>CM065786.1:40243356-40795856 GCA_033296515.1 Macrochelys suwanniensis | reverse complement strand
GCTTTCCTCGACTCCTTTCCCCGTCATGTTATTCTCCCAGGGGACCTTGCCCATCAGTTCCCTGAGGGAGTCAAAGTCTGCTTTTCTGAAGTCCAGGCTCTGTATTCTACTGCTCTCCTTTCTTCCTTGCGTCAGGATCCTGAACTCAACCATCTCATGGTCACTGCCTCCCAGGTTCCCATCCACTATTGCTTCCTCTACTATTTCTTCCCTGTTTGTGAGCAGCAGGTCAAGAAGAGCTTTTCCCCTAGTTGGTTCCTCCAGCACTTGCACCAGGAAATTGTCCCTTACACTTTCCAAAAACTTCCTGGATTGTCTGTGGACCGCTGTATTGCTCTCCCAGCAGATATCAGGGTGATTAAAGTCACCCATGAGAACCAGGGCCTGTGATCTAGTAACTTCTGTTAGTTGCTGGAAGAAAGCCTCGTCCACCTCATCCCCCTGGTCTGGTGGTCTGTAGCAGACTCCC
Organism: Macrochelys suwanniensis; assembly: GCA_033296515.1. Classification (NCBI taxonomy): domain Eukaryota; kingdom Metazoa; phylum Chordata; order Testudines; family Chelydridae; genus Macrochelys; species Macrochelys suwanniensis. The sequence goes on along the minus strand of CM065786.1, from coordinate 40,795,387 downwards.
ACCACGACATTACCCTTGTTGCTCCCACTTCTAAATTTAATCCAGAGACTCTCAGGTTTTTCTGCAGTTTCATACTGGAGCTCTGAGCAGTCATACTGCTCTCTTACACACAACGCAACTCCCCCACCTTTTCTGCCCTGCCTATCCTTCCTGAACAGTTTATATCCATCCATGACAGTACTCCAATCATGTGAGTTATCCCACCAAGTCTCTTTATATTGTTAAATACTATAGAATCATAGAAGATTAGAATTGGAAGAGACCTCAAGAGGTCATCTAGTCCAACCCCCTGATCAAAGCAGGAATTGCCCCAACTAAATCATCCCAGCCAGGGCTTTGTCAAGCCAGGCCTTAAAAACCTCTAAGAATGGAGAGTCCGCCACCTCCCTGTCCTGGTCAGCCCCTGCAGCAATCACCAAAATCACGAGGGGTGTTATAATTGAGTATGGTGACTCCTTAAAGACTCAGATAGAGATGGGATCCCCATTGTGCTGGCTGCTGCACACACACGGGGAGAGAAACTCCCTGCCCCCCATAACATTTCCAATTGAAATATACAAAAGGGGGGTTGGGAAAAGGGAGGCCAATGGCTTTGGCTGAAACCCCACCCAAGATCAGAATAAATAACAGAAAACAGGTGTTCTGATTTCCAGCCCAGTGCCTTACTCGCTGGAGCATGGTATAAGACATGAGGGGTCACATAAACTCTCCATAGCTCAAGCATTAGAGCACTGGGCTTGTAAGCCAAGGGTATCTCGACAATTTGGGATATTTTGCAAAGATTAATGGAGAATCCAAGGAACACAGACAACAGGCTGTCACAAATGCAATAGGCTTCTGACAAGGTCAAAAGACTTAGGAATATTATTTAAAATACATGGGGGGAAAAGTGAGAAGGGGAAACCCCCCCGATCTATTATATCATAACTGAATACATAACTCTTTTTTACTGGGCTGGTTGGTCACTTGTTAGCTGGTTTGATTTTCTGCAGGAAATGTAGATTCTGAAGAGATTACACATAGTGAAAGAGTAGTTTGAACCAGAGTCCACTAGACAGGTCTCAGTTTTTTGGAAAAAAATGGCTGATTTTTTTTCGGGGGGGTGGGATTTTCTATTAGCAATATATATTATATATATAGTGAAGAGGATTAAGGATGAGGGATAGCTCAGTGGTTTGAGCATTGACTTGCTAAACCCAGGGTTGTGAGTTCAATCCTTAAGGGGGCCGTTTAGGGATCTGGAGCAAAAATTGGTGATTGGTCCTGCTTTGAGCAGGGGGTTGGACTAGATGACCTCCTAAGGTCCCTTCCAACCCTGATATTCTATGATCTATGATGGATATATATATCATCCATCACATCTCCTAAACAGACCCCTGCCTTTGTTTAATGTGAGACTTTCAGAACGTTTTCATAAGATTGGAAGAATTAATGGTGAAATCTAATAAATCCAGAATAGAACGTTCTTATGATTATATCTCAAGCCACCTTATAAGTATTCAGAAAATGTTTGAAGAATTATTTTAAAACACTCAAGAGGAAAACAGAAAAAAAAACCCCACATTTTATTGCCACTTAATACTGAACAGTTCCCGGTCACACCAGCTGGTAGTTTTTTAGTTCATTTGTTTTGTTGTGGGAAAGGTTGTGATGCAAACAGGAAGAGTAGCCTGATACAGAGCCCTTTAAGGGAACCGTTCCCTTGAGTTCAGTGGGAGTTGGAATTGTTTCTCAAATCTTCTTCGAAAACTCTGAAATTCAGCTGAGGTTAATGTAAACAAATCCATAAAGATAGAGGCAGGGATTTTCAAAGCAGCATAGGAAAAGTAGCAATCAAATCCCAATGCAACTGAACAGTTGTTCCCTGGCATGCAGGAGGCCCTGGGAGAGAGGGGAATGAGTCGATAAGTGGGTCCCACAGACCTCCTGGGGTACCCTCACAGACCCCCAAGGGTCTGTGGACCCCAGTTTGAGAAAGACTGACTTAGATGGTTCCTTTCTGACTAGTGAAATGATTTATTCCCATTTCAATCAATTTCTCTGAATTCATAGGAATACCCTACATTTCTGCAGAGCTCTCCTCAGGGCTTCCTTGACCTCTTTGTTTCTCAGGCTGTAGATGAGGGGATTGATCAGGGGTGTCAAGACCGTATAGAAGAATGAAAACACTTTATTTGGGGCTCTCAGGGCCCCGGTGTTTGGTAACATGTAGACAGTTATTAGGGTCCCATAGAAAACTGTAACCACGATAAGATGGGACGAGCAAGTGGAAAAGGCCTTTTGTTTCCCAGTGGTGGAAGGGATTCTCAGGATGGTGGAGATGATATAAACATAAGATGCCAGGGTCAAAAGAAATGGAAGAAGGATGTTTACGGAAGAGAAGATGAGGGTCGTCAGGGTAACCAGACAAGTGTCACTGCAGGAGAGATTAGTCACTGGGGTGAGATCACAAAAGAAATGATCAATTTCATTAGGGCCACAGAAGGCTAATTGTGACATAAAAGATATTAATATGGATAGAACGATGAGTGAACTTAGCCAAGATCCAGCTGCTAGCTGCATACAGAGCCTGCCATTCATAAGTGTTGCATAGCGCAGGGGTTTACATATCGCTAAGTATCGATCATAAGACATCACAGCTAACATATAACATTCAGCAGTTGCTAGGAAACCAAACCAATAAAACTGAACCATGCAGCCCGTAACAGAAATGGTTCTATCCCCAGTCAGGAACGTGGCCAGCATCCTGGGCAGGATGGTGGAGCTGTAGCAGATTTCCAACCAGGACAAGTTCCCCAGGAAGAAGTACATGGGAGTGTGAAGGTGCTGATCGGCCACAACTAGCACTACAATGAGCATGTTCGCAGCCATAGTGACTATGTAGATCCCTAGAAACAGCAAGAAGAACAGAATTTGCAGTCCAGGGAGATTCCCGAATCCCAGCAGGATGAATTCTGTGACAGACGTTTGATTTTCCCCTTCTCCTTTCTCCATTCTCCTTGTGATGCCACTAGGGATTGAGAAAAAGTACTGATTTGTTAAGGAGTTTGCTGTACAATGCAATTTCCCTCTATGTGATTCCTTACAAATTCAGTGTGCCAATGAAGAGCAGGGTTTATATTCCCTCCCAACTGAGGAACGGCTTCTCACCCAGGTGTTGCACAGAGCTAGGAATAGAGTTTCCCCAACGTTCCAGCCAAAGAACAGCAACACAGTGAATTTCTCTCTTTTCGACACCTGTTCTCAACTTCTTTCATTCATCGATTCATAGTTTTACAGGCCAAAAGGGACCATTAGCTCATCTCATCTGAAGTCCACTATAACACACTCCAAAGAATGTCCCCAGTTAGTCCTGCATTGAACGCAATTCATTGTGTTTGGCTAAAACATATTTTCAAAACAAGCAGCCAGAGCCAGATATTTAAAGGTATGTAGGGGTCTAGTGGGATTTTCAAAGGTATCCAGGGAACTAAAACTCATTGATCTGAATGGGTGTTAGGCAGGTAGCTACTTTTGAAAATCCAAGTAGGCACCAAAATACCTTTATAAATCTGGCCCAGAGTGACTTGCTCAAAGCTATACATGAAGGCAGTGGTAGAGCAGAGAATAGAGCCCAAGTCTAGTCTAGAAACCAAATGGCAAGCTAGTGCTCTAACCACTGGGCTACCCTTCCTCTTGAAAGCTATGATGGAGCATTAAATGGCCAGAGCAAGTTTGTGCCACTACTTAATCTGTAAAGATTTCCAGTCTCCATTCATTGCATTTCAAATGTAGAGCCCTTTCCTGAATGGTGCTCAGACCCTCCCAGAAAATGCTGAGGGCCCGGCACTCCCTCTGAAATCCAATGCAGAAGACACTCAACAGAAGATACATAGTATCTCACAGGACTGGGGTGGGCAGAAACATAGGAATCTGCACTGCAGGAAGGGCTGGGTAGGCAGCTGAGAAACAGTTCAGAAACTGAGGAGAAAAGTCTCTGAGAAAGTGAAGTGATGCCCAGGATAGACAGACAGATAGAGGGAAGCATAAGGTAATTGATGCATAGACAGAGTTTTTATGGGAACAGCCAGAAGTTTAAGGAGATAGGTAGATAGATGTGTAAGGGACTCAACAGAGATTTATAGATGTATAGGTAAAAAGATAGAGGGATGTGAAAAGGGTTTAGTAGAGGGAGAGATAAAAAGACAGATAGAGAGACTGTAGAAGAGGCTTGATATAGGGATAGATTTAAGGACTTAGAAGGGTGCATAAATGGCTTATTAGAGAGAGAGAGAGAGAGGCAAGGGGTGGTAGACAGATCTCCTTTGTCTTTCATCAATTTCTCTATCAATAAATCATCATCACATTCTAAAGTCCTTACTCAGACAAAGCTCTCAGTGAGTGATGACAGTGACCAAGAGGAGTGTCCTCTGAGGAAGAGATTGAGGGTTTGCCCTGAGACTGGTATCACTCACCTTTAATCCTCAGCATGAAGCAGAGACCTCTCCATCGACGGTGACCGGGTCTGGTCTCATAGTCAGTCTTGTCCTCTCGGTTCTTGGAGAGATAGCTGCATGTTGCTGTTGGAATGGGTCTCTCTCCTGCTGCTCAGCATGCCAGTCTGCATGACACAAATCCTTAACATCTCCTGCTCTGGATTCTTGCATCCTTTATTGGTTAAAGCAGCCTCCACCTGCCACCTCTGCTGCTGGGAGCTCCCTTGTGCCCCCTGCTGGTGATCACTTAGAATTACCATCATAGGGAAATTATTAACACTGTGTTGTTTTGTTAGAACAATATAACGCCAAAGCTGATGCCACCGGCATTCTCATCCCAAAGGAGATCTTTCTTTCCCCCATGTGCTCTGTGTGTGTCAAGAACTCAAGAGAACGGGGAATACATTTCCATGCCTTTAATAGTAACATCTAGTTCTCACGGGCCTTTTCCATCCATGGATCTCAAAGCACACTACACCGTATGTCCAGTATACATATCCCCAATTGACTGATGAGGAAACTGAGGCACAGAGAATGGACACCATTTCCAAAGAGTCATGAAACAGCCACTTGCGGAGCTGGAAATATCCTCCATGCATATGTGTAGTCATGTTCACATCCTCCTAGAAAATCTTAGGGTCTGAGGGGTTCCGCAAGAATTGATCATCACTAGAGAGATGGTTCCTGCTGGAGTTTTCCTAAAGTTTACTCATTTTTCCAAATCAGGGCACCCTCTTTTATAATGTGATTCTGACTATACCTAATATCCTGCCCATGTGCATGAAAGGGTCAGCCCATTTTTCCTTATCTGTGCATTGCCCCCCAAAATATTGGGGTATCCTGTTTTCACAGGAGGTGTAAAGTCCCTTTTATTCTCATAAGCATTTACGCACAGCGAGTACCCTGCGGTTAGGGCATGTGTTAGGAAAATGTGACTATCAGGTATCTTATCTTCAAAGACGAATCTCGCAGTTAATTTTTCACAATACCACCCATTGGCACATCTTTTCCCGTAACCTTATGGCATCAGGATATACTTTGGTCACTTACTTAAGTCAAGCATTTCTTAACCTATGGCTAAGCTAAAATCTTACAGGCCTCAGATTGTAGGCCGGGATGGGCAAACTTTTTGGCCAGAGAGCCAGATCGGGGTTGCGAAAGTATATAGAGGGCTGGGTAGGGAAGGCTGTGCCTCCCTAAACAGCCTGGCCTCTGCCCCCTATCTGCCCCCTCCCACTTCCCACCACCGGACTGCCCCCCTCATAACTCCCAACCCATCCAACCTCCCCTGCTTCTTGTCCCCTGACCTCCTCCTCTGGGGACCCCTGCCCCTAACTGCCCCCCAGAACTCCACCCCCTATCCAACCTCCCCTGCTCCCTGTCCCCTGACTGCCCCGACCCTTATCAACACCCCCTGACAGGCCCCCCGGGACTCCCACACCTATCTAAACCCCCCTGTTCCCTGTCCCCTGACCGCCCTCCCCAGAACCTCTGTCTCATCCAACCGCCCCCTGTTCCTTGTCCCCTGACTGCCCTGACCCTTATCCACACCCCCTAACAGGCCCCCTGGGATTCCCACACCTATCTAACCCCCCGTTCCCTGTCCCCTGACTGCCCTCCCCAGAACCTCTGTCTCATCCAACCGCCCCCTGTTCCCTATCCCCTGACTGCCCTGACTCTTATTCACACCCCCTAACAGGCCCCCTGGGATTCCCACACCTATCTAAACCCCCCTGTTCCCTGTCTCCTGACCGCCCTCCCCAGAACCTCCGCCCCATCCAACCGCCCCCTGCTCCCTGTCCCCTGACTGCCCCCCGGAACCCCCTGCCCCTTATCCAACCCCCCCTGCACCCCGCCCCCTTACTATGCTGCTCAGAGCAGCAGGACTGGAAGCCGCACCGCCCGGATGGAGCCAGCTGTGCTACCCGCGTGGCAGACTGGCTGTGGGGTAGAGGGGACAGCGAGGGAGGGGCCAGGGGCTAGCCTCCCCGGCTGGGAGCTCAAGGGCCGGGCAGGACGGTCCCGTGGGCCGGATGTGGCCCACGGGCTGTAGTTTGCCCACCTCTGCTGTAGGCCTTGCATTTCAGCCCTGCTAATGTAGTTACCTAATGCATACTTCTCCCTTCTGACTACTGATCAATCTTATCCTTCTATAATCCTACAATTTAAATCTATTCATGTACAATGATTACAGATGACATGTTAGTTAATCATCAAATCACTGGTCTTCTTGTATGCCTGCCTCACTTCCTCCTTTCAGCTGTGGGAGTCGGTAGAGGGAATTTGGATACAGGCCTCTATGTGAGCAAGAGTCAGGCTAACTCTAGCTGTAATAACGCGAGATTTGTAGAAGCAGGGCTCACGTCAGAAGCGGGTGGAAAGACAGCAGAGTAGAGTCAGTGTGACCCAGCCTTGAGATAGCTATGTTTGAGAACAGAAGTGAGAAAATACAGGAATGGGCAAGACATACTATAAAGAAACTGTTGATCATTACTGTATGTAACAAAAGGTATAAATGCTTGTCTTAATTGTTTATCTTTGGAGAGACCTGCCTTGGAGGAGGAAACCCTGTGTCCTAGTGCACTCTCTCCCTCGTGTGCAATTGCTTGAGTTAATAAAACGTATCTGCCTTGCTGAACCCAAAGAAAGAGTGAGACCTCTGTTTTTCTCCAACACAGTATAAGGAAGAGTTGCAGACATTAGCTGGGCTATGTTGGTGAAATAGAGATAATTCCTGCTGCCACAAGAATGCCAAACAGTTTGTAAACTTTGTGTCATCTCAGCAATCTGGGATCATTTCCAAAGACTAGAACTGCTAATGGAGAATCAAAGAAAGGCAAACCACAGGATACCACAAATGGAATAGGCTGGTGACAATGTCAAAAGGCTTAGAATATTATTTTTAAAAATGTGCAACACGAAAAAAAAGTAAGAGACAAAACTCAACCCATTATTTTATGACAATATATAACCATCTTGACTGGACCAGCTGGCCACTTGTTAATTGGGTTTTTTTTCTTAGGAAAAGTGGATTTCTGAAGATATTACACATAGCAGATAAATAATCAAAGCTAGAGCCCATTTAAAATCAACAGTTTTCATACTGAGTGTTTTCAGTCTTTTGAACAAATCCTGAAAACAAGAAGAAGAAATTTTCCATAGGGGAAGGAAATCATCCACCATCTCTACTAAACAGATCCGACCTTTGTTTCATTGGAGACATTCAAAACATTTGTCTGAGTGAAATAATAAATGGGGACTATAATAAATATAGATTAGGAAGTCCTCATAGTTATAGCTCAAACAACCTAACAAGTATTCGGAAAATGTATGAACAAGTACTTAAAAAATGCAAGAGGAAAGCAGAAAATAAAATTTATTATCACTTAATACTCAACAGTATACAGTCAAGCCAACTGGTAAGTTTCTTGTATATTTATTTTGCAGTTGGAAAGGTGATGATGAACTGAGTATGAATAACCTGATTTAGACCCGCGGAGGCCAATGGGAACCACTCCATTAACTTCAGTGGGCATTAGCTTTGTTTCTTAAATCTTCCTTGAACGCTCTCAAACTTTACTTATGATTAATGTCTACAAATCCATAGTTTGGGGTTTTCAAGGCATCTTAACAAATTTAGGTGCTCAACTCCCACTGACTTTCAACAAAAGGGTGGATGCCGAGCTGCAAACCCCACCTTTGAACATCTCTCCCATTCACACTAGGGTTATACACTTTCCTCACTCTTTTTGTATCTCCTTGCAAAACAAGAACCCTGGGCAGTCAGAGACAGAGAGACTGAAATAATACTGGGAATAAAAAAAATGCGTTAATCTCCCATCATGCGCTTGACTGTATTTTTTATTTAGACAAAGATGGCTGGAGCTCAGGATGGGATTTTAAAAAATATATTTTAAGGAAGATCATTCTCTGGTTTAAATTGCATCGTACCGTAGAAATGAATGTCCCTCCAGAAATTGACACTGGCTGAGGATCTGTCATTGTTTACATAAATAAATAGAACTCTAAAAAGATCCTCTGTATCTTCTTCCTAAAATGCAGGATGCTTTGATAGATAAGAACTTGGACCATGTAGATGGTTCCTTTATGACTAAGGATTTGATTTATTCCCATTTCAATCAATTTCTCAGAATTCATGGGAACACCATATACTTCTTCAGAAAATTCCTCAGGGCCTCCCTGACTTCTTTGTTTTTCAGGCTGTAGATGAGGGGATTGATCAGGGGTGTCAAGACCGTGTAGAAGACAGAAAACACTTTGTTTGGGGCTCTGAGTGCACCGGTGTTGGGTAACATGTAAACAATCATTAAGGTCCCATAGAAGATTGTAACCACAATAAGGTGGGAGGAGCAGGTGGAAAATGCCTTTTGCCTCCCAGTGGTGGAAGGGATTCTCAGGATGGTGGAGATGATATAAACATAAGATGTCAGGGTCAACAGAAATGGTGGAACAGTGTCTATTGAGGAGAATATGAGGGTCGCCAAGGTCACCACACTGGTGTCGCTGCAGGAGAGATTGATCACTGGGGTGAGGTCGCAAAAAAAATGATCAATTTAATTGGGGCCACAGAAGGCTAATTGTGACACCAAGCATATTAATATGGTAAGAACTATGAATGAACTTAGCCACGATCCAGCTGCTAGTTGGATACAGAACCTACCATTCATACGGGTGACATAGTGCAGGGGCTTACATATCGCTAAGTATCGATCATAAGACATCACAGCTAACAGATAACACTCAGTGGTCACTAGGAAACCAAACAAATAAAACTGCACAATTCAGCCTGTAACAGAAATGGTTCTGTTCCCAGTCAGGAAACTGGCCAGCATCCTGGGAAGGATGGTTGAGTTGCAACAGATCTCCAAGCAGGACAAATTTCCCAGGAAGAAGTACATGGGGGTGTGAAGGTGCTGATCGGTCACAACTAGCACTACAATGAGAGTGTTCGCAGCCATGGTGACTATGTAGATCACTAGAAACAGCAGGAAGAAAAGAATCTGCAGTGCAGGAAGATTCCCAATTCCCATCAGGATGAATTCCATGACAGATGTTTGATTTCCCCCTTCTCCTTTCCCCATGAGGTGTGTGTAAGTTTCCACTTTCACCATTCTCTGTGTGATGTAACTGGTAATTGAGAAAAAGCAATAATCATTTAGGGAGTTTGCTGTACAGTTAAAACTCTGCCAATTTCCTTTAATTTCTTTCGATAAAAATTGAGATTGTAAATTTGATTGGCATTTATATCCTGTGTCAGCCAAGGGACTGATTCATACCCAGGTATTGAATAGGGCAGTAGTTCTCAACCAGGGGTACGGATCCCCTTGGGGGTATGCAGAGGTCTGCCAGGGGGTACATCAGCTCATCTAGATATTTGCCTAGTTTTGCAACAAACTTAGTTGTCTCAGTGATTGGCTGAACAAGAAGTAGGACTGACTGGACTTGTAGATTCTAATGTTTTACATTGTTTTATCTTTGAATGCAGTTATTTTTTGTACATAATTCTACATTTGTAAGTTGCACTTTCATGATAAAGAGATTGCACTACAGTACTTGTATTAGGTGAATTCAAAAATACTATTTATTTTGTTTTTTACTATGTAAATATTTGTAATAAAATAAATACTGTACACTTTGTATTCTGTTTTATAATTGAAATCAGTATATTTGAAAATGTAGAAAACATCCAGAATATTTAAATAAATGGTATTCTATTATTAACAGTGCGATTAATTGCGTGATTAATCACGATTATTTTTTTAATTGCTTGACAACCCTATTTTCTACACCTGTTCTCAACTTCTTTCATTCATCAATTTATAGATATAAAGGGCAAATGGGATCATTATATCACCTCGTCTGACGTCCACTAGGACACACGGCAAAGAATGTCCCCAATTAGCCCTGCACTAAACTCAAATAATTGTGTACGGTTAAAACATTTTCCAGAAAAGCTTTCAGGGCCAAATGTCAGACATATTTATGTGAGTTGTGGGAGTTCAAAAGCCTCCGGGACACTTGATTTAAATTCATTAATTTATTTATATTTATTTTATTATTTATTATTATTAATTAACACATTAAATTCAATTGAGTGAAGTGGGTTTTAGGCAGCTAAATGCTCTTAAAGTCCCATTAGGGGACTAAATACCTTTGAACATCTGGCCCAGACGGACTTGCTCCAGACTATGCAGGAGGCTGTGATAGATCAGAGAAAAGAAACCAAGGGCTAATCTAGACTGGAATCGCTTCAGCGATGCTGCTGTACCGATGTAGTTGCGCTGCGGTCACGCTGCTAGAGTGCAGATGATCTATGCCGCCTCCCCAAGCGGTGGTAGCTATCTTGGCAGATGAGCTTCTCCCGCTGACATAGCGTTGTACACACCAATGCTTAGGCACATGAACACCCCTATTCAGATAGGCTAGACTCCTGCCCTGCCCCTTCCACCTAGGCCCCTCCACTACCCACCCCCTCGCTCCCAGGGGCCAGAGGAGCCCAAAGTCCCCCACCACAGACGGAGGAGATCCAGCCCACCCACCCAAGCTTCCCCAAGCCCTGGCCCACCCAAGCCGCCCTCAGGCCCAGCCCACCTGCCTACCTGAGCCGCCCCCAGTGCCGGCCCGCCGAAGCCACCCTGAGCCCCGGCCACCCAGAGGCTCTGAACCTCACTGTGGCTCAGCCCCAGTAGGGAGCATTAGCAGAAGTTTAGGGAGGTTTATCTTCCCCCAGCCCCCATTACGTGCTGCCCATGCACATAGGTCGGTGTAGTTTATGATGCTCAGGGGAGTGGCTTAATCACATCCCTGAGTGACATAAATGATACGAAAGTAAGTACTAGTGTGTACAGGCCCCAAGTCACCCAATGACAGGCGAGTGCCATAATCACGGGACTATCCTTCCTCTTAAAAACTGAGATGGAGCAATAAATGGCCAGGCAACGTTTGTTACACAGGTGCCCCTACTTCCTAATCCGTAAGGATTTCCAGTCGCTATTCAGTCCAATGCCAATTTACTCGGTGGCCTATAGAAATGATGCATGTTTATGTTCTACAGAAAGGCATTAAAATGTAAGCAGATCCAAAGCTCTCTTTCTTAAAACAAACCAGGCGTGACAATAGCCAAGGGAGGCTTCCTAAAATATGAGTAAAGTGAAGGGGGACAATTCAGAGGCAAGTTAGAAATGTCTTAAGGTGGAACCCCTGGTCCCGGTGTATGTAGGTTTTGGTCCTAATTGGCTTTGATGAGTCTTCTAAATAAATGCTGGTGTTTTTGAAAATGTGATCTATACTGGTAGGTCTTCATACGGGAATGACACATTTCATCTTAGCGTGTGCATATAAAGTACAGTGTGTGGCTATATTGCAATGCCTGTTTGCGTTAGCTAACCAGGTTATCCTAAATAAAGCTTTAAATTGTTTCACTCATTGTGCCATTCCCAGTGCTCCAGTAAACTCAATTATCCATAACCCCCCTGGAGGCTCAAACCTCAAAGAATTCGGGTTGGTTTTATTCCTTATCGTTGAACTACTAACTGGGAATAGATAAATCTAAGGTTCCAACACCCCATTCCTACATGGTGCTCAGTACCTCCAAAGAAATGCTGCATGCCCTCAACTGCCTCTGCAATCCTCAGTGGCAGACTTGTGTCATCTCCCGAGACTGGGCGGAGGAGGTGCATAGGAATCGGCCCCACAAGAAAGTCTGGAGAGGCAGCTGAGAAACTGAGGTGGAAAGGTCCCTGAGAATGAGATGAGAAGTTAGGGAGAAAGAGACAGTCAGAGAGCAGGAGAATGAAGGACAGATAGACAGAGGGATGTGTCAGATGATGGATAGACAGACAGAGGGGTGTTTACAGGGCAGATATATGCTTAAGGGGATAGAGAGAGATGCATAAGGGGTAGGTAGATAGATGAATTATGAGGGATTGGAGGCAGGGATATATAGGGGGATTATTTAAGTGCTTCAATAGATGGATAGATAGATGTGTAAGGGTATAAGATAGAGAAATAAATGGCTGTGTAAAGGGCTTGATAAAGGGATAGATAGGTAGATGTATGTGTGAATAGACAGATCTCTTTTAAGTCTCATCAGTTTCCCAAGAAGTACATCAAGGTGAGATGCTAAAGTCCTCACTCAGGCAAAGCTCCCAGGGAGTGAGGGCACTGCCCAAGAGGACTGTCTTTCAGACTAAGGGGTTGTGTCCAAGAAAGATACCAGGGGATTGCCCTGAGACTGGTAACACTCACCTTTAGTCCTCAGCACGAAGCAACAACGTCTCCATCAACGGTGCCCGGGCCTGGTCTTGCTGTCAGACTTGCCCTCTCAGTTCCTCCAGAGACTCTTACATGGTGCTGTTGGGTTGGGTCTCTCCTGCGCCCATTATGATTGTTTGCATCACACAAACCCTCATATGACTCTTGCTCAGTATTCTTGCAGGGTTTATAAGGTGCCGCAGCCTCATCTGGCCCTTCCTGCTGCTGGGATCTCCCTTGAGCCTGCTACCCGTGAGCGCTAAGACCTGCCTCCGCAAGAGAATGAACACTGTGGTGTCTGTTAGAACGCTGTAACACCAAAGCCAATGCCAGGGGCATTCGAATCCCAAAGGCAATCTCCCTTTGCCCACATAGAATCATAGAATCTCAGGGTTGGAAGGGACCTTAGGAGGTCATCTAGTCCAACCCCCTGCTCAAAGCAGGACCAAGCCCCAATTTTTGCCCCAGATCCCCAAATGGCCCCCTCAAGGATTGAACTCACAACCCTGGGTTTAGCAGGCCAATGCTCAAACCACTGAGCTATCCCTCCCCCCATGTATCAAGAGCCCAAGAAAATGGGAACTAAGTTGCCATGCCTTTAATGGTAACATCTAGCTCTAACAGACCATTTGCAACCATAGATCACAAAGCACATTACACAGCATGGCCCGTATCATTAACCCCATTATACAGAGGCACGGAGAAGGGATGTGTTTCCCATAGTGTCATGAAACGGGGCATTGGCATAGCTGGGAATAGCCCCCCAGGCTTCCTCTGTCGAAATATAGCACTCTGGCTGTGGGACCACACAGACTGAGAACCTTGTCTCTTGATTGGCAAAGATTTGCACATCTACCAATGTGATAAATGCCATCATGTGCCAGCAATGCCCCTCTGCCATGTACATTGGCCAAACCGGACAGTCTCTATGCAAAAGAATAAACGGACACAAATCTGACATCAGGAATCATAACATTCAAAAACCAGTAGGAGAATACTTCAACCTTCCTAACCACTCAGTGACAGACTTGAGGGTAGTAATTTTGCAGCAAATAAAGTCCAAAAACAGACTACAACGAGAAGCTGTTGAACTCGAATTGATATGCAAACTAGATACCATCCATTTAGGATTAAATAGAGACTTGGAATGGCTTGGCCATTACGTTAATTGAATCTATTTCCCTTAAGTTAACAATCCTCATTCACACCTGTGTGTCAACTGTCCACATTGGCCATCTTGTTTATCACTTCAAAGGTTTTTCTTCCCCTGCTGTTATGGTTCCTCTCAATTAATTAGTCTCTTAAGGTTGGTATTCGCACTTCCACCTTATCATGTTTCTCTGACTGTATAAATATCTGTCTACTGTATGTTTCATTCCATGCATCTGATGAAGTGGGTTCTAACCCACGAAAGCTTATGCTGAAATAAATTTGTTAGTCTCTTAGGTGCCACAAGTATTTATTTCTTTCTTATTTTCTTTTTGCTGACACAGACTAACATGGCTACTACACTGTAACCAAAGATTTCAGTGTGTATCACAGGGATTTATATTACGGCCCCTCACTGTAGTATCTGGGCAACTTCAACATAAACTGTACAGGAATAGCTCAGTCCCTCATAGATTTAATGGAGTCTCTGGCTCTTCTCCCTTTTTGGGTTAAAAAGAAAAAACAACTCTCTGTTTTGGGGGAGGGATATTGATTTTGAATTTTTTAGATTGAATTCATTTCCCTTTTGGGGGTGTGTATTTGGTTGGGGGAGTCAGGAGAGAAGGGGGAGTCATCTGACACTGTTAAGTACTATCCAGGTCAGCACCAGAAGAAAGGACAAAAAGCAGAAGGGATGTTAATAGTTGACTATGGTGATGCTTTAAGGCCACAAATGACCTAGGAATTATTTTGGGGCAGCGCCCTGGCCTGTGTTCTGTAGGAGGTCAGACTAGATGATCAGAATGCTCCCTTCTGGCCTTGGCTTCTATGAATCTGTGAAATAGAGACTGGGGGGTGGACACACACACACAGAGTCAGAGATTGCCCCTGCCCCCCAAAACGTACAACTGAAATAGAGAAATAATGGGTGGTAAAGACAAGCAACAGAACCCAGGTCTCCTCACCCTCTGGAGCACCATGTAAGACTTAAGGTGCTGTGCAAAGTCTCCATAGCTCAGGCATTAGAGAACTGGCTTGTAAACCCAGGGTGAAATTTCACTTGGCCGTGTTAAATCATTTTTTGCTGGGTCTCTAGGGTAGCAGTCTGTCCTTCCACCTGTGGTGCTAGAGGACATGGGTTGAAATGCCCCAGGGGTACACCTGGGGGGAGTGAAAATTGTTTACCTTTTTGCTAGTGAGGGTAGTTAACCACTGGTACAATTTACAAGGAGTCGTGGCAGAGTCTCCATCCCTGGCCATTTTAAAATCAAGATGGGATGTTTTCCTAAAAGATATGATTTAGTTCAAAGAGGAATTATTTCGGGCAAGGCCTATGTTCTGTGTTATACAGGAGGTCAGACCAGATTAGAACAATGGTCCCTTTTGGCCTTGGAATTTACACATCTATGATTAAGGCAATCATGTGCCAAGTGGGCTGGGCATGGCTCCTAGGAGGAGCTAGAACTAAAATCACAGTTTTATTTCCCCTGCTTGCCTCTGACAGCTTCCTGGAGCTCAAACAAACTTGCTTGTTCTGCAACAAACTTCCGCTTTCTGAGTTCGGAACTAATTCCTGTCTATCTCTATGGAAGCATACTCCATAGCACCCACTACTGCAGTGCCTAAGTTATTTCAATGTCTGGAACACAGTGTGTTCATACCATGGACTCTACTTGCATGCCAAAGGGTGGGAGAAGGGGATGGATGCTCTGATAGAGTCATCTTTCCCAATTCAATTGATTGTAATCCAATTTTCATATCGCAGCCTCCCTCAAATGTTCCTCCCAAACATCACCTCTAAGCATAAGATACTAATGATACCCCAATAGAACAAGCAATGTCTCAGCCCTCTCGTCTCAATGCTCCATGAACAGCTGGCTAAACAAATTGGCCTTTGAGAGCATCCTAGAAGTTGATATATCACGGGGGGGAAGGATAGCTCAGTGGTTTGAGCATTGGCCTGCTAAACCCAGGGTTGCGAGTTCAATCCTTGAGGGGGCCATTTAGGGATCGGGGGCAAAAATCTGTCAGGGGACAGTACTTGGTCCTGCTAGTGAAGGCAGGGGACTGGACTCAATGACCTTTTAAGGTCCTTCCACTTCTAGGAGATTGGCATATCTCCATTTGTTAATTTAAATGGGGTTATTTCAGATCAGGAGTGGAGGACATTCTAAACTCCCATGCTTTTGTGGAGAACCCTCTCCAGCCACCTCCTCCCTGGTAACACTCAGTAGGAGCAGAGGTAAAAAAACTTCCCCATACTAACTCCACAGCCAAAGTTGCTGGCAGTGGCCAGAGTTAGAGGTGTCCTAAATGGTGCTGTGGCTAATAAATCCAGATTGATTTATTCCAATGCATTAAAACATGTGAATGCAAGATACCTAGAGCAAACTTTTCTCAGGGCCTCCTTGACCTCTCTGTTTCTCAGGCTGTAGATGAGGGGGTTGACCAGAGGAGTTAGAATGGTGTAGAAGAGGGAGAACACTTTGTTCAGGTCTCTCAGTGTGTCAGTGTCTGGTAACATATAGACAATGATTATAGCCCCATAGAAAATTGTCACCACAGTGAGGTGGGAGGAGCAGGTAGAAAAGGCCTTTTGCCTCCCCGCAGTGGAAGGGATTCTCAGAATGGTGGTGATGATACAAACATAGGATGTCATGGTTAATAGAAATGCGGACAGTGCATCTATGGAGGTGAGGATGAAACTTAGCAGCGTGATCAGGTTGGTATCGTCACAGGAACGTTTTATGACTGGGATGAGATCACAAAAGAAATGATCAATTTCCTTAGGGCCACAGAACATTAATTGTGACATCAGACATACTATGGTGGTACTGGCCACAAATGAACTTATCCAAGATCCGGCTGCTACCTGCACACAGAACCTGCCATTCATTAAGGCTGCATAGTGCAGGGGTTTACATATTGCTAAGTACCGATCATAGGACATCACAGCTAGCAGGTAACACTCAGTGGTCACTAGGAAACCAAACCAATAAAACTGCATTATGCAGCCGCTAACAGAGATGGTTCTGTCCCCAGTCAAGAGACTGGCCAGCACCCTGGGCAGGATGGTGGAGCTGTAGCAGGTCTCCAAGAAGGACAAGTTCCCCAGGAAGAAGTACATGGGGTTATGAAGGTGCTGATCAGCCACAACTAACACAATGATGAGGATGTTCCCAGCCATGGTCACCATGTAGATCACTAGAAACAGCAGGAAGAGGAAAATCTGCAGTTCAGGAAGACTCCCAAATCCTAGGAGGACGAATTCTGTGATGAAGGTCTGATTTCCCCGTTCTTTCTTCATCACATATACCTAGGAAGGGAGAAGAACAACAAACAGTGGAAGAATTCGCTCCCCTCCTAAATTAGATAAAGATTTATTTGTTCAGTTACACAACTGTTCAAAGAGGAAAATTATCTTCTAGGGTTGAGTAACTGAAACATTTGAGACTCTAACACAGGTATGGCCCCAGAGCAATTGATTCATAGATTCAGAAGCCAGAAGGGACCATTCTGATCATCTGTCTGACCCACTCTACAACACAGGCCATAGAAATTCCCCAAAATAATGATCCGTCAAGCTTGGGTTCTTGCTATATCAGAGAATTTAAGCTCCCCTAATGGACATTTTTGCAATATCATTGTAATGATTTGAAGACTCTCTCTGTACAGTGTGTGAATTCTGCATGAGATGATGAACTCTCGGTTTGTATCTTTACCAAGCTTCAAAATTCTTTTGAATTTGCAGCCCTTTGCCTTCTCACTTGTTGTTTTGCCTCCATGTTGGACTGAAATTCTAAAGGTGGGTGGTAAAAAGGTAAGAAAAGGGTCATTGACTTAGGTGCCCGGCCATTGAAATATAATCACCCTATACAAATTATTGACCACTGCTTAGAGGAATTAGTTTAGCAGGGGAGTGGTCTGCTGGCAACAAGGTCACCCGGTAGGATTCTGTGGTCACCTGTTGAGGATGAGTATGGAGTCACCAGACAGAGGAGACTAGAAGATTATAAAGCGCAGAAGCTGCTCTACTTCCTCTCTCCCTATGGCCATTTTTCACCATCTTAAGAGGAGGGAAGCTGCTGCAGGAACAGGACGAGGCAAGGGGGGAAGGGATGCCCCCTAGCTGAACACAGATGATCCCCTTTGGGAAGGATGACCTGGAGTGAGGGGAAATGCATCTAGGATTCATTATATTTGTCTGGATCTGTGTATATCTTGTGTGATTCAGTAAAGGACAACAGTGTTGTAAAATTCTTTGCAGAGTAATGTTATATGCTTCAGCTGTCACATGGCCCCAAAGAGAGTTAAACTGGCTCTGGAAGAGGGTGTTCTTAAGCAACAGGGGGCCTTGGAGGGGTCAACACTGGTAGCAGGGACTGGACAGCTGGGCCATATGGTTGCAGCTCTCAGAAGGGATTTGTCACAGTTCAGGGTAACTACACCCATATTCCCATCTGTCCTCCACCAAGGGCATCCATTTAAATGTTCCTGGCTCCCAGCTATCACCTCTTTTGGACAGAGACCTTCACCTGACTCTGTATTTAACGGGGTATTTCCAGGTTGCAAAGTTTCCTGCCTACACTGTGATATCCCCAGCAAGGCAGACTGCCTAAACAGGCCAGTGTCTGTGCTTTGTTTTCTCTCCAAAGGCTATGAACGGCCGTAATTGCCAGCAGTTACAAATTATCACGGCTCTTTATAAGCAAGCACATTACAGAAAAAAAACATAATAATAATAATAATTAATAAAAATAAAAACAAAAAAACCCTACATGCATGCTAAAAAGCTTATCAGAGTCTACCCCAACCATAGGGTCTGGTACGTGTCAGTCCTTCAAAACCCGCAACAGGATGTTCCCAGTGGTTATGAGTCATAAAACTGTTTGAGATTCAGAACCTTAATCCCAACTGGGCAGCTCAGTCTTTATATAGGTCAGGCCTTTGATCTTCAACAGAATAGGTAATCAGACTGCAATAGGTAGCCCAGACAGCAAGTGTGAAAAATTGGGACGGGGGTGTGGGGTAATAGGAGGCAATATAAGAAAAAGACCCAAAAATCGGACTGTCCCTATAAAAATGGGACATCTGGTCACCCTAGCAGATGATCACCCTGTCCTTGGACATAGCTTCAAATGGCTGAGGTCTTGCATAACCAAAAATGGAGAATTTGCATTCTTTTCCCCATCACTATTCCCCAGAAAACCACTTAATGTTTTTGGTCCCCAAAGTCCATTCTTGTCCAGCCCATTGTTCAATACAGTCCTTTGAACCCCCAGGTTTCACATCTGTCACATCTCCCCTCCGCCTTCCGAGAGGTTACATACAAACCCAACCCACAACAATACATAATTTTTTCATTTCATACAGTAGACTCCAAAGATACTTAAACTTAATTCAGTAAGGTCTCCCAGAGACATGGCAGGAAATAGTCATATTTTTCCCAGGAGTCTTAGATGGAGGGTTCCCCAGGCTGGGACAGTGCCAAGGCTTTGTCCAGACCCATGAGGCTTAAAATTCCCAGGGATCCAGTGAGTGGGTTCCTTCACAGAACTCTGGTAGTCTGCCAGCACAATGAGCCTGACCAGATCTGTGACAATCATGTGTATGAGGTATTTTCCTCCTCATGTAGTTAATTGTTGGCCTGTTTCGTGTAGCAGAAAAGCTGCTCTCTCTTGTACATTGGTAACCTTGCCAGTGTGACTGTGGGTATTTATTCATTCTTTCGAGTCCCTCACCACTGTAGTTCTGATCACCTGTCACAGATATGGTTAGACACCCTCTGCCAGCTGCCCACCAGCCTGCTGTGAGGCGAATCCAAGCCCCCAGACTCGAGTCCAGCCACCAACCCATCCCACTCTCGGAGTGCAGACCGTCAAATGCGCCTTTCTGAATGCTGGCACCTCCTGTCCATCCCCTGAGCTCCCTGCTGACCCTTCAAGATTACCTCAGCGCTTGAATAACCCTCTCCCATGAGTCCACACCAGAGCATGAGCCTGCTGGTTTACCATTCAGCTCTCTCAGGGGGCACATGGCCGTTGTGAAGCAAATAACACTCATAGGCATAGACATGCTGCATTGTTCTTTTATACTTAGTACATATAAAGGGTTTGAACGGGGGGACTCCCACCTCTGAGGAGAGTGCCCTAACTGCTCGATTACGGGAAAAAGACAAAGGACTGCTTCCCTGCTTCCTAATTTCTAAAGTTTTCTACTCATCATTGCAATGCGCTGGTCTAGGAGGGGATGGATGCCCACCTGAATGGTGTTCAGAGCCCTCAGCAATCACAGAGGTGAGAACAGGTGACAACCCAGAGCTTATATGGCTGGGCTCAGGACAGCATGAAAAATCTTAGCTTCTCCATTTGGGAGGGTCTGGAGAAAGAACTGAGAAAGTGAGGGAAGATGCCTGAGAGAATTATGACATGTCAGAGAGAGAGAGAGAGAGAGAGAGAGAGAGAGAGAGAGAGAGAAAGCCTTGCTGAGGTGAGGAAAGGGGAAAGAGATAAAATGGGAACATAATCCACCCCAAATTACAGCCCAGAGGATGTGCGTTACAGTGGAACTGCAGGTGAATTCTGTGCTGGGTCCTTGCTCCAAAGTGAGCTGTTGTAACTCAATATTCCCAGCCAGTCTCTACAAGGTTTCAGCTCAGGGGAGAATGGGCTGTGATACAGAAAGGTGGCTGCCCCAGAATATTGCATTCCTGCGGGGCAGATCAGGTTGCTCTTCTTCCAAATAGGTCAAGTTTTCCTCCATAAAATTTCCAGAGCTTTGCCCAGAAATGATCCAATTTACCTTTAATCCTCAACACGAAGCAGCGATCTCTCCATTGATAGAGACTTGGAGTGGAGAATGGGATCTGATTTCCATAATCAGTCTGCTATCTCAGACAATCTCCTTCACTCTGCAGACAGGTACATTGCAGGGATAGGATGGGCTGCTCTGGGCTGATTCATACCCTTGCTTTATTTTTACAGGGTTTATAGGGGAAAGGAGCCTCAGGCTGGCTCTTGCTGCTGCCCGGATCTCCCTGGAGGCGGCTGATAATGATCACTTTTAAATTCATGGGAGAATTAACACCATGTTGTTTGTCAAAACAGTGTAAACGTCAAGGCCATTGAAAAAAACAAATTAAAAATTACTTAGATAAGTTATAAAATCAGGACATCTGATCACCCTAGATGAAATATACCTTAGAATACTCAAGGAGTTGACTGAGCAGGCATCTGACCCTTTAGCGATTACCTTTGAAAAGTTATTGAACATGGGAGAGAGTCCAAAGGAGTGGAAAAGGGCATGTATTGTGCCCATCTATAAAAAGGGGAATAAGGACAACCCAGGGAATTACAGACCAGTCTTTTTAACTTCAATACTCAGAAAGATAAAGGAGTGAATAACCAAGAAAACATCTAGAAGATAATTAGGTGATGAGTAACAGTCAACATGGATTTGTCAAGAACAAATTTTATCAAACCAACTTAATAGCTTTCTTTGACAGGATAACAAGCCTTCCGGATTGGGGGAAGTTGTAGATGCGGTGCATCTTGACTTTAGTAAGGCTTTTGATACAGTCTCGCATGACCTTCTCATAAACAAGCGAAGGAAATACAACTTAGATAGAACTACTGTAAGGTGGGTGCATAACTGATTGGAAAACCGTTCCTAGAGTCATCAGTGGTTCACAGTCAAGCTGGAAGAGCATATCAAGTGTGGTCCCAGAGGAATCGGTCCTGGGTCCGATTCTGTTAAATAGTTTCATCAATGATTTAGAGAATGGCCTAGAGAGTACACTTATAAAGTCTGCAGACGATACCAAGCTGGGAGGGGTTGCAAGTGCCTTGGAGGATAGGATTAAAATTCAAAATGATCTGGACAAAATGGAGAAATGGTCTGAAGTCAATAGGATGAAATTCAATAAGGACAAATGTAAAGTACTCCACTTAGGAAGGAACAATCAGTTGCACACACACAAAATGGGAAATGACTGCCTAGGAAGGAGTACTGAGGAAAGGGATTTGGGAGTCACAGTGGACCTCAAGCTAAATATGAGTCAACAGGGTAACACTATTGCAAAAGAGCCAACATCATTCTGGGATGTATTAACAGGAGTGTTACAAGCAAGACATGAGAAGTAATTCTTCCACTGTACTCTGCAATAATATGGCCTCAACTAGAGTACTGTGTCTAGTTCTGGGTGCCACATTTCAGGAAAGTTGTGGAGAAATTGGAGAAAGTCCAGAGAAGAGCAACAAAAATGACTAAAGGCTTCAGAAAGATACCATGTCTACCCAACTATTTATGAGTGGAGGGAAACTGAGGCATATTGTCATCCAGATCCAAGGATGAGGAAATCAACATTGACACACATGGACATACAACAAGCCAATTCCATTTGAGCTGAGTTAGATGTTTACACTGATTTTTTCCGTCACACTCAATGTCTGGTTTGCCTCATCCTGACACAGATGTCACCTCCAATTCCCCACCTCAGGGCCATGTTGTATTTCAGGTTGCCATCTGCATACCCAACATAATTCCACTTCCCCAATACATCACTAGCTCCACCACTAACACAGAGTACAACAATAGATACCAGCCCCCAAAGGTTTAACCGCCTGAAAATAGGTACTTTAGACACCTAGTAAACTATTAACTCTGAGTAGGACTGCACTCCTGGAGTTATCCCTTTGAAATCAATGTGAGTCCAGATGGAGTTAGGTGCTAGTCAATGTGAGTAGGTTATTAGCATCTCACGCTCATCTAATAAATTGGTGAGGAACATGTAAGTACCTAGTATGGCCAGATGGATGGTTGGAAACCTAGATAGATAGAGGGGTGTGTATAAAGATAGATCACTATCTTGTCCTGGATTTCATAAGGAGCTTACTCGAGTTAGACACCCAACACGCACCGACATCTGATCTCATTCCAAATGCCATTCACTAATGAACATAGGCAAATAATGGAAGGCGTCGGAAATGTAGCTAGGGAGCCTGTCTTCTCCCTGCTTCCTAACACAAGAACAATGGGAGAGTCAATGGCATTGAAAGGAAAGTGAAACTGTTAAAAGCAAATACTTTAACCAACTTTCCCCAGACATCCCCCACCTTCCCGCAGACACCCCCACCCAGCTCCCAGTTACCCCCAAATTCCCAGCTAACCTCAGACAATCCTGTGCAGCCCCCTATTATCTCCCAAATCCACAGTTAACCCAATACCCCTACCCAATACCCAGTAACCCCCAATATCCCCATCAAACCCAGTACACTCATCTAGCCCCCAGTAACCCCCAAATAGCCCCATCAAACTCAATACCCCTACCCAGCCCCCAGTAACCCCCAAATAGCCCCATCAAACCCAATACCGCACCCAACCCCTAGTAACCCCCAAATATCCCCTGCTAACCAGAGATATTCCACCAAGCCCAAAGATATATCCAAAGATAGCCCCAAATATCACCATCGAACCAAATAGCCCCACCTAGCCCCCCAGTAACCCCCAAACATCCCCAATTACTTCTGATACCCCTACGCAGCCCCCAGTAACCCCAAACATCTCCATTCCCACTCCAGCTATCCTCACCCAGTGCCAGCTTCCATTCTTTGTGCCAGGTGCTGTACAGACATAGAATGAGCTAACCCTTGCCTCCAAACTGTGCGCTGTTAACGGTGAGAGTAATTAACCATTGGACAAACTTACCAAGGGTCGTGGTGGATTCTCCATCACTGACAATTTTTAAATCAACATTGGGTGTTTTTCTAAGCAAAATTCTCAAGGATTTATTGTGGGGAGGTTCTCTTGTCTATGCTATGGAATCATAGAATCTCAGGGTTGGAAGGGACCTTAGGAGGTCATCTAGTCCAACCCCCTGCTCAAAGCAGGACCAATCCCTATATGGGAGATCAGAGTAGATGATTACAAGGGTCCCTTCTAGCCTGGGAATATGAATCTATGGATGTTTTTGGTTTTATTGAAATTTTCTGGGGGGAAAAAGACTCTGTCTATTGGGGATAAAACATACAAAGCAAATGAGCACGGTGAAAAATTGCCAGATAGGTAAGTGGTATAAATCGGCCATATCTCCATGGGAATCAGAAGGTCCAGATCCCCCGCTGGTGTAAATCAGCAGTACCTCCATTGGTGCCAATGCCCCAGATCCCCAGCTGCTGTGAATTAGTAGTGGCTCTGTTCGAGTCAATGGGTCACATCTGTCTATGTGTCTGGCAACACTAGCACAGGTTTTTGTACATGGGCTGAACACGAGGGCAGGTGACATTGATGAATTAGGAGAATACCTTGAGAAGGAGAGACCTAGAACATTGAGTTCTGATTGGCTATGAAGCACCCTTATTCTTCTGCTCCCACAGAATCATAGAATCATAGGCCTGGAAGGGACCTGAGAGGTCATCTAGTCCAGTCCCCAGCACTCATGGCAGGACTGAGTATTAGCTAGTCAATGGATGTTTTGCTATTAAGCCTGATTTTCACTTAAACCAGTTTGAAGCTGGTGGAACAGCACGGGGTTCAATGGCGTTACTCCAGGTCTAATCTGGTGAGAACGGATTCAGGCACAGTGACCTCAGCGGAGTGTCTCTTGATTTACAGTGGGCAGAGTGAGAGGACCAGGATTCAGCCCTGTGGCTGTGATTGTCAAAGAAGCCTATGGGAGTTAGGAAGCGCAACCCATTGAAGTTCCTTGGGGAGCTACTGATGAGCTCTGTGAAGAACATGGTCATGTAGATGTCCAAATGGGCAATGAGTTTCCCTTCCACCCACATCTCACTACAAAGGACCTGCCCATGGTCATTCAGGGAGTCTGTGACAGAGCTGGAATGGAAACCAATTTTTCTAGTAGCATTTTTGTCTGTTAACCACAAGATCATACTTATTGTTAATGATGGGTCAAAATCTATCTATCTCTCTATCTCTCTCTCTATCTATCTATTTTCCTAGTAACACTCATTAGTCTCTCCATTTCTCATCCCATGAACTGCTTGGCAGCCAAAGGACAGCATAGCCCGGTGGCTAGGGTCCTGGACAAGGAGTGAGGCAATCTGAAAGCTACTTGGCTTTTATTCCTGGCTGTCATTGACCTGTCCTGTAACCTTAGGCAGCCACTGCTACCCTCTCCCTGTGGCTCAGTTTCCCCCACTGTCAGAGGAGGACGCGGATACTTTTCTTTCACTGTGGAGTCCTTTGCAAGCCATGGGCATATTTGCACTACTGCTACGGCTAAGTGTGGTTACCGATGGGCTGGCTACTTACTCCTCATTCCCTCATACACACCGGTGCTGAAAGGAAATTCCCCTAGAGAGCAGCATGCCAGTCAGTGGCTGCAGCCCTGATGTTTACACTGATTTAACAGGACATGTATAATTAACTCCCCAAATCCCTGCAATTTCAAAGGGATCTTTAACTCTCAAGGGGGAGCCCTGAAGCAGAAAGACGTGGGGGGAGGCTGCTTTCTCTTCTGAGCCCTACAAGAACCCGGAGCCGGAGGCATTTCACTTAATGCAGAGTCAAGCGCCACTGGGAGCCTGGAGACATCCTGCAGAGTGAGTGAGAGCGTGCAGAGAGACAAGAGGAGTTAGATCCTGCTCCCCAGGCCCAGTCACCTTCAGCACCAAGGCCGCTGCTTCACACTCAGGATTGAAGGTCAATGTTACCCCCCTTCGGGCAAACCCTGAAGCCCTGACTCACTCGTTGCTCAGTTTCCAGTTGCTAAAATTCCCAACACTGAGCAGGACCAGTGGGGATTTCCCCTGCATTTGGATTTCAGGATCTGTGTCTTTTCCTGCAGAGAATCTTGCTCACCAAAAGGAGATATCCATTCACCCATCCATGCCTCCATCCACCCACCCCAATCCATGAGAGTGGGGGACCTCAGGGCCGCTCGGGAGGCATCCCGAGTTGATGGGAAATCCACGCCCATTCGGAAAGAGCAGCCTCATCTGTGCCACCAGGCACAAGGTGCTTGTGCATTTCCGGCTCTCCCTCGCTTCTCTGCTCCCCCCTGGATGTGTCAGCGCTGCTCCCAATGTGGCTGGGCTGAGACACTGCAGAGCATGGCTGGGAGAACTCGGTTACAGTTGCTCCACTGCCGCGGAATCCATCAGCCGGTCCGTGCTTGGGAGAGTGGGTCTCCGGGGGGACTCTGGGCAGGCAGCCAGTGGGGAATGCTGGACAGTGAGGGGGTGGGGGGCCCTGGGAAGTTGTGGGGGGGTTGTGTGGGGGGCGCTGGGCAGGGGGAGGTCTGATTGCACTGGGGGTAGATCCTGCCCAGCCGTCTGGATGCTCTGGTGCAGCTGGGGCTAGGTCCTGCCTCCTTCCCTGCAGGAGACTGTGATGGGAGCCGAGAGGCAGCTAAGATGCATTGAGCATTCCCTGAACCAGGGATAGTGCGATGCAACCCCCAGCATGTGGATACATGTGGGAAGCAGGCAGCTGCCACATCCAACTGCAACTCCTCCTTCCCCCGGCCTCTTGGCAGGGACTGGAGTGGGTGGCAGATGGGGTGCAACAGGCTCATGTCCTGTGTCCATCCCAACCCTTTCACAGGGCCTAGGGAAGCACTAGGGGCTGGAGGTCTTTGGAGCACCCTGATAAAAGAGGTTCTACTAGTATGATAAAGGCCAGTCGCTTCCCTCTTTTATAGTCCCCAGTCTGGGCCCTGACAGGCATTAGTGAGCAGAGTGAGCATGGTCCAGGCTGAGGGAAAGGCAAGAGAGCCACCGACCACCTTTGCAGGGCTCTTGAGAACAAAGAGCCAGCTGGGAACTGGGGACAGAAGCATGACCCCTTTCCAGAGCTCAGGGTGCACGGGAAACATGTAGGGGAACACATCCTGTGAAGGGCAAAGGGGGCAGAACAAGGGGTGGTGCTCGGCAGGTTGTAGGGGCAAAGCACATGCAGGCCAAAAAAAATGCATGTTTTCGGGAGGGGGAACAAATCTGAAAATGTCCAAGTCATTTTAATTCCACCCGTTTCAGAGATAAATCAATGGTCATTTGATGTTGGCGTCCACACATATTTAAGGGTTGTCTCCATAGGAAAGTTAGATTGCGCTAAGCTAAGGTGTGAATTAAAACCAGTATAGTTATGCCAGTTTACTTCCCGATGGAGATGTACTTATTCTGGTATAAGTGTTTAACTGATGCCACTTAGGAAGGGGATAGTTTGAGTTATAGACCCCCCCCCCCCAAAAAAAAGGCCATTCTTATTCTGGAATAAGCGTATTCACACAGGGAGTGCTACCAGTATAAGTATATTAGTTTAACTATACCAGTATAATTACCCCAGTGTAACTGGTAAAACTTTCTCATGCAGACAAGCCCTTATTATTCAAAATAAGGTTCATTTTGATTTGCTTTTTCAGTTTTTCTTTCTCCCCCATTGTCCCTCAATTCAGTCTTGTTTTTCCTTTTCCTGTTTTGCTACTGAACTCTGTTGAAAATCTATGATTTTGGAAAGTTTGTTTTGAAGAAGGTATATCACCAGTAGGAATTCACTAAGTGTATCAATAAAGTAGTCAGATATGGGTTAAGGAGAGAGAATACATTTTCGCTTTAAAAACAAAACAAAAGAGATTGAAAAGATTAGGAAGATTGATTTAGTAGCCTCATAAAATTTTCAAAAGTATTTAAGAGCCCAATTCCCATTTTCAAAAGTGCCTTAGGGACAAATTTTTAAAGGTATTTAGGTGCCTAGAGGGATTTTCAAAAGCATCTAGGCACCTAAAACTCATTGATTTCATTTGGTGTTTGGCACCCAGATGCCTTGAAAATCCCACCAGGCATCTAAATACCTTTGAAATTCTGCTCCTAAGACTCATTTGAAAATGGGACTTAGGCTCTTAAATGCTAAGTGTCCTATGGGTACAAAGGTTATCCACAACTACACTAGCTAGGTGAAAATGTACAAAGAATATTAGCTTCCATGCTTCAGGGCATAGATCATCAAGTAACTGCCGGGAGATGGGGAAAAACTTTCCCTAACATGGGCTGGGATTTTCAAAGTTAGTTAGGCATCCAACTCGATTGAAAATCAATGGGAGTTGGGCACTTATCTCTCATAATTGTCCTCTTAAGGATCCTACATAAGAACATAAAAACGGCCATACTGGGTCAGAACAAAGGTCCATCTAGCCTAGTATCCTGTATTCTGACAGAGGCCAATGCCAGGTGCCTCAGAGGGAATGAACAGAACAGCTTACTTTGCTAAAGAGCCTTTGGTGAGGGATCTTGTCAATGGCTTTCTGAAAATCTAAGTACACTATATCCACTGGATCCCCCTTGTCCACATGCATGTTGATACCCCTCAAATAATTCTAGTAGATTGGTGAGGCATGATTTCCCTTTACAAAAAACATGTTGACTCTTCCCCAACAAGTTATGTTCATCTATGTGTCTGACAATTATGTTTTTTGTTTACTATGCTTTCAACCAATTTGCTCTTTACTGAAGTCAGGCTTACTGGCCTGTAATTCCCGGGATCACCTCTGGAGCCCTTTTTAAAAATTGGTGCCACATTAGCTATCCTCCAGTCATTTGGTACAGAAGCTGATTTAAATGATGGGCTACAAACCACAGTTCGTAGTTCTGCAATTTCACATTTGAGTTCCTTCAGAACTCTTGGGTGAATACCATCTGGTCCTGGTGACTAATTACTCTTTAATTTATCAATTTGTTCCAAAACCTCCTCTAATGACACCTCAATATGGGACAGTGCCTGAGAGTTGTCACCTAAAAAGAATGGCTCAAGTTTGGCAATCTCCCTCACATCTTCAGCCGTGAAGACCAATGCAAATAATGCATTTATTTTCTCTGCAATGGCATTATTGTCCTTTTAGTGCTCCTTTACCATCTTGATCATCCAGTGGTTGTTTAGCAGGCTTCAGGCTTCTGATGTACTTAAACATTTTTTGCTATTACTTTTTGAGCCTTTGGCTAGCTGTTCTTTAAATTCTTTTTTGGCCTTCCTAATTATGTTTTTACACTTCGCTTGTCAAAGTTCATGCTCCATCCTTTCTATTTTCTTCAGTAGGGTTTAACTTCCACTTTTTAAAGGATGCCTTTTTGCCTCTCACTTCTTCTTTTACATGCTCAACTATAGAATGGGCTTCTGGCTACTGATGGAGACAACATACAAAACAATAAGAAACTATTGTCTAGTGTGGTGTGGCAATTGTTATATTCCTGTTTCCTTACAACATTTTAAAATGATCATTAACTTAGTCCTGGAAGAGGGGGCGGGGGCCTGAGTTTGCTTCTTGGCCATTTTAAGGTGAACTGGCTGAATATTGATTCTAGTTATTCTGCTATATTTGTATATTGTTATTATTTTTCTTTATTGAGGTAACCGCATTGAATGGAGGAAAGGAGGTGGGGAAATCAGACGTTCATCAGAGAATTCATCCTCCTGGGATTGGGGAATCCTCCTGAAGTGCAAGTTCTTCTCTTCCTGCTGTTCTTAATGATCTACATTGTGACCATGGCTGGGAACATTCTCATCATTGCCCTAATTATGTCTAATCGACACCTTCATACCCCCATGTACTTCTTCCTGGGGAACTTGTCCTGCCTGGAGACCTGCTACACCTCCACCATCCTGCCCAGGATGCTGGTCAGTCTGCTGACCGGTGACAGAACCATTTCTGTTAGCAGCTGCATCACGCAACTTCATTTTTTTGGTTTCCTGGCAGCTGCAGAATGTTACCTCCTAGCAGCTATGTCTTATGATCGGTATATAGCAATTTGCAAACCACTGCACTATGCCATCCGTATGAATGGTAGGAACTGCCTTTGGCTGGCGTCTGTGTCTTGGATCAGTGGATTTCTGGGCAGTACAATAATGATATTTTTGGTGTCACAATTAACTTTCTGTGGCCCAAACGAAATTGACCATTTCTTTTGTGATTTTACCCCAATGATTAAACTCTCCTGCAGTGACATCAGCCTGACCACCCTGGTGACCATGATACTTTCTTCCATTGAAACCCTGATCCCATTTCTGTTAACCATGACATCCTATGTTTGCATCATGGTCACCATCCTGAGGATCCCTTCTGCTAGCAGGAGGCAAAAGGCCTTT
The DNA here is from genome assembly GCA_033296515.1 of Macrochelys suwanniensis. NCBI lineage: Eukaryota > Metazoa > Chordata > Testudines > Chelydridae > Macrochelys > Macrochelys suwanniensis. The sequence goes on along the minus strand of CM065786.1, from coordinate 40,765,394 downwards.
TCCACTTGCTCCTCGCACCTCACTGTGGTCACAATTTTTTATGGCACCATAATTATAGTCTATGTGATGCCAAAAAATAGTGCACTGAGAGAGCTGAACAAAGTGTTCTCTGTCTTCTACACTGTCCTGACTCCCCTGGCCAACCCCCTCATCTACAGCCTGAGAAACAGAGAGGTCAAGGAGGCCCTGAGAAAAGTTTGCTCTAAGTATCTTACATTCACATGTTTTAATGCATTGGAATAAAGCAGTCTGGATTTATTAGCCAGGAGGACCATTTTGTACACCTCTAGCTCTGGCCAACCCCCTCATCTACAGCCTGAGAAACAAAGAGGTTAAGGAGGCCCTCAGAAAAGCTCTCAGTAAATTCATTGGACCAATTTCTCAGCAGGGTCTCCACAGAAGTCAATGGAGCTATGCTGGTTAAATTGGCTGATTGGCTGTTCCATGGTGATCACAAGACATCAGCTGGGTTTCGTTAAATGAGAATTAATCCCTATGGTTTAGAAAGTCTGGTGGGGCTGCCTCTAGGTTGATGAACACTCAAACCATCTGGCACCATCATAAGAGAATGTTGGGATGTGCTGGGTTCTCAGACAGCTGCATCGATTTTAGGGCAGGTGTTTGCTTCTCTTCTCAACTGTGGGGTGCATGGGGTGGTTTGTGGGGCTCAGTGGAGGTCTCAGGGGTGCAGAGGAGGATAAATAATGAGCCCCAACATGTGGAGGATCTGAAATGGAGTAGATAAATCTGACCAAGGTTGCAACAGACAAGATCCATTCTATGGCTGAAGGTGCTAAAATATATAACTTGGTGAAAAGATCATTTTCCTGATGGATGTCCATGGTGGTTGTCTATGTAGCATTTTAATATTTTGACTAATATTTCCATTATAATGAAACAAAAACAAAGCAAAGTATATGATTTATGTATTGTCTCTCTGTCTTTCCTTTCAGTTAATGCACTTTTCATAATATCTGCAGTTATGTGCATTCATTTTCAGACATCAGTTGTGGCAGCAGAGAAATCAAGACTGATCAAAGGTCAAAAAGCAAAACAAAATGACACACACAACACAAACATAAACTCTTCCCTCTATTCTGCACATTACAATCCACCATCTCAAGCCAGCATATACTTCAGCAAGCAGTTAGCAAGTGGCATGGTGGTCTAAATCAATGGTTTTCAACCAGCGGTCTGCAGACCCCTGGGGGGTCCACAGACTGTGTCTAAGATTTTCAAAAGGGGTCACCCCACCATTTGAATTTTTTTAGGGGTCTGCAGATGAAAAGAAATGTTGAAAACTACTGATCTATATACAAGGCTCTTGTCTGAGGTCAGGAAATTCCAGCTTAAAATCCTTAGCCGAATCTAGCTGTTAGTAGGAAAGATATTGCAAGATGAGAGATCTCCTCACAGATATACTCACCCAGCTGTTTGACATAGGAATCAGTTAGTGAAATTCTACAGCCTCGTAAGGCTCCTTTCTACTGTTAACATTGACAGGTGAAGTTGTGTCTTGTCTTTGACTTCAGTGGGACCAAGATCACATCTACTGCCCACTGGACAGAGCCTGGCCCATTGACCAGATCATGGGAGTGAAAGTTAGGAGAGTTGGCTGCTGGGTTAGGAGAGTTGGAAGCACATGCTGGGTATGACAGATATGGAATAATTTATTAATCCCATATCATGTTGGCCTGGTTCTGCAATGGGGTTTTCTGCACAAATGTTGTTGATACAGGTGCTTCTCAGCGGAGGTGAGGGGGAGTGGTTCAAGATGGTTCAGGCAAGATATAAAAACAAACACCTGAAGTGCTTGGCTTTTGGGGAGAGGTCACAGCATACATTAAGGGTTGCTATTCCTGGACATATCAATGTTGATTGGCCTAGGGGAGAGGAAAAATTGCTGCGTGTACCTACCAACACATGCTCGGCATGGGACTGATGCCATGACCTTAGCACTGATTGGCCAGGGGACATGCCAAGAGGGGTGTGAAACATTTGATTTGGGGTATGGAAAAGTTTGCCTGAGTGCATGAAAAAGTTTGACAGCTTGGGGTCACCTAAATTATTATTGTGGAATAGTTAATAGGGAGAAACAGAGGTTAATGATGGGGAATGGGTGACTATACTGTATAATGGGCACTAGGGGCAGCAGAGAATTGAAGAACAAGATAACAACAAACCATCATTGCTATACCAGCTGCGTGACTGATGATCACTTCAAACGTGAGAACAGCACTTCAAACATGAGAAGAGCATGACGAGGCAACCCCATGGACTTTTATGAGGATGAATCGTTATAAAAACAGACACTGAAGACTGAGGACTTTGGGTCTGGTTCTTCAACAAACTTCCAGAAACATTGGATGCGCATCTGACAAGGCTCTGCTCCACCCTCGTGTCCAGGCCGCCTGGCCAGTGACTTGGCAAAAGCAACTCCTAGGCTGGTAACTGTAACAACGTTGCAGAACTTGTGTGCTTGTGGGTGAATGGATGTGTGTGTGAATGAAATGTGATAGCTATAACTGATTGCTTACTCTGATTCTTTTTCTATTCACAATAAACGCGGCATATTGCCTTATCCCCTGAATAGATCCTGCTGGTTTTCATTTTCTAAGTATAACATAATTGGCATTAGGGGCAGCAGAGAGTGGGGGCAGGGAAGAGGAGGCTATACTGTATAATGGGCACCAGGGACTGTCGGGGGTGAGGGATGGGAAAGAAGCAGCTATACTGTATAATGGACATTGGGGCAGCAGAAAGTGAGGGTGGGAAGGAGAGGCTATACTGTCTAATGGGCACTAGGGCTAGTAGGGGGTGACGGATGGGAAAGGATCAGCCATCTCATCAACTTAAGTGCATTTAGGATCAGATTCTGATCTCAATTCCACCGGAATATGGATCTCTGAAGTCAAAGCCTTTCCTTACTGTTTCCAACAGTCCAACTAAGGTCAGAATCCGGCCTGTATCCGTGACTTTGTACATACTGTTACATTTTCATTCCATCCACCCATTATAACATAGACAAATATCCTTTCAAGCATTAAAATCATGATTCATCGCTATATTTCATGTTCTTCCCCCCTAGTCTTTTGTGAAATAAGGATCAGTGGGAATTGTTGCTAGTAAAGCTTTGATGCGCAACCTTATTCCCAATGGAGGTAGACTGGGTCCTTGTTAAAGAGTTTTAGATTTAGGTATTCTGTGTGGTCAGTTGGGAATAGTTGTCAACTTTGTTTTGTAGTGAGAAATATAGAGATAACCTTATTCATCCCCAAGAGCTGGAGAAAACAAACCAATTCCCTTCAGGGAAAGAGATGACAACAAGAAAATGTTTTCAAAGAAGCATCCCACACAAAATGGTAGCTTCTGGGAAGCTGGCGTATGTAGTATTCCAATGTCCAAAGGCAATAATGATATAGACTATGGATAAAATGTTCAAAATGCCTAAGTGATTTATGTGCTTAAGTCCTATTGTAAATCATTGGGATCTAGGCTATATATGCATGTGTGTCGTTTCTAAAGCCCTACCAGCCCTGGTGTTGACCTAGGAATACCTAGCTTCTTTAGATGTTCCCATTGTGGTGGTGTGTATATTACTCTTATTCCCCGTAAATTAGTACCCACTATTGATAGAGGAATCCTTAGGACCTGCTGCAGTTCTTCAATCTTCTATGTTCACAGGCCTTTAAGCCGTCTCAAATCAGTCCTGTAGGCTCAGTAGGAGATCAAGCAAAAATCATCAAAGTTAATAACTTTGGCATTGTCCATTAAGGGTTTGTGGAAAGGTTGCTTATCTTTTCTTTACTGGTGTATTTTTTTCAGACAGTTGCCTGTTGAGTTAACCCCATATTGTCATACAGAAAACAGTCTCAGTAACCACTCGAACATACAACATTAATAAATTATTACAGAGCAGCTCTGGATCTATGCACTAGTTGCATACCAGGTTCTTGGGCTTCAGGAACCATCGAGTGATACTCTCTGGCCACTTTTATATGGGTGATCAGATTAGATGCTCATAATGGTTCCTTCTGGCTTTTAAATATATGGATCTATGAACAAAAGAAAGCCGCAGACATAGATGGCATTGATTTCAGTGGTTTCTTAAGAGTGAACCAAAATGGCCAGGCCTATGATAGGGAACATGACATCAACTGACTGCCTTTCAGAATCAAAAACACAACTCAGGGTATCACATTTTAGTGTAACTTAAATGAGTTAGCTCAGTGTCACCAAATTCTCACATATGCCACACATCTATTGAGAGATTTCCTCAAAGCCTCCTTGACCTCTTTGTTTCTCAGGCTGTAGATGAGGGGGTTGACCATTGGAGTCAGGACTGTGTAGAAGACAGAGAACACTTTGTTCAGGTTTCTCAGTGTATGTGTTTTTGGTACGACATACACCATGATTAGGGTTCCGTAGAAGGTTGTAACTACAATCAGGTGAGAGGAGCAGGTGGAAAATGTCCTTTGCTTTCCAGTAGTGGATGGGATTCTTATGATAGTGGCTATGATATAGATATAGGATGTCAGGGTTAACAGAAATGGGGGAAAGATATCTATGGAAGCAAAACAGAAAGCGACAAGTTCTATTAAGTAGGTATCACCGCAGGACAGTTGGACCACTGGGGTGAAGTCACAAAAGAAATGGTCAATTTGACTGGGACCACAAAAAGTTAATTGTGACATCAAACATATTAAAATGGTGACAACCACAAAGGCAATGATGCAAGACCCTGCTGCTAACTGGAGGCAAAACTTGCCATTCATAACAATTCCATAATGCAGTGGTTTACATATCGCTAAATACCGATCATAAGACATCACAGATAAGAGGTAACATTCTGCAGCTGCCAGGCCAGCAAAGAAATAATACTGTACAAAACAACCACTGACAGAAATGGTTCTGTCCCCAGTCAGGAGACTGGCCAGCAGCCTGGGCAGGATGGTGGAGCTGTAGCAGGTCTCCAAGCAGGACAAAATCCCCAGGAAGAAGTACATTGGGGTGTGAAGGCGCTGGTCAGCCACAACTAATGCTGCAATGAGGATATTCCCAGTCAGGGTCACAATGTAGATCAGTAGAAAGAGCAGAAAGAGAAAGCTCTGCAGTTCAGGGAGTTTTCCAAATCCCAGGAGAATGAATTCCTTGACGGCCGTTTCATTTCCTAGTTCCGTGTCTGCCATGGGTTCTACCTTTGGAAGAGAAAACAAACTGAACTGGCAGTTGAAGAACACCAGGGTACTTTTCAATGTACTGTATCTATTTCATTGCACAAATGCTTAGTCACCCACCTCCCATTCTGGTGATGTGTACATATTATTGATGCATCATCTGACCTTCTGCATTGGATCATGCATATTCTAGTTTCCCACCTTCTCCAAGGAGAGATCAAACAAATTAGCTACTGATCCATACCCCTGACAGAACTCCAAACATTTCATTATTTTTATCCTCAGTGGTACCCTAAACTCCTAATATTTTACAGAAGAAACAATCTCCTAGACTGGGATTTCACTTCAGATCATGCTGTTTTTTTTCTTGTTTCAGGAGATAGCCATTAATAAGAACATATGAATGGCCCTAATGGGTCAGACCAAAGGTCCATCTAGCCCTGTATCCTGTATTCTGACAGTGGCCAGTGCCAGGTGCCTCAGAGGAAATTGACAGAACAGGTAATTATCAAGTGCCCCATCGCATGTCGCTCATTCCTGGCTTCTGGCAAATAGAGGCTAGAGACACCATCCCTGTCCATCCTGCCTAATAGCCATTGATGGACCTATCCTCCATGAATTTATCTAGTTCTTTTTTGAACCCTGTTATGGTCTTGGCTTTCACAACATCCTCTGGCAAGGAGTTCGACAGGTTGACAGTGTGTTGTGTGAAGAAATACTTCCTTTTATTTGTTTTAAACCCACTGCCTATTAATTTCATTAGGTGACCCCAGTTCTTGTGTCATGAGTAGAAGTAAACAACACTTCCTTATCTACTTTCCCTGCAGCAGTCATGATTTTATAGACCTCAATCATATCTCCCCTTAGCCGTCACTTTTCCAGGATGAAAAGTCCCAGTCTTATTAATCTTTCCTCATATGGAAAGTGTTCCAATACCCCTAATCATCTTTGTTGCCCTTTTCTGAACCTTTTCCAATTCCAGTATATCTTTTTTGAGACAGGTGCGACCACATCTACACACAGCATTCAAGATGTGGGTGTACCATGGATTTATATAGAGGCAACATATTTTCTGTCTTATTATCTACCCCTTTCTTAATGATTCCTAACTTTCTGTTCACTTTTTTAATTGCCGCTGCACAATGAGTGAGTGTTTTCAGAGAACTATCTACAATGACACCAAGATCTCTTTCTTGAGTGGTAACAGCTAAGTTAGACCCCATCATTTTATATGTATAGTTGGGATTATGCTTTCCAATGTGCATTACTTTGCATTTATCAACATTAAATTTCATCTGCCATTTTGTTCCCCAGTCACCCAGTTTTGAGAGATCCTTTTGTAGCTCTTTTCAGTCTGCCTTGGTCTTAACTATCTTAGTAATTTTGTATCATCTGTGAATTTTGGCACCTCAGTGTTTACCTCTTTTACCAGATCATTTATTAATATGTTGAATAGGACAGGCCCCAGACCAGACCCCTGGGGGACACCACTATTTACCTCTCTCTATTCTGAAAACTGACAATTTATACCTATTCTTTGTTTCCTATCTTTTAACAAGTTACCAATCAATTTACCATTTACGATTATATACTAATAACCGTTAATGTCATCCATTTTTAAAGAAGGATTGGACACAATTCTCCTAAATTATAGAGTTGACCTCTCAATCCTTATCTCTTTCTTTTTCTCTCTATCTCTCCCTTTTGATACACTGATTTCTCTCTTCACCATTTTTGAAGTGTTGATCATCTTTATACTTAGGAATTATGAAATGGAACATGGGAACTGTCATACTAAAGAATATTGGAGGAGCGTTTTGTTCAGTGTCCCATCCCTCACAATGTAAGCAGACATTTTCTCCCAAGGAAATGCTGTTTTTTGGTTGGAAAAAAAGTTAAAACGTCAAAACATTTTTTAAAAATATTTATTTGTCAGTAATTTTTGCTTTGGCCATTGAATTGGCTGAAAATTACTGAACACTTTTCAACTACAAACCAAAACATTTCCTGTTTTTGCCTGAAAATGTTCTCTCTTATTTTGTGTTCTTGGTGTTCCAAGTAAAAATGAAAGAAGTTTGCAGGAAAGCAGACCCTTTTTGAAAAGCTGTCATTTTCTCAAAACCTCAATTTTCTCAAAACCTCCATTTTCCAGTCTAGAAAACTTTGGATGGAAAATGTTAGACCAGTCTTAATGTCAACACAATACTTGGGTTTTGATTTGAATCATCAGAATATGCCCAAGTACTTTAGATAATCTATAGTTTCCTAAGAGAAATAAATACCTTTGTTTCAGGGCTTAAAGCAATGAATATCTGTGTGGGATCAGAATGTTATATATGTGGGAAGAAATGTGTTATATAATTCCTCTGCTTCCTCAGGAACATTTGATACTGATCACCATCAAACAGAGGATACAGGTTATATGGACCAATGAACTGATCCATTCTGGATCCATTCCTATGTTCCTGTCCAACTATAGGATCTTATTATTATTATGGTGGGAGAATTTTAGGACTTAAGTGTTAATGGAAACATTTGACCTCCTGCCTGTGACATCTTCATGTCCAGAGTGTGTCTGGACCCCTTTTAGCTACAAACAATGTTGCTTGGTGCTACTATGAAGCTGCCCACAACTCCTCTTCTCACATAAGAGTTCTAAACAGACTTACGTCTGCTCCTTCTAATTCTTCAGTCTCCGCATATCAGCCCTGAGTTCATTGACTCATAGATTATATGGCTAGAAAGGATCACTGTGATCATCTAGTCTGACCTTGAAGCTCATACGATATGTCTGCACTGAATTGTAAACCCAGGTGTGTAGGACCTGGGCTTGTGGACTCAGTGTTTCCCTGCCTGTACTTGAGCATCCAGACTGCATTGCTTACAATGCCTGGACCTGAAATCATGTGCAATCTGGACATACAGGCATAGGACTTCCCTGAATTCATTCCTCTTTGAACTAGAGTAGATCTTTTAGAAAACCCAGGCAAATTTATGTTAGCCCTTTCCTGATTTTTCCCTTTACAGTAAATCCTCACTTAAGGTTGTAGTTATGTTCCTGAAAAATGCGACTTTAAGCAAAACAATGTTAAGCTAATCCAATTTCCCCATAAGAATGAACGTAAATAGGGGTGGTTAGGTTGCAGACAAAAAACTATATATACACACACACGCACACACACACATACACAGTATAATTTTTAAACAAAATTTTAATACTGTACACAGCAATGATGATTGTGAAGCTTGATTGAGGTGGTGAAGTCAGAGGGTGGAAGAGGGTGGGATATTTTCCAGGGAATGCCTTGCTGCTAAATGATGAACTAGCACTCAGCTGAGCCCTCAAGGGTTAACACTTTGTTGTTAATGTAGTCTCACACTCTACAAGGCAGCACGAATGGAGGGAGGGAGACAGCATGGCAGAGAGAGACAGAGACACATGCCGTGTGTGTGAGGGAGAGATGCACAGCCCCTTTAAAGTTTGCTGACTCCACTCTAAGTACATTGCCTTTATAAGTAGATCAGTAAGTTGAGACAGCAGCTGCTGCCAGCAAGCTCCCTCCATCCTGATCCCAGTCGTGTCCCCCCGCCCGCTCTGTGGAAATAAGGTACAGGACTGGGGTGGGAGTCAGCGGTGAGGGGAGGGGGACCCCCTGACATTAGCACCCCTCTTCCCCCCCACACACCCTCTGCACAGCAAGCAGGAGGCTCCTGGGAGCAGCTCCAAGGCAGAGGGCAGGAGCAGCAGAGGGCAGTGGGGGACAGGACTGCTGAACTGCCCAGCAATTGACAGCCTGCTGGGTGGCTGCTGCACAGGGAACTTAGGGGAACTGATAGCGGGGCTGCCGGTCCACTCTGGTTCCAAGCCCCCCCACTATGCCTCCAGCACCAACAGCTGCTCTTCCTGCAAGCAGTGGACAAAGCAGGCGGCTGCCAAACAAGGTTATAAGGAAGCATTACGCAAATTTAAATGAGCACGTTTTCTAACTGATCAGCAACAAAACAACGTTAACCGGGATGACTTTAAGTGAGGAGTTCCTGTGTCTCTTTTTCTTTTTTCTGTAAACATTCAGGGTTGTGTCTACATACCATGGTCAAGATATCCAGAAGGGATGAGAGATTTTGGGTGTTCTGTCTGAAATACGTTAAGGACACCTGGTTTTCAGAATGTGCATCTTCGAGTTCTCTCAGTTCAGTCTCCTTAAAATGGTTAGACAGCTTTGAAATTCTTGGCCACTGCCCTGAGAACAACTCAATTACTTCCAGTGCGAATGCAAGCAGAAATGCGTCACTCCTGATTCACACTGATTTAAATGAGAGAACCTCACACATTGATTTAAATCAGATTACACCCAGTTTGCTATTATAGCTAGTTTCAGTTCAATGTTCAGGATTAAAAAAACCTACTCTGCAGGGAGTCTATAGCAGTAAGAGAAATAAAAACAGACAGAGAAAAAGGGGGCAGGAGAGAGGTGTATGGATATGGTTAGATAGATAGATAGGGTTGAGACAAGGAGGAAAGAAAGAAAGATCTATCCCCATATACATCTACCTATCTATCTAATCTATCTATCTAATCTATCTCTGAACCCTTCTGTATTTTTTTTCTGTCCTGCTTGACATGTCTATCTTCTTTTAATTCAAATTCATACAATAATGGAATGATTCCTCATTTTAGTCTGGTCTATGGAATTATTCGATTCAGTCAATTATTCACATTCATCAACATCCCCAGTGATTCCGGAGAAAAGGAAGCATGATAAGACATAGCATTGAATATTCCTAGTCCGTTAAAGATGTGGAAGGAAATAAATCCTCACTCTCAGGTTGGAATGCAACAAAATCAGAGACAACTTTATTTCACACAATTGCCAGGGAAGAAATACAGCTGACAGAGAGTATCTCTGCCTCAGTTTCTCCAAAGTACAAACACTCTCACACAAGTATTTATACAATTTAGTGGCATGCATTAATTAAAAACAGCTGCAGTTTATTTATGTTATGTCCTGACCATTCTAGTATTTTCTCACTTCTGTCTCACTTTTGTTCTCAAAACATCGCTATCTTCAAGGCTAGGTCACACTGACTCGGCACTGTTGTTTCCCACCCGCTACAGACACAGATCCTGCTTTCCAAAGTCTCGCGTTATGAGAGTTGAGAGTTAGCTTGACTATGCTCTGTCTTGACATAACTTTCTTTCCTCCTTGTCTCAACCCCCTCTATCTACCTATCTATCTATCTATCTTACCATATCCATACACCTCTCTCCTGCCCCCTTTTTCTCTGTCTGTCTTTATTTCTCTTGTCACTATAGACTCCCTGCAGAGTCAAATCCTTTAACCCTTGTTTCCACAAAGACCATTCTTCCCCACAACCCCAGTGAGGTGGCTGGAGTACGGTGTAGGGAAGGCTTAGCTCACATTTGCCACTTCCAAATCCCATGATTTAATTGAAAGAGAAATGGTGGAAATGTTTTACCTTTAAATCTGTTCCACACGAGGCTGATTTTCGGAGGACGCCCCTTTCCCCAGTGATTCAGAGACCAGGATACTGGTTCTGCAGTTTAACTTCTACCATCATCTGCTTCACGTTCTTCAACAGTGCCAGGAAAAAGATCTACTCCGAGTGTTCTATGTGGTGCTATTTGCCTCGTGCCCAGTTCCTACAAGAGAGACCCTCTCAAGATTTCTCTTTTATCCTTTCTGTGGGAAGGTGACATCTCCCTTGATGCTTACACTGATTAATGAGAAGGAAAACTCAATAACACACTGGTGCTTTAGAAGGTACAAACACCAGAGGGAATGGAGACAAACTGCTACCCTCTGAGGAAATGTCCTTCCTTACTACATGCATGTGATGAGGTCACTGGTCACCTCCAATTATGGTGCCACAGTCCAAGAAGAGACACTTAAAAGAAACCTATTGCACATATTCCCACCCAATTGCTATTTAGGAGACTCTTAAAAAACAGAGTGAAGTCCCTCACACATGTCTTCAGGATGGACAGAGAAAGGGAGGGTGTGAAATCTGGTCACGTACTCAATGTAAGATAGCAGATAACGGTTGGGATTTTCCGAGATGCTGCTGACTTTCAAATGGATCTGTGCTCTTAAATCATGTGGACACTTGTGAAAATCCCACACATTATTATCCTCTGTTCCACCCTGGGAAGGACGAGAGAGGACATTCAGGCTGGAAGTTTTGAAGGGGCCTAAGTGAGTTAGGCCTTGCACTCCCAATGCTGTTTGATGGCATTTCAGTGCCTAATTCCCTTAGGTGATTTTCAAACGCCCTCAGGTCCCAGACTTCTATAGAGACACAAGTGTGTATGTACGTCTTAGTGACTTCACATTTTTCATGATCTAGGCCCTAATATGCCCAGCAATGTGGCATCTGGGAGTGTCACACACATTCATGGATCTATTCTCCAAGCATCCAAGTGTGGTAGGGGACTATCATTATGCACAGGGGAAACTGAGGCTAGGGGAGATTAAACAGCATCTCCAAGTCTGAAACACACTGAAAATTAATTTTGTTAAACAAATTGGGGGGAAAATTTTAAAAAAACCATCAACTTTAGTGAAATTTTCATTTTTGGGAAAAAAAAAGTAATTTGAAATGAAACAAATGTTGAGCAAGGTTATAATGTATTAAAAACATTGAGTGAAGGCAGTGTAACAGTGGTGATATTTTCTTTCATATTTCTTTTGGTTTATTTTATCGTATTATGATTATGCATACACATTATTATACATTATTTTTATTTTATTTTATATCAATTCTTTTTATTTAAACAAATGAAATTGACATATACACATGACAAAGTTCTGATTTCAATTAACAAAAAATAGCCATTTTAAAGGTATTTACCATGCGCATAGGGGTATTTTCAGAAGTACCTAAGGCACCAAAACTACATGCTGTTGAAAATCTGACGAGGGGCCCAATTACCTTTTTAAAATCTCTCCCAAAATGACCTCAAAAGTAATCAACATCGGTTTCCATCTCCAAATCAGATGAACAGACATTAACAGACATTAAACTTTAGAAAGGGACAAAAGGAAGTTTTTACCTCTAAGATGATCCGCCTGTCGGGGGGTAGGGGAGTGCGGCTTGAATTACAGACGTCACCTTTCGACTCTGGATTCTTGCATCAGGATATGATCCAACAGACTATTTTCTATCCTGATTCTTTTATTTTAATTGTAGTTTTAGTTTTATATTCTTTTGGTTTATTTTATCATATATATAATATATGCATATACATTTTTATAAATTTTGTATTAATTTATATACATATATGCTTTAAAATGAAACTTTACTGAAACTGACCTATTCCTGTGGCAAGTTTTCATTTTAATTAACAATATTTTTCTGTCAGAAAAATGTTCCATCTTGAAAAATTTTAATCTGCTTTAATTTCCACTCATATCTGAATCAATGTGATTACATAGGATCTGGATACAGGGGTGGGGGCATTGACCTCAGGGTTAGGGTTTAAAGGGAGAGAGGGGTCAGGGTCCTGCAGTGTTCTTTGGAAGCTACCTCTCTCCTCGACCGCTAAAGGGGAATTCTGTGGGCCTGAATTTTAGTGAAAATCAGGCTTCTCGTATTTTTTCTGGTAACTTTTCCCCTCATCTCCCTTCCCAGACCCACTCAGCTAGTTCCAGGACAAAAACGTAAAAAAAGAAAAATACATAATATTTCATGAAACAGTAAGAAAAAGTTTTTAAAAGTGTCAAAAAAAATTTTAAAAAATTGAAATGAGTTTAGAATCATAGATTATCAGAGTTGGAAGGGACCTTAGGAGGTCATCTAGTCCAACCCCTTGCTTAAAGCAGGACCAAGCTCCAATTTTTGCCCCAGATCCCTAAATGGCCCCCTCAAGGATTGAACTCACAACCCTGGGTTTAGCAGGCCAATGCTCAAACCACTGAGCTATCGCTCCCCCCAAAGCAATCTTAAGAAGAGTACTGAAGAGCTACTTCTTGAAGATACCAGAACAGGAAATGATTTTCCCCTATAGCTGACCAGGGACTTGACCCCTGGACCCTCAGATTAAAAGTCTGATGCTTAACCAACTGAGCTAGCCAGGCTCACAAAAAAGAAACTTTTTTTTTTGCCCCAGATCCCTAAATGGCCCCCTCAAAGATTGAACTCACAACCCTGGGTTTAGCAGGCCAACGCTCAAACCACTGAGCTATCCCCCCCCAGCTATAATTTGTGGGACTTGTGCTCCCAAACACACGCCAGGAGCTTTGGTGTGTGGCCCCAATGTCCCTCTCTCTCTGCCCCATGGGGACGGGGCTAGACACGTCAGTCTCACTCCGGCCATGTGGCCACCCCGGCCTGGGGATGAGGGGCAGCGCCCTCCTGGGCTTCCAGGACCCACAGACAAAGCCTGTGGGGAACCGCTCCCATTGATACTTGCTGCTCTTGTTGTATAGGAGGGTAGGCTGGAGGAGTGTGTGTACTGGAGGGTTATTTGGGGGTGCTGGAGGAGGTAACTGTGGTGGGGGTACATACTGAAGGTGGGGGGCAGTGTCGCTCCCTGGCATGGTGGCAGGGCGGCTGGCTCAGGCCTGAGACGCAGCTCCAGCCCATCAGTCAGCACCTCCCTGCGGGAGTCTCCTCTGCCCAAGGGTGGGGACCTGGGACCTGGCCCTGTCACCCCTCCTACCCAGGCTCTGAAGCCCCACAGTGGGGCAAGTGGCCCGGCCGAGAGTCGCTTGGCAGGTTCGCTTACCTGGCGGGCTGGGGTGGGCTGGGGTGGGTGGGGTCCAGCAGCTGTGGATGCAGGGGAGGGACCAATTGGGGTACAGTGACAGTTTTCCCAGACATTTTCTCTTATTCGAAAAATCCACCTGGAACCAGGGCGGAGAATCAAAAGAGAGGTCATGTCTGGGAGAACCCGGCCATGCGCTAACCCTCACGTTATGTAGCTGGCTGAGGGAAGCGAGGCCCTGCACTCAGCGTGATGGCATTTCTCAGACTGTGTGATAAATAAAGTGCAGGCGCTGTGATCACTCAGCACAACAGCATGTGGAGCCCCACACCCAGCTAGATGCATGAACGCTCCCAGAGCCACTCATGAATCTCACAGTGAAAAGCACCAGAGCCAGATCCCCCCAGCTCCCAGCCTTATACCCCAGGAATATACCATCTTGCACTGCTCAAGATGGCAGTGCACATTTCTTAATTGGTTCACCACTTCGTTAATGGAAAGTGGACATACGGCAGCCTTTGTCAAAGCTGAGAAGATTTGCTCCACACTTCATACAAACTCACAGGTAAAGATAAACAATTAAACAAATGTATTGACTATAAATGGTATATTTTAACTGATATTAAGTGGTAGGCAAAAAGTCAGAGTTAATTACCAAAAGGAATAAAATACAAGCACGCAGTCTAAAATCTCAACCCTACTAGACTGGGCAACAACTAGATGAAGCAGTTTTTCTCACCCCACAGGATATTGCAGTCCTTCATAGACAGGTTTGTTCCTTAAACCTGGGCCAATCTACTGTGTTAGAGTCTTGTCTTCTTCTCGGTGTCTTGGTTATTTGCAGCATAGGTGGGGGCAGGAGAAGAGCCCAGTAGTGTCTGTTTGATACCTGCAGTCCATGTGCTTGGAGAACCCAAGTCCAGGCATGTCAGGGTGGGCATTTCTGAGTCACCCAGAAAGGTTAAGCAATTCCCCTGGTGTGTCCTCATGCAGGACAGTTATTGAATTGTAGATCCCTGGCTAGACAATGGCTGTTGATGGGTTGTTTGACAACCCACCTGGGAGTTGGTTACTTTCCTTGCTGTTGCCTCTGGGGAGTGAATATTTGACTGATTCCCAAACTTACATCGTGTTTTAGTGAAAATCATACAACACGATTCTCATAACTTGATATGCATTGATGATATACATATATGGATAGAGAAATGACTTTCAGCAGATCATAACCTTTCCCCTGATACCTTACAAGGCCTGCTTTGTATGTAAGATCATGATTATATGAAAATGAGGAATATGGGGGTTACAGTATGCTCCCCCAAAGTGTAGAATGTCACAATTGTTGACACTGTTTTTTCACACCCCCGAGCGATAAAGTTGAAGTGCTGTAAAGTGACAGGGTAACCAAGGCTTCAGTCATTGACTACAAGCAGTTTTGTGTCAGGCCCGTACGGGGCAAAGGCAACAGTTATTTTCTCCATGTGTGATATGGACTACATTCACATTTAACAGTACAGTAATCCACCTCCACCATTCCCATACTACATCCGCAGTAAATTCCCTCACACTGTGGGAGAAGGAGACCCTCTCACTTTCAGGAAAGACCAGACGGATGGGTGCAAATTAGGCCATCAGGCATCAAAGTGGGGATTTTCAAAGGAACATAGAAAAGATAGGTGCCCAACTCCCTTTGACATTCAATGGCAGTTGGGTGCCTAACTCCCTTAGGTTCCTACAAAAACCACAGCCAATGTCAATAAGGAAATTAAAACTTTGTTTAGGTGGCAGATTAGGGGTCTTCTTGACCTGTTATTTGGAGTTCCATGTCCAGAGATCAGACTGACCTGGGAGCTTTATCCAATAATTTTTTTCACTTGTATGATTTTATTCTTCCTATAAACATGAATTGATATTGGTTCCTTCCTCCCGCCCCAGTATTCTAGCAGATCTACTCATCTAATATATAAGATGAAGAAAGATTTCCATTGAGATCAGAAGTTTTGTCTGCATTAATTTCCTTTGAAATGAGACATTCCCTTTTTTCTATTGCTTTGTCTTTTGGGTTAACAGTTCTCCTGTCTCCTTTGTTTTCCCCTTGGAATCAATTGTTTTCCACAACTTCCCCATGAGGTTAGTAATTGGACTGTCCTTGTACCATTGTTTTTTTCCTTTCCAAAAACAAATATTAACTTTCCTCTATGCAATAATTTCAAATTCTCACCAGCAGAAATATCAAGGGAGATTACAACATCTCATATGAAGCAGAAATTACCATCCAGGAGAGACATTAATTTCTGTGAAAGGGAATAATAACAAAATACACCAAGAAGTGCTGTAAAATCTGGGCACCCAGATAGGAATGCAAAGCTCAGTTTACTGAGATAATTGAAGAGTATCAATAGTAGAAGAGAATGGAAAAGGTCGTGCAAAGACTACAATCTTATCTCAGAAAATCTGAAGGAAGGGTTAGGGTGCAGCTGGCAATAGATCATCGGTGTGAAAGGTAATGCAGCAGACTTAAAATGAAATAATCTGATTTAGAAAAGAAAAAATAGCTGTTCAGGTACCCCCCAAATAAGAAAGTGTAGCATTGCTTGCTCAATCCAGGGGGAAAGTAAATGAAGGTAGATGTTGTAACACTACCCATCATATTCTTGAAAGTGATATTATTATGATATTATTATACCATAATTAGTATGCCTTTTGTGCAAGACGGGTTATTTAAACTGTCATTGGAAATGTTATGATTTCCTGAATATGGTTTTCCTATTTGTATGCATGTGTGATTTTTATATCTGAAGTTAAGAATATTGACTATGTATCTATTTCAAATATAGTGGGTAACTCCCACTGGACATGATGCTAACAGTCTAGATAGTTGGTTGGGAAGGGTCTATTCAGGGTAAAGAGCCATTAGGGAAAACGATAGGCCTTAAGAGAAGTTGATCTCTCACCTGGTGAGCCTTCCTGAGAACACGCCAGAGAGCTTGTAATTAATGGTTGCTATGACTCTACAAGGGCAGTTGACCAGGCCACATGACTCTGGACACTATCTTGGGATGTCTGTATTTTTCCAAAACTGTTCTGGGAACCAAGTTTTCAAACAAAGGGTTCCCACCCTAGGGTAAATCTATATAACGCAGGGGGTGATATCATTAGTTCTTCTGCGCTCCCCACACAAGAGGACTGTTGGAAAGACCTGAGGAACAAAGACTGAACTGGGAAAAGTGCTGGACCCAAGCTAAAGCGATTTCTAGCCTGTGTATGGAAACCTGAGAAACTCAAGCAGCAAAGCAAATGAAGCTTGTGCCATGAGAACCTTGCAGACTGCTGGTATTAAGAGTCATGGTGAGAAACTGCTCATTCATAGTCAATCTAACCAGTCTGTTATGCTTAGTTTGAGTTTTTCTTTATTTGCTGGTAATCTGCTTTGGTCTGTTTGCTATCCCTTATAATCACTTACAGTCTATCTTTTGTAGTTTATAAACATGTTTTTAGTTTCACGTAAACTAATTTGCCTTTAAGTGATGTGTCTGGGGAAAAAAATCTCAGCTAGGTTAGCAGAAGTGCGCATATTCTCTCCACATTGAACTGAGAAGTGAACTGGGTAACAAATTTGTACTGGCCGGTGTTTTGACCAGGACAGGGCAGTACAAATCTGGGGTCTTACGCTGGGGAACTGGTGGTTATCTTGACTGTAGCTTCTCTATTGTTGCTTCATGCATAGGCTGCTCAGAGAGCCAGCGTGCAACTGCAGCTGGATGGTCCCTACCTGTGTGAATGCTGGAGGAAATATAGGACCAAGAGTGAGTCTGAAGCTTGTCACAGCAGCACAGTGTGAGAGGGAGCCCAGACTGGTGGGTCAGAGTGCTCAGTGGAACTCCAGTTCAAAGTAACACCCCAGGAGGAACCCACCACAGATGAGTTATAATAAAACATGCCTAAGAAAGAGCAATGAATGACTCTCAGATTTAGAATATAAGTATGGCCATACTGGGTCAGACTATAGGTCCATCTAGCCCAATATCCTGTCTTCTGACAGTGGCCAATGCCAAGTGCTTCAGAGGGAATGAACGGAACAGGTAATCATCAAGAGATCCATCCCCTGTCACCCATTCCCTTTTTCCTGTATCATATTATTACTGGTTTGGAGCAATAAACTTGACTGGCATTGGTTCTTTGGTCTCTTGAATATATTTTATAATGAACCAAAGTGGGTGAAGTGATTTAATGTACAATTCTTGAACACTAAATAACATTGCATTGGTTTTAATATAATTAGTGAGAGAATTATATTTGTTGAACTGATTTGTGCACATCATCATTTCAATTGTTCCCCAAGAGTCAACATCCCATCACCACCCAGCCCCCTACTGTATAAGTTGTCATCCTGTTAGTAGATTCAAAAGAGAGACCAAACCATTCTTTATCTCACTCTAGCTCCAATGCTCCAACATCTTGTATCTTAGAATCATGAGCCAGATCCAAAGTCCTTTGTACTTAAGGAAAGACTGTCAGTCAGTGACTACAAAGGGTTTGGTTTCAATCTCCAAATGGGTCAATGTTATTTTTTCCACATCTGATATGGGCTAGGATCCATGTCTCCACTGCCAACTCTCAAAATAAATAATCACAGACTATAATCCTGTTTACAATACAGCATTTCATCTCCCCCTTTCCCATCCAACATATACAGCATATTTCCTCACACCAATATTCCCTTAAATTTCTTCCATCCATGTGTATATTTAATTGTGTTTTGTGCACGAACATTGAGTTAATGTGCGGATGTGCGCCACCAGAATATACAAAAAACCTAGATATAATATATATTTTTAAAAAGTTACCATAGGAATAATTACTCCATTCAGGACAGGTTAGGCATTTTAGAACTCACTGCTCAAAGAATTCAATTTAAGAATAATAGAGAAATAAAATTTGAAATTCATAGACCATTCAAAAAGTAGAATAATAGAATTAGAATAATAAAATATCAGGTTTGGAAGGGACCTCAGGAGGTCATCTAGTCCAAACCCCTGCTCAAAGCAGGACCTAATCCCCAACTAAATCATCCCAGCCAGGGCTTTGTCAAGTCTGACCTTAAAAACCTCTAAGGAAGTAGGTTCCACCACCTTCCTAGGTAACCCATTCCAGTGTTTCACCACCCTCCCAGTGAAAAAGTTTTTCCTAATATCCAACCTAAACTTCCCCCACTGCAACTTGAGACCACTGCTCCTTGTTCTGTCATCTGCCACCACTGAGAACAGCCTAGATCCATCCTCTTTGGAACCCCCTTTCAGGTAGTTGAAAGCAGCTATCAAATCCACCCTCTTTCTTCTCTTCCGCTGACTAAATAAGCCCAGTTCCCTCAGCCTCTCCTCATAAGTCATGTGCTTCAGCCTCCTAATCATTTTTCTTGCCCTCTGCTGGACTCTTTCCAATTTTTCCACATCCTTCTTGTAGTGGGGGGACCAAAACTGGACACAATCCTCCAGATGAGGCCTCACCAATGCAGAATAGAGGGGAATGATCACTTCTCTCGATCTGCTGGCAATGTTCCTACTTATACAGCCCAAAATGCCGTTAGCCTTCTTGGCAGCAAGGGCACACTGTTGACTCATACAGCAACTGCACTTTGAAAGGATAAAATTAAAGAGAATATACATGCATTGCAGGAAGTAACAACAACAACACGTGTTGGGAGGTGACAGTGAAAGAGACAGTGTGTGTGTGTGAGTGTGTGTATGTGTGTGTGTGAGAGAGAGAGAAAGAGTGTATATATGTGTGAGTCTGAGATCATGTGTTTGTGTGTGAGACAGAGAGTGTGCATTTGTGTCAGAGACAGAGACGGAATGTGTGTGTGCTGGGTGCTGGGGAAGTCTATGGGAGACCGTGCACTGTCTCTTTAAGGCACTCCCACCAATCAGTTCACACCTCAGCATCTGAGATCTCTTGCTTTTGAGCCATGTCCCTCCTCCCCTGCTTTGTGGAGCTTGGGTACATGGGCAGAGGGAGGCGGGAGGGAGGCTCCCCCCCCCACCTCTCTGCACAGCAAGCACTGTAAGAACAGGGCATCCAGATTGGAATGCAAAACTCAGATTACTGAGATAATTGAAGAGTATCAATAGTAGAAGAGAATGGAAAAGGTACATGACTTATGAGGAGAGACTGAGGGAACTGGGCTTGTTTAGTCTGCAGAAGAGAAGAGTGAGGGGGTATTTGATAGCTGCTTTCAACTACCTGAAGGGGGGTTCTAAAGAGGATGGAGCTCGGTTGTTCTCAGTGGTGGCAGATGACAGAACAAGGAGCAATGGTGTGAAGCTGCAGTAGGGAAGGTCTAGGGTGGATATTAGCAAACACTATTTCATTAAGAGTGTGGTGAAACACTGGAATGGGTTACCTAGGGAGGTGCTGGAATCTCCATCTTTAGAGGTTTTTAAGACCCAGCTTGAAAACGCCCTGGCTGGGATGATTTAGTTGGGGTTGGTCCTGCTTTGAACAAGGGGTGGGATTGGATGACCTCCTGAGGTCTCTTCCAACCCTAATGTTCTACGATTCTATGATTCTAAGTGTGTAGGAGAAAAAACAGGAAGAGATTTCAGAGTTTTTGGCTCTGATATCTTTGCTTTAATATCAAGGATCTGCTACTTCTCTTTAAACATATCTGTATTTTATTGCTCATAAAATTTGGAGAACTAAACATTATCTCACTCTCTCTCTCTCTTTCTCCATATATTCATCTCTTTCTGTCTATATATCACTGTAATTCTCCAGTTTTTCATTTTTCTACAGGCAAATTCGCCTTTCCTGATAAAAATTACTCTCTAATTTCTCTCTTGATGAGCTTTCATGTTTATTTCCCTAACATTTCTTTATATGGGGTTGGATTCTGATCTCAGTTGCACTTGTGTAAATCCATATGACGCTGATGCAGTTTACCCTGGTGTAACTGAGATTAGGAAACAGTCCGTGATGTGTGTTTAGGTTTTTTTTTAATCTGTTTCTAAGCTCCATCTATCAAATTTTTCTTTGAATCTACTGTGCTAGAGGATAGCTGGATAAACCCTCATACAAACCATAGCCTCTTTGGTGTTTCAGTTTGTGCCCTACGGGGTATGTCTATGCTGCTTATGGACAGTGTAATTCCCTGCTCCGTTAGACCTACACACACTAGCTTTGATTGAGCTATTGTGCTAAAAATAGCAGTGTAGCCTCAGCGACACAGGCTAGCTGTCTGAGCACAATCCTGGCTGAGGTCCTAGGTATGTACGCAGGTGGCTGTCCCAAGCCGCTGTCTCTTGTGCCATGTTCTCACTGCTCATTTTATCCTGCTTTCTTGATCAAAGCTAGTCCATGTGCGTCTACCCAGGCTGGGAATTAAACCTCCCAGATGCAGGGAAGTCTTCCTCTGTTTATTGACAACTTCACTTTTCCAGTGGAGAGATGCAGTGGCACGAGTTTACCTACTCCAGCTTTCTGCCATGTGACTGACAGCACAGCCTGCTGTGTGTGCTCCAATAAGATATAACGGTTTTGTGTTTCTAGATCCATATTATGGAGAAAGCGGAAGGAAGAAATGAAACCCTGATCATGGAATTCATCCTCTTAGGATTTGGGAATGCCCCTGAACTTCTGCCCCTTCTCTTCCTGCTGTTTCTAGTGATCTACATTGTGACCATGGTCGGGAACATCCTCATCATTATGCTGGTTGTGTTTGATCAGCACCTTCATACCCCCATGTACTTCTTCCTGGGAAACTTGGCCTGCTTGGAGATCTGCTACACCTCCACCATCCTGCCCAGGTTGCTGGCCAGTCTCCTGACTGGGGACGGAACCATTTCTGTTAAGTGCTGCCTTGTGCAAACATATTTTTTTGCTATCATAGCAACGACAGAAAATCTGCTGCTCGCGGCAATGTCTTACGATCGGTATTTAGCAATATGCAATCCACTCCGTTATGCTGCTCTGATGAATGGCAGGGTTTGTTTCCAGCTAGTGGCCGGGTCCTGGGCATATAGTTTTCTGGTCATTGGCACACTAAATTATTTCTTGTTCCCATTAACATTCTGTGGTTCCAAAGAAATTGACCATTTCTTTTGTGATTTTTCACCCATGATAAAGCTGTCCTGTGGTGATACCCAGACTATTCAACTTGCGACATTTACTGTCTCTACCATAGGGACACTTGTGCCTTTGCTCCTGACCCTGACATCCTACATTTATATCATCACCGCCATTCTGAGAATCCCTTCCACCACAGGGAGACAAAAGGCCTTTTCCACCTGCTCCTCTCACCTCATTGTGGTGACAATTTTATACATGAGTGTGATTACTGTCTATGTGTTTCCAACTAGCAACATTCCCAAGGTCCTAAACAAAATATTCTCTCTCTTCTACACAGTCCTGACTCCCATGATCAACCCTGTTATCTACAGCCTGAGAAACAAGGAGGTCAAAGAGTCCCTGAGAAAAACTATTCTGAAGTGGTTTCAGAAACAGGCATAGAAACTTAAAGGAAAATGTTTTGCTTATTTTAAAATAGAGATGAACTGACATAATTTCTTAGACATGGCCCATTTCTTTCCTTCAGAAAAGGGTTAACCCCTTACCCTTATTGACCTTAATTTTTCTCTTTCTTTTTCTTTCTTTTTCTTTCTTTCTTTCTTTCTTTCTTTCTTTCTTTCTTTCTTTCTTTCTTTCTTTCTTTCTTTCTTTCTTTCTTTCTTTCCCTGCCTGTTACTTTGCTACCTTTTGAGCATTCATCTTTCATACAATTAATGCACATTTCTTTATACAAAACTTGCTACTGTAAGAGACATTCTTTTTGAAAAGACACACATTTCAGTAGAGCACTCTGCTTCGGTCATCCATACATGAAACACTAGTGACCAAATTCTGCAAGGAGCTTTAATATCTTTTGAATGCCTCTGAGTCTCTTCCACACCCACTGATGCCAATGACATTCATTCTCTAGTGATTAGGATCATCTGTTTTCAGTTATGCCTCTGAAAAATAGGTAAACAATGTTGCCGCTGGAGTGAGTGAAGAACTTTGATTGGGTAGTATTCTCTGCAGATCTGTAGCTGGGTAAACAAAACATGAAAGTCTTTTAGGGTTGGGAGTCTCAGTATCCTGCCATGTGAAATTTCCTGCCTGTTCATCCATCTTTGAAGGGTGAAGGCAACATTAACATATCTATTTCTATATTGATACTGATATCAATATCAATATCGATACAGATATATAAAATGCTAACAGAAGATGTCTGGCCAAAATTTTCAAAGCTCATAAGCCAATTTCCCTCCCCCACCCAAATAAAAAGAAATTAATGAATTAATATGAACAGGAAATGAGCACCCAAACACATTAGGTAACTTTGCCAATCTCAGCCTAAATATTGTCACACGGCCCTCCCTCGCCCCACACAGTAACATAAAAATATTTACCACCAAAGTTTGACCAAAACATGAATTAAAGAATAAAATCTCACTGAGTCTTCCTGGTATTTTTGTTCTTCCTCCAAATTTTTGGGCCCTGTTTTTTGCCAAAAAATATCGTCATTCCCCTTCTTTCCTTTAACTTTTTAGGTGCCCATTGTTCCCCTTACCACCAACCTGCCGTCCCTTGATGTAGGGCCATATACTGTGCAGAGGTGGAGGTATATATAGTTTAGCTCTGTTTGGATGAATAGTGGATTTGTTCAGCCCAATGTGATTCATGAATTTTATTTAAATTAGCTGAATATTTTACAGCAAAAATCAATCAAAATCTTTCAGGACTTAGATGCTGGGCAGCAACCTGCCCCCTTTATAGCATTTAACCTGGTGGTTAGAGCATGGCTGTGGGGAGTATGGGGGTGTGTATGTGGAAGACCCAAGTTCAATATCTCCCCTGCCAGACACGGGGGAAGTCTTCTGAAGTCTTCAGAAACAAGTTCACGGGCCTACGGAACACACCCCACAAAAGCTCTCTCTCTCGCTGTCTCTCTCTCTCTCTCTCTGTCTCTCTCTCTCTCCTCTTAAAGTGGTTCTATTTGGCATAAATAATTAAATAGTCATTGAAAGAGGGGGTTGAACTTTCATGTCCTGCCACCAAAGTGTCCCTACCTGACCACACCATCATCCTTGGACTTGCTTTCTGGCCCAGTGACTATTCATTCTTGTGATGAATGACAATGAGTAGTCATTGGGCTAGGGAAAGCAAGTGAGAATGACTTCTGCCACAGAACAGCAGGCAGTACAGAAATACATGCTGTCTGTGTTTTCCATCAAGGAATGGGTGTTGTATGGTAAAGACAAGTCTGAGAATCATGACTTTTCATTTCTTTTCCTACATCAGACACCTACTACCAGTAGGCCAGAAACTTCATGACAAAGTAATTCATCCTTATCCAGAGTGCGGTATACTGAAAAACTGGGTTAAAATTACAAGCTACCACTCTGTGTGTAAAGGGTTTTTCTGGTCCTGCTTGCAGATTGGGGAGCTCTGTACAGAAACATATCACATAATCATAGAATCATAGGGAGATTAGGTTTGGGAGAGACCTCAGGGGGTCATCTAGTCCAAACCCCTACTCAAAGCAGAACCAACACCAACTAAATCATCCCAGTCCCAAAACTGGACCCAATACTCCAGATATGGCGTCACCAGTGCCGAATAGAATGGAATAATCACTTCCCTTGATCTGCTGGCAATGTCCCTACTTATACAGCCCAATATGCCGTTAGCCTTCTTGGCAACAAGGGCACAGTGTTGACTCATATCCAGCTTCTCGTCCAATGTAATCCCCAGGTCCTTTTCTGCAGAACTGCCACTTAGCCAGTCAGTCCCCAACCTATAGCAGTGCATGGGATTCTTCCTTCCTAAGTGCAGGACTCTGCACTTGTCCTTGTTGAACCTCATCAGATTTCTTTTGGCCCAATCCTCATTTTTTTTAGGTCACTCTGGACCCTATGATTACCCTCCAAGCATATCTACCTCTCCTCCCAGCATAGTGTTATCTGCAAAATTCCTGAGGGTGCAATCCATCCCATCATCCAGATCATTAATAAAGATGTTGAACAAAACCGGCCCTACGACTGACCCCTGGGGCACTCCGCTTGATACCGGCTGTCAACTAGACATCAAGCTGTTGATCACTACATGTTGAGCCTGACGATCTCGCAAGCTTTCTGTCCACCTTATTGTCCATTCGTCCAATCCATACTTTTTAAATTTACTGGCAAGAGTACTGTGGGATACTGTATCAAAAGGTTTGCTAAAGTCAAGGAATACACATCCACCACATTTTCCATATCCACAGTACCAGTTATCTTATCATAGAAAGCAATCAAGTTGGTCAGGCATGACTTGCCCTTGGTGAATCCATGTTTACTGTTCCTGATCACCTTCCTTTTTTCCAAGTGCATCAAAATGGATTCCTTGAGGACCTGCCTCATGATTTTTCCAGGGACTGAGGTGTGGCTGATCGTTCCGTAGTTCCCCGGATTCTCCTTCTTCCCTTTTTGAAAGATGTGCTCTATATTTGCCTTTTTTTCCAGTCAACCGGACATCCCCCTATCGCCACAAGTTTTCAAAGATAATGGCCAATGGCTCTGCAATCACATCAGCCAATTCCTTCAGCAGCCTCGGATGCATTAGATGGACTTGTGCATGTCCAGCTTTTCTAAATCGACCTTAAGCTGTTCTTTCACCACTGAGGGCTGCCCACCTCCTCCCCATACAGTGCAGCCAGTGCTGCAGTCTGGGAGCTGACCTTGTCTGGTTGTTGTGAGTCATTCTTCAGCCAGCCACCCTAGACTTATGCCTCTCTGTTTTAAGGAGCAGCCTGCTTTGTCTCTCACTTTTTATGTTCTTGCATCTTATGGGTCTGAATTATAAGGAATAAAGTAATTTTACATTGCAACATTTGCCAGTATTTTCAGTCTGCCTCCTTTCCTCATAACTTTAATATCCTATATCTGCATCATCTCCCCCAGCCTATGAATACCTTCCACCACTGCCAGGAAAAAGGGCTTTTCCACCTGCTTCTCACACCTCATCTTTGTTACACTATTCTATGGGACTTTGATTATTGTCTACATGTTACCAAAGTCCAAAACACTGAAAGACCTGAACAAAGGGTTCTGTCCCTTCCACACAGTCCTGACTCCCCTAGTCAATCCTCTCATTTACAGCCTGAGAAATACAAACGTAAAGGAGGCCCTGAGAAGTTCTGTGTGTATATTACACATGAATTCAGAGAATCCAAGTGAATATTTTTTCAAGTTAAAAGAAAGTGGGGTAAGTTCTGCTGGCTTAATGAGTCAGAGGGGTATAGATTAGTGTCTTCTGACTTCTTGTTTTCCTCTTCTTTAATCAGGCTGTGGTGATTGAAAATGAGGATGATAGGAGTGGTTTGCTTCATGAAGATCAGTCAATACATAATAAACTACAGCATGCACAACTCCACATCTGGAACTATCAGAGTTAGCTGAGAAAATCAGTGTGTAGCAGTGAAAAACAACAACATTATTTCATTGTTTTTGAATATGGGTTTTTTAAGTTAATTTCGACAGCCAAATAAAAATGTAGGAACCTAAATATCTTGAATCAAGGATTGAAAATTTTGGCCCAAGATATTCTTTCTTTCTTTCTTTCTTTCTTTCTTTCTTTCTTTCTTTCTTTCTTTCTTTCTTTCTTTCTTTCTTTCTTTCTTCTTATAATGAAGAGACACATCAAAAGTCATTTGTAGCTGAGGAAAAGACTCTGGTGCATTGTTGTGATGGATGGCATACCCTTGCCGTGTAGCCTGGGTCTGTGGGACCGCTGTGCCCCCTGAATTAGCTCTAGCCTGGGCTGTCTGTCACAATGCTCTGCTAGTGACAAGCAGCAACCCATCCAGGTGCTGTGATCACTCAGCACAACAGTATGTGGAGCCCCACACCCAGCTAGATGCATGAATGCTCCCAGAGCCTCTCATGAATCTCACAGAGAAAGGCACCAGCCAAATCCCCCCAGCTCCCAGCACTGTACCCCAGGAATATACCACCTTGCACTGTTCAAGATGGACAGTTCACATTTGTTAATTGGTTCACCACTTCATCAATGCAAAGTGGACATAGAGCAGCCTTTGCAAACTTGAGCAGATTTGCCCCACACTTCATACAAACTCCCAGGTAAAGGTAAAGAATTAAACAAATGTATTGACTCTAAAAGGTAGATTTTAACTGATATTAAGTGGTACGCAAAAAGTCAGAGTTAGTTACCAAAAGAAATAAAATATAAGTGTGCAGTCTAAACTCTCAATCCTACTAGACTGGTGAGCAACTAGATGAAGCAGTTTTTCACACCCCACAGGATATTACAGTTCTTCATATTCAGGTATGTTCCTTAAACATGGGCCAATCTCCTGTCTTGGAGTCTTCTCAGTGTCTTGGTTGCTTGCAGCATGGGTGGGGGCAGGAGAAGGGCCCCGTAGTGTCCACTCTGTCTGTGTGATACCCTCAGTCCATGTGCTTGGAGAACCCAGGTCCAGGCATGTCTCGGGGGCATTGCTGAGTCACCCAGCAATGTTGAGCAATTCCACTGCTGTGACCGCATGCAGGTGAGTCATTGTATGGTAGCTCCCTTGCTGGACAATGGCCGTTGATGGGTTGTTTGACACCCTGCCCAGGCGTTGGTAACTTTCCTTGCTGTTGCCTCTGGGGAGCTAATATCTGGCTGATTCCCGAATTTACAACATGTTTTAGTGACCAGCATACAATACAATTCTCATAACTTGGTATGCATTAATGATATACATATATGGACAGAGAAATGACTTTCAGCACATCATAACCTTTCCCCTGATACCTTAGAAGTCACGCTTTGTATGTAAGATCACGTTCGTATGAAAATGAGGAATATGCTCCCCCAAGGTATAGAATGTCACAATTGTGGACACTTTTTTTTCACACCCCTGAGCGAGAAAGTTACAGCTCTTTGAAGTGGCAGTGTAACCAAGGCCTCAGTCATTTACTACAAGAGGTTTTGTATAAGGCCCCGTATTGGGCAAAGGCAAAGGTTATTTTCTCCATGTCTCTATTTCAGCAAAGACCAGACGGATGGGTGCCAGTTAGGCAATCAGGCATCAAATCGGGGATTTTCAAAAGAGAATAGAAAAGTTAGGTGCCCAACTCCCTTTGACAGTTGGGTGCCTAACTACCTTAGGTTTCTTAAAAAAACACAGCCAATGCCATCAATGAAATTAAAACTTTGTTCAGGTGGCAGCTTAGGGTCTTCTTTACCTGCTATTTGGAGTTCCATGTCCAGAGATCACACTGACCAGGGAGCTTTATACAAGAATTTTTTTCACTTGGGAGAATTTAATTTTGTTCTTCCTATAAAAAAGAATTGATATTGGTTCCTTTTTTCCCATTATTCTAGCAGATCTACTCATCTAATATATAAGATGAACACAGATTTCCATTGAGATCAGAAGTCCTGTCTGCCATAAGCTCCTTTGAAATGAGACATTCCCTTTTTCTATTGCTTTGTCTTTTGGGTCAACAGTTCTCCTGTCTCCATTATTTTCCCTTTGGAATCAGTTGTTTTCCATGAGTTTGCCTTTGAGGTTAGTAATACGCCTGTCCTTGTACCATTGTTTTTCCTTTCCAAAAACAAATATTAACTTTCCTCTACGCAATAATTTCAAATTCCCACCAGCAGAAATATCAAGGGAGATTACATCATCGCATGTGAAGGAGAAATTACCAACCAGGAGAGACATTAATTTCTGTGAAAGGGAATAATAACAAAATACACCAAGAAGCGCTGTAAGATCAGGGCATCCAGATAGGAATGCAAAGCTCAGTTTACTAAGATAATTGAAACGTATCAATAGTAGAAGAGAATGAAAAACTTAGTGCAAAGACTAAAATCTTATCTCAGAAAATTTGAAGGAAGGGTTAGGGTAAGGGTGAATCTGGCAATAGATCATCAGTATGAAAAGTAAAGCAGCACACTTATAATGAAATAATATGGTTTAGACTAGAAAAAATATCTGCTCAGGTACTCTCCATATAAGAAAGAGTAGGATTGCTTGTTCAATTCAGGGGGAAAGTAAATGAAGTTAGATGTTGCAACACTGCCTACCATATTCTTCAAAGTGATATTATTATGATATGATTATAGCATAATTATTATGCCTTTTGTGCAAGACGGGTTATTTAAAATGTCATTGGAAAAGTTATGATTTCCTGAATATGCTTTTCCTATTTCTATGCATGTGTCATTTTAGTATCCGAAGTTATGAATATTGACTATGTTTCTATTTCAAATGTAGTGAGTAACTCCCACTAGGCAAGATGCTAACAGTCTAGATAGTTGGTTGGGAATGGTCAGTTCAGGGTAATGAGCCATTGGGGAAAACAATAGGCCTTAAGAGAAGTTGATCTCTCACCTGGTGAGCCTTCCTGAGAACACTCCAGAGAGCCTGTAATTAATGGTTGCTATGACTCAACAAGGGCAGTAGACCAGGCCACATGTCTATGGACACCATTATGGGATGTCTGTATTTTTCCACAAGCTGTTCTGGGAACCAAGTTTTGAAACAAAGGGTTCCCACCCTATGCTAAATCTATATAATGCAGGGAGTGATATCATTGGTTCTTCTTCGCTCCCACCGCAAGAGGACTGCTGGAAAGACCTGAGGAACAAAGACTGAACTGGGCGAAGTGCTGGACCCAGGGTAAAGCGATTTCTACCCTGTGTATGGAAACCTGAGAAACCCAAGCAGCAAAGCAAATGAAGCTTGTGCCAAAAGAACATTCCAGACTGCTGGTATTATCAGTCAGGGTGAGAAACTGCTCATTCATAGTCAATCTAACTGGTCTGTTATGCTTAGTTTGTGTTTTTCTTTATTTTTTTTTTCTGCTTTGGCCTGTTTGCTATCCCTTATAATCACTTACAGTCTATCTTTTGTAGTTTATAAACATGTTTGTAGTTTCACTTAAACCAATTTGCCTTTAAGTGAAGTGTCTGGGGAAAACATCTCAGCTTGGTTAGCTCAAGCGCACATATTTCTCTCCACATTGAACTGAGAAGTGAACTGGGTAACAAATTTGTACTGATTAGTGTTTTGACCAGTACAGCTCTGGGGTCTTACCCTGGGGAACTGGTGGTTATCTTGACTGTAGCTTCTCTATTGTTGCTTCATGCATAGGCTGCTCAGAGAGCCAGCGTCTAACTGCAGCTGTGTGTGTCCCTACCTGTGTGAATGCTGGAGAAAATGTAGGACCAAGAGCGAGTTTGAAGCTTAGTACAGCAGCACAGTGTGAGAGTATACCCAGACTGGTGGGTCAGAGTGCTCAGTGGAACTCCAGTTCCAAGTAACAGCCCAGGGGAACCCACCACAGATGGATTTTAACCATTCATGCCTAAGAAAGAGCAATGAATGACTCTCAGATGTAGAATATAAGTATGGCCATACTGGTTCAGACTAAAGGTCCATCTAGCCCAGTATCCTGTCTTCTGATAGTGGCCAATGCCAAGTGCTTCAGAGGGAATGAACAGAACAGGTAGTCATCAAGTGATCCATACCCTGTTACCCATTCCCTTTTTCCTGAATCATATTATTACTTGTTTATAGCAATACACTTGACTGCCATTCATTATTTGGTCTCTTGAATATATTTTATAATGAACCAAAGTGGGTGAAGTGATTTACTGTACAATTCATGAACACTAAGTAACATTGCTTTGGTTTTAATATAATTAGAGAGAGAATGGTATCTGTTGGACTGATTTGTGCACATCATCATTTCAATTGTTCCCCAAGAGTCAACTTCCCATCACCACCCAGCCCCCTACTTTATAAGTTGTCATCCTGTTAGTATATTCAAAAAAGAGACCAACCCATTCTTTATCTCACTATAGCTCCAATGCTCCAACATGTCGTATCTTATAATCATGAGCCAGATCCAAAGTCCTTTATACTTAAGGAAAGACTATCAGTCATTGCCTAAAAAGGGTTTGGTTTCAGTCTCCAAACTGGTCAATGTTATTTACTCCAAATCTGATATGGGCTATGATCTGTGTCTCCACTGCCAACTCTCAAAATAAATAATCACAGACTATATTCCTGTTTATAATATAGCACTCCATCTCCCCCTTTCCCATCCAACATATACAGCATGTGCTATAGCAAAAAATACGAAAGAAAGAGCAATGAATGGCTGTCAGATTTAAAACAGAAGAACGGCCATGCTGGGTCAGACGTAAGGTCCATCTACCCCACTATCCTGTTTTCCAACACTGGCCAATTCCAGGTGCTTCACAGGGAATGAACAGAACAGCTTAGCATCAAGTGACCCAATCCCTCTCACCTATTTCCAGCTTCTGGCAAACAGAGACTAGGGACACCATCCCTACTCATCATGGCTAACGGCCATTGATGGACCTATCCTCCAGGAATTTTTCCAGTTTATTGGCTCCTTGTGTGTGTATTTTATTTTTCACCATGTGAGTTTTATTGCTTCTTAAAATGTTGAAACAAAATATAGTCTCTCTTCTCTGTGCATGTGTGTTTTTCTGCATTTCCATTCTTCTGTCATAAATTTATGTTGCACCAGTGTCAATGTACCATTGCCACTCCTGGTGTAGACATAGTTTATATGGGTGCATCATAAATTCAGTGGATGAAGAGATCAGAAACTAGGGTATATCAATAATTCATATATTAAGATATACCAAGGCCACATCTGGAGTATTGTGTTCATTTTTCGCCCCCCCCCCCCTACAGAAAGAATGTGGACAAATTGTAGAGAATGCAGCGGAAGGCAACGAAAATGATCAGGGGCTGGGGCACATGGCTTATGAGGAGAGGTTGAGGGAACTAGGCTTGTTTAGTGTGCAGAAGAGAAGAGTGAGGGGGGATTTGACAGCAGCCTTCAACTACCTGAAGGGGTGTTCGAAAGACGATGGAGCTAGGCTGTTCTCCGTGGTGGCAGATGCCAGAACAAGGAGCAATGGTCTCAAGTTGCAGTGGGGGAGGTCTAGCTTGGATATCAGGAAACACTATTTAATTAGGAGGGTGGTGAAACACTGGAATGGGTTACCTAGGGAGGTGGTGGAATCAACATCCTTAGAGGTTTTTAAGGCCCAGCTTGAGAACACGCTGGCTGGGATGATTTAGTTGGGGTTTCTCCTGCTTTGAGCAAGGGGTGGAATTAGATGACCTCCTGAGGTCTCTTCCAACCCTAATCTTCTACGATTTTATGATTCTAAGTATGTAGGAGAAAAAACAGCAAGAGATTTCAGAGCTAGTGGTTCTGATACCTCTTCTTTAATAGCAAGGATCTGCTACTTCTCTTTAAACATATCTGTATTTTATTGCTCATAAAATTTGGAGAAATAAACAACCTCTCTCGCTCTCCATATATTCATCTAATTCTGTATATATATATCTGTAATTCTCCAGTTTTTCATTTTTCTACAGGCTAATTCTCCTTTACTGATAAAAAATGACATTCTAATTTATTCCTTGATGAGTTTTCTTGTTTATTTCCCAAACATTTCTTTTATGGAGTTGGAGTCTGATCTCAGTTGCACTTGTGTAAATCCATAAGAAGCTGATGCAATTTACCCTGGTGTCACTGAGATCAGGAAACAGCCCGTGATGTGTGTTTAGGGTTTTATTTTTATCTGTTTCTCAGCTCCATCTATCAAATGGTGCAAATTTTTCTTTGAATCTACTGAGCTAGAGAACAGCTGGATAGACCCTTATACAAACCACAGCCTCTTTGGTGTTTCAGTTTGTGTCTCATGGGATATGTCTATGCTGCATCTGGGCAGTGTAATTCCCTGCTCCGTTAGACCTACACACACTAGCTTTCATTGAACTATTGTGCTAAAAATAGCAGTGTCGCCTCAGCGGCACGGGCTAGCTGTCCGAGCACAATCCCATCTGAGATCCTAGGTATGTACACAGGTGGCTGTCCCAAGCCGCTGTCTCTTGTGCCATGTTCTCACTGCTCATTTTATCCTGCTATGTTGATCAAAGCTAATCCATGTGCGTCTACCCAGGCTAGGAATTACACCTCCCAGCTGCAGGTGAGTTTTCCTCTGTTTATTGACAACTTCACTTTTCCAGTGGAGAGATGCAGTGGCACGAGTTTACCTACTCCAGCTTTCTGCCATGTGACTGACAGCACAGCCTGCTGCCTTGACTCCATCAAGTATAACGGTTTTGTGTTTCTAGATCCATATTATGGAGAAAGCTGAACGAAGAAATGAAACCCTGATCGTGGAATTCATCCTCTTAGGATTTGGGAATGCCCCTGAACTTCTGCCCCTTCTCTTCCTGCTGTTTCTAGTGATCTACATTGTGACCATGGTTGGGAATATCCTCATCATTATGCTGGTTGTGTTTGATCAGCACCTTCACACCCCCATGTACTTCTTCCTGGGGAACTTGGCCTGCTTGGAGATCTGCTACACCTCCACCATCCTGCCCAGGTTGCTGGCCAGTCTCCTGACTGGGGACGGAACCATTTCTGTTAAGTGCTGCCTTGTGCAAACATATTTTTTTGCTATCATAGCATCGACAGAAAATCTGCTGCTTGCGGCAATGTCTTACGATCGGTATTTAGCAATATGCAATCCACTCCGTTATGTTGCTCTGATGAATGGCAGGGTTTGTTTCCAGTTAGTGGCCGGGTCCTGGGCATATAGTTTTCTGGTCATTGGCACACTAAATTATTTCTTGTTCCCATTAACATTCTGTGGTTCCAAAGAAATTGACCATTTCTTTTGTGATTTTTCACCCATGATAAAGCTGTCCTGTGGTGACACCCAGACTCTTCAACTGGCGACATTTACTGTCTCTACCATAGGGACACTTGTGCCTTTGCTCCTGACCCTGACATCCTACATTTATATCATCACCGCCATTCTGAGAATCCCTTCCACCACAGGGAGACAAAAGGCCTTTTCCACCTGCTCCTCTCACCTCATTGTGGTGACAATTTTATACATGAGCGTGATTACAGTTTATGTGTTTCCAACAAGCAACACTCCCAAGGTCCTAAACAAAATATTCTCTCTCTTCTACACAGTCCTGACTCCCATGATCAACCCTGTTATCTACAGCCTGAGAAACAAGGAGGTCAAACTGTCCCTGAGAAAAACTATTCTGAAACGGGTTGCTTTCAGGAACAGGCACAGAAGCTTAAAGGAAAAAAATTAGCCTATAGTAAAATAGAGATGAACTGATATAGTTTCTTAGACATGGCCCATTTCATTCGTTCAGAAAACAGTTACCCCTTATTGACCTTGATTTCTTTCTTTCTTTCTTTCTTTCTTTCTTTCTTTCTTTCTTTCTTTCTTTCTTTCTTTCTTTCTTTCTTCCTTCCTTCCTTCCTTCCTTCCTTTCTTTCTCTGCCTGTTACTTTGCTACCTTTTGAGCATTCATCATTCATATAATTAACGCACATTTTTTATACAAAACTTGCTACTGTAAGAGACATTCTTTTTGAAAAGACACACATTTCAGTAGAGCACTCTGCTTCAGTCATCCACACATGAACACTAGTGACCAAATTCTGCTAGGAGCTGAACAGATTTTATATTTCTTTCTTTCTTTCTTTCTTTCTTTCTTTCTTTCTTTCTTTCTTTCTTTCTTTCTTTCTTTCATTCTTTCTTCTAGGAACATTTGTATCTATCACTTCAGCATAGATTCAGTATACTCATATATTCAAATAAGCATAGGCAAAGTTCCCCTTTTTTCCCCTCCAACAGAGGGGCAATTTGAACCAGGGATCTCTGACATCCCAGATTTTTACCGTAACCACTGGGCTAAAAGTGACAAGGGAGTCCTTCCTTCCATACCAACTTTTTCTATGAGCTCACCTACCAGATTGGACCCCTCAGGTGAGTTAGGTGGAGAAACTCCAGGATGTATGTGTCCGGAGGCGTGGTCTCAGGCTGCAGTGTGCCTGCCCAGAGACAGAACACTGAGCCCCCTATGGAATGTGTCTGCAAAAAGTATGCTGCAAGTTGAGTTTAGATGCCTATCGACTTAGTTATTCTGTTATTAATGATGAATTGGGGTACATAGAGTCTTAGATAAACATCTTGTTATTATTTTAACCTAAATAAATCAATGTTGCATCATTCTCGTTATGGTGGAAAGGCAGCTTTGAAGAGAAAGGTTTTACATGTTTTCCGAAGTTGACCCTCGATAATGAGGGCAAATATTGATCCCATTAAAGTTTTCAGTGTGACGGAAAGGGAGTTGCTATCTAATATTTTCTCATGTTATTCCACGTTCCTACTCTGGTAAGTAAATCACAGTTTGCTTGGAGAAAGCTGTCTGGTCACACAACTCACTTCTGGTCACAGCAACGAAGGGAAGAACTGCAGGTACTGAGCACAGTCGGAAGAGCTGCGGAATCACGGTTGGTGCACTGGGTGCTGCAGGCTGGGGACCCATTTAAGAAGGGGAGAATCACCCAATTCCACCCTAAGGAAGGTGGAGACACAAGGTGGAGACCTAGGGGGTTCACTTAGAGAGACCAGGGAAGGGGCAGAGGTGCAGCTAGCCCTTTAATAACCATACCAGTTGGGATTTAGCCATACACTTCAAAGGGATCTGGATTTGGACAGTGGTTTGCCATCCCCCCAACAATCCGACTGGGTCTAAATCGTGCCTGGATTGCAGAATGTGACTATTTATGACATTGACCCAGGGAGCTAGGACCGAGCTTCATCGGCAATAAACCTGGCTGGGTGCCTTCGCTACTGAACCAGTTCTTGTGGTCTTGTTGGGCAGTTTGATTGGAGCCTGCTGTAAGGGTTATCTGGCCAGAGCCAGTGCAACACTCAGAGAGCAGACACGCAGCCAATATCTGACAACGGCTAACTACATAGGTGACCCCCAACTTTGGCCAGGTTTACTGCCCACGAAGCATGGTTCTAGCTCCCCGGATCACTGTCTGCAATTACACTAGCACATGTATGCCTCTGACAATGGAGTCAGCTCAGTGAATGTCTGGACTTCCTTTCCCCCTGTCATAAATATAAAGGGAAGGGGTTAAGAAGCTCTGATACACTATTATAAATGTTTCTTACCTGTAAAGGGTTAAGACTCAGGTAACCTGGCTGGCATCTGACCAATAAGGGGACAAGATACTTTCAAATCTTGGGAGGGGGGTAGGTTTTGTGTGTGGCTCTTTGTCTGAGTCAGAGTGATCTCTGGAGACCAAAAGGACCGGGCAGAAAAATCCATCTCCTTCAAACCAGCCTCACCAAACCTCAT
This sequence comes from Macrochelys suwanniensis, assembly GCA_033296515.1. Classification (NCBI taxonomy): domain Eukaryota; kingdom Metazoa; phylum Chordata; order Testudines; family Chelydridae; genus Macrochelys; species Macrochelys suwanniensis. Next base: position 40,729,219 of record CM065786.1, on the reverse strand, counting down.
TGTTCTAAAGTAAGTTAGTCAGCATTGCGAATAGGTTTTGTTTGTTTTGCTTAGGGAGCTTTCCGTGTGCTAAAAGGGAGGTTTATTTCTGTTTTCTTTAGCTTGAACTTTCCCTGTGTTAGAGGGAGGGGTTATTCCTGTTTTTCTGTAACTTTAAGGTTTTGTCCAGAGGGGGAATCCCTCTGAGTTTGGAAACTGAATTCCCTGTAAAATAATTGCCATTCTGATTTTACAGAGATGATTTTTACCTTCTTTGTTTTAATAAAATCCTGCTTTTAAGAAGCTGATTGGTTTCTACGGTTCTAAGACCCCGGGGTGGGTTTTTGGATCACTGTGTAACCAATTGGTTAGGAGATTATTCTAAAGCACCCCAGGAAAGGGGGTGTATGGGTTTGAGAGGGTATTTTGAGGGGAAGGGGAACTTCAAGTGGTTCCTTTCCCGGGTTCCTGTTTAAAACACTTGATGGTGGCAGTGAGAGAAGCGTTTCTCAGGGTGCAGGGAATTTTGTACCTTGGGGGTTTTAACCTAAGCTGGTAGAAATAAGCTTAGGGGGTCTTTCATGCGGGTCCCCAAGTCTGTACCCTAGAGTTCAGAGTGGGGAGGGAACCCTGACACCCACTTCGGCTTGTATACTTAGTGACAGAGTCTGACCTCCTTATTCATGTTGAGTATTGCTTTTTCCCATTATTAGTCCTATTTAAAACCATGGAACTCCTTAAAGTAAGGTTCTTAGAATCTCAGGGTTGGAAGGGACCTCAGGAGGTCATCTATTCCAACCCCCTGCTCAAAGCAGGACCAACCCCAACTAAATCATCCCAGCCAGGGCTTTGTCAAGCCTGACCTTAAAAACATCTAAGGAAGGAGATTCCACCACCTCCCTAGGTAACCCATTCCAGTGCTTCACCACCCTACTAGTGAAAAAGTTTTTCCTAATATCCAACCTAAACCTCCCCCTCTGCAACTTGAGACCATTACTCCTTGTTCTGTCATCTTCTACCACTGAGAACAGTCTAGATCCATCCTCTTTGGAACCCCCTTTCAGGTAGTTGAAAGCAGCTATCAAATCCCCCCTCATTCTTCTCTTCTGCAGGCTAAACAATCCCAGTTCCCTCAGCCTCTCCTCATAAGTGATGTGCTCCAGCCCCCTAATCATTTTTGTTGCCCTCCGCTGGACTCTTTCCAATTTATCCACATCCTTCTTGTAGTGTGGGGCCCAAAACTGGACACAGTACTCCAGATGAGGCCTCACCAGTGCCGAATAGTGGGGAATGATCACATCCCTCAAACGTTCTAAACAACATGAGTAAAGGAGGTAAAATCTCACTCATATATATACTCAGTGTCATTCATATCGATTGGATTTTTCTCCCCTTACTCCTGCAGAAACAGCACAGCCGTAAAGGGTCAACTACAGTTGTGCCAACCACAATCTAAAGCCAGTTTTGAATTGCAAGTTCAATTGTACTTGAGCAATGAAGGTAGTTCAAAATGTGCTGATTCCCTGGCAGGATGATTCACTGGGACACCTGCTTTACTCCGGCACAGAATGGATGCGGGGGTGGGGGGGAATTAAGATGGTGCAGGCAACCACTAATCAGGCGTTTTCCAACATTCAAGTTCTCGACTTTGCAAGTCAAATAATGGTTTTGTCTGTTTGTTTAAGACAGGTTTTTTAAGGCAATGTAACTATATGATTGTAGTAGAAAGACAGCCTGAAGAATGGGCTTGGTGTAAAGCTTGAGGCCTGAAGAAAAGTCAGCAAAACTTATGCTATGAGCAACGGTCAATCCCCGTCAAGAACAGATGCTTGCCTGAAACTCGGCACCAGTATTGCTAGCTTAGCTAAAACACACTTAATGTTTAAACACATTTCAGCAGGCCAGCACAGGAACACCCCAATCCAACGCACAATGACATCGTTTGACAAAAGCGATGAAGAGTGCGATTTTGTCTGAAACACCAGAAGAAAGGTACAAAGACAGGTGGTGAGTGGGGGGGAAAGGGGCGGCAACAAACACATCATGAAATACATAAGGTTATATGTAAGTTGTTTATTCCAGATTGTTTGTCTCAGTCTATACATGTTGGGATACCTCGCTTTAAGCCTTCGGCTGGCCTGACTTTAGGAGTTTGCGTTGTCAGCAATAAACCTGACCACTTGCCTTCACTGCTAATAGGTCTCCGGTTATTGGGCAGTTCGACTGGATCCTGCTGTACAGACTAACTGGCCAGAGTCAGTGAAGCACTCAGAGAGATCACACATGCAGCCAACATCTGACAACAGGAATGCTTCATGGTTTTCACAGTTTCATCATGTTTAAGGCCAGAAGAGACATTACCTCATCCGTCAGACCTCCTGTATCTCTCAGGTACCCCTATGCTGAGCCCAGCGACTTTAGTTAAACTAATAATTGAAGTCCTCAGGAGACTGCACTGCGGTGAGCCAAAGGCAGAGAATAGCAGAGACCCAGGTGACACAAGTGCAGAGCCCCTACAGTGGCAGGGAATTGATCACCTGAGACATGCCCATATGATAATAGCAGGTGAGGCCTTGCTGCAGAGGAAGTCTGGCCTTGGAAAAATTCCTCCCTGAACCTCAACCTGGTGATCAGTCTCACCCTGAGCAGGTGAGCAAGGCCCACCAGTCAGGCATCTGGAAAGGACTGTCTGGTCTACCTCAAATTGTACCAGATGGGGATTGTTAAAATTATACAACCCCACTAGTGCAGATGCTATGATACCAATATGAAGGTACTAGGTTATAACCAATCAGGGGCAAGAAACTATACCAATATAAGACACCAGTATAAGACAGTGACAGGTTCCTTTTCTGGATATACACAGTTTGCTCACTCAAACACTGAATCCTGTTATTTGGAGCCTGAGGAACAAGGAGATAACTGTGCTCTCAGGAAATCCACAGGAAGAAAAATGTTCCCTCAAGCAAAGTCTATGGGAAGATGCTGTTGTGTGCTGTGCTTGGGAGAATCTGAGAGTGGGGAAATTGTTTATCTCCATTCTTGTCTGAAATATATAATATTTTTGTCTGTCTGCCTTAAATGTTCTCCTCTCAGCCAGGCGCAAATCATGAGTCACTCCATTGAAGGATTATTTCACCTTATGTTCACGGTCATGTAAAGGTATAAAACATTGGTGAGACCATCACTGGAATTTTGTTCCCAGTCCTGGAGGCCCTATGTTAAAAACCGTGTTGAGTAACTGGAATGGTTTCAGGGAAAGGCTAGAAGATTGATTCATGATATAGAAAACTCTCTCATGGAAGAGACTGAAGGAGCTGTATCTGTTTTGCTTATTGAAGTGAAGGGTATCATTAACTTAATCACAGTCTAGAAATAAGGCATACTTTTTAACAGAGAGAGTAATTAATCATGGAAACCATTTCCCAAGGGTTGTGGTGGATTCTCCATCACTGGCAAGTTTTAAGACAAGATTGCATTGGGTTTTTTTAAAGTTCTGCTCTACTTCTAGGAATTATTTTTTGGGAAGTTCTCTGGCTCTACAGGAGATCTGACCAGACGATCGCAATGGTCCCTTCTGTCCTTGGAATCTATGAATTATCTCTAGGAACACCTTCTAGAGATAGGTGATAGCTCTCTGAAAAGTATCCTCATGTTCAGCTTAACTTGCTGGGTTACATTCAGGAACAACCATCTGAGATTCTACAGATGGGATTACCCTAAAGGCCCCTACTGGCCTTAAAATGTTTGATTCTATGAAAAATTCAGTCAAGTTAATATCCATATTCCCCTCTAACTTATACCAATGTAAAACAAAAGACATTCAGCTGAGGTGAATAGATTCAAACCCGTGTAAACCTCATCTAAGTGAGTGGCTTTTTATCAGTTATGTATATCTGATGATTGTTGAAGTTTTGATGTATCTTAAATAGTCATTCATTGATACTCTAAACACATTTGGTATAGAATAGCAATTTTTCTGTGACGCTTTTAGCACACATGTGTATTCTATAAAATAATAAATAATGCTACCCTGAACAAACTATGGAAAACCTTACAAACTATTGTTCTTGCTATACGGAGACACTCTGTGAATAAACATAATATGATGTTTACCGGTCAAGCCACCCTGAATTTTAAAGGGACCTGTGGGAGTTAGAAGCCCAGTTCGGTGTGATTATCAAAGGTAGTTGGGCAACTAATTCCCTTTGGTTTCTTTGAAAATCTCAGCCATAAAGAATCATGAATTTATGAGTGTCTGTTCAATTAAAATGGCTTGCTTGTTAATGAATATGGTTGAGTGTTTAACTAGTACCATTTTTGATGGTGGTAATTAGCTGGTGATTCACGCTATACACTTACATTTCCATAAGTACTCTACATATATTCATCCTACCCATCTAAGGGTATAGAGTGATAAACAAACGAATGATGAGGAACCGGTCAAGCTCCATTAGAAGTCATCACTGCTCCACCAGTTGGCTTCACACAGGTCCTAGGCCTGGAGCTGTAGCCATGGTTTTGACATGTGTTTGGTAGGAAATGGGCCAAAGATACCAGATTGTCATCATGTTTTACCAGCATTTAGACGGTAGCAAAAGCACCAGGACTCATATCAGTGGAAAGCCCAGCTGACTGCTCGGAGCCTCCTGAGCTCGCCTGTTTGCAACAACAGGGGAATTGGGGATTTAAATAATTGATGTAGAAACACAACATACGTTGATGGACTCTAAACTGTGTCTTCACTAATACATCCCACAGGTGATGGAGGGTTTGCAGTTAGGACCTTTAGGTATTAATTAACAACATCATTGATTGTGTCATGTCCTCTGAAATATTGGTAGTAAGTTGCAATGGGTTTTCAATAGCAAAGTCCAAATTGTTCCCTGGTGTAACTCCTCTCTTTTCACTGTGGCTACATCTGGGGTGCGTCCGAACCAGTGAGTTTTTAGCAATGAGATACTGAGCTTGGCTCTGATAACAGATACACCACTGGAGTAATTGGAATTACACCGTATTTACACCAGCCTAACCGAGATGAGAATCTGGGCCATTGTGCACCTTCAGAGTTCTCCGGCATCTCCAAATAATGTGTGATTAAAATACTACTGTCAAAAGGAGAACACAGAAGCATTGCTACGTGTTGTGCTTCTATTGTCACAAATCCATGCTGCACGAGAGGCACAGTTATAGCACAGACTGTAAAACCACACACACATAGCTGGGGACCTGGAGTTAGAGTTCCGGTCCTTTGTTTTCCAAACACTCAGGGCCAGAGTTTTAACCCTAAGCTGGAATGTCAGAGATCCCTGGTTTGAGTTCCCCCTCTGTTGGAGGGGGGGGGAAAGGGGAAATATTGCCTATCCTTATTTGAAAATACGAGTATACTGAGTCTATGCTGAAGTAATAGATACAAGTGTTCCTAGAAAAAAGAGAGAAAGAGAGAAAGATAAAGTAATGTCAATAAGGGGAAACCCATTTCTGAAGGAATGAAATGGGCCATGTCTAAGAAACGATATCAGTTCATCTCTATTTTTCTATAAGCTAGAATTTTTCCTTTAAGCTTCTATGCCTGTTTCTGAAAGCAACCCGTTACAGACGCCCCATCATCTCGGGCATTGGCACTCTCACTGAAGAACTGTCCGGATATGTGGACTCTCTACTCAGACCCTGCGCCACCAGCACTCCCAGCTATCTCTGTGACACCACTGATTTCCTGAGAAAACTACAACACATCGGTGTTCTTCCAGAAAGCAAAATCCTTGACACCATGGATGTAGAGGCTCTCTACACAAACATCCCCCACACAGATGGGATACTAGCTGTCAGGAACAGTATCCCTGATGATTCCACAGCACAACTGGTTGTTGAGCTCTGTGACTTTATCCTCACGCACAATTATTTCAAATTTGGTGACAATATATACCTCCAGACCAGTGGCACCGCTATGGGCACCCACATGGCCCCACAATATGCCAACATTTTTATGGCTGACCTGGAACAACACTCCCTCAGCTCTTGTCCACTCATGCCCCTTCTCTACCTACGCTACATTGATGACATCTTTATTATCTGGACCCATGGGAAGGAAACTCTGGAAAAATACCACAACGATTTCAACAGCTTCCACCCCACCATCAACCTCAGCCTGGACCAGTCTACACGGGAATTCCACTTCCTAGACACCACGGTGCAAATAAGTGATGGTCACATTAACACCACCACTGACCGCTATGCCTACCTACATGCCTCCAGCTTCCATCCCGGACACACCACACGATCCATTGTCTACAGCCAAGCACTGAGGTACAGCCGTATTTGCTCCAACCCCTCTGAAAGAGACCAGCACCTACAAGATCTTCACCAAGCATTCTCAAAACTATGATACCCACATGAGGAAATAAGGAAACAGATCAACAGGGCCAGACATGTACCCAGAAGCCTCCTGCTGCAAGACAAACCGAAGAAAGAAACCAACAGAACTCCACTGGACATCACTTACAGTCCTCAGCTAAAACCTCTACAATGGATCATCAGTGAACTACAACCAATCCTGAACAACAATCGCTCACTTTCACAGGCGTTGGGAGGTAGGCCAGTCTTCACCCACAGACAACCCGCCAACCTGAAGCATATTCTTACCAGCAACTACACACCGCACCATATTAACTCTAACTCTGGAACCAATCCATGCAACAAACCTTGATGCCAACTTTGCCCACATATCTACACCAGGGACACCATCACAGGACCTAACCAGATCAGCCACACCATCATTCACCTGCACATCAACCAATGTAATATACGCCATCATGTGCCAGCAATGCCCCTCTGCTATGTACATCGACCAAACTGGACAGTCCTTACGCAAAAGGATAAATGGACACAAATCAGATATTAGGAATGGCAATATACAAAAACCTGTAGGAGAACACTTCAGTCTCCCTGGACACACAATAGCAGATTTAAAGGTAGCCATCCTGCAGCAAAAAAACTTCATGACCAGACTCCAAAGAGAAACTGCTGAGCTTCAGTTCATTTGCAAATTTGACACCATCAGCTCAGGATTAAACAAAGACTGTGAATGGCTAGCCAACTACAAAATCAGTTTCTCCTCCCTTGGTGTTCATACCTCAGCTGCTAGAAGAGGGCCTCACCTTCCCTTCTTGAACTAACCTAGTTATCTCTAGCCTGACTCTTCCCTGCATATTTATACCTGCCCCTGGACATTTCCACTACATGCATCTGAAGAAGTGGGTATTCACCCACGAAAGCTTATGCTCCAATTCATCTGTTAGTCTCTGAGGTGCCACAGGATTCTTTATCGCTTCTACAGATCCAGACTAACACGGCTACCCCTCTGATCCGTTACAGAATAGTTTTTCTTAGGGACTCTCTGATCTCCTTGTTTCTCAGGCTATAGATAACAGGGTTGATCATGGGAGTCAGGACTGTGTAGAAGAGAGAGAATATTTTGTTTAGGACCTTGGGAGTGTTGGCAGTTGGAACCACATAGACAGTAATCAGTGTCCCATAGAAAACTGAAACCACAATGAGGTGAGAGGAGCAGGTGGAAAAGGCCTTTTGTCTCCCTGTTGTGGAAGGGATTCTCAGAATGGCGGTGATGATATAAATGTAGGATGTCAGGGTCAGTAGACAGGGTAGAAATGTCCCTATGGTGGAGGTAGTAAATGATAACAGTTTAAGAGTCTGGGTGTCACCACAGGACAGCTTTATCATGGGTGAAAAATCACAAAAGAAATGATCAATTTCTTTGGAATTACAGAACGTTAATTGGAACAAGAAAATATGTACTATGGCACAGTTCAAAATGCTACTTATCCAGGACCCTGCCACTAGCTGGAAACAAACCCTGCCATTCATCAGAGCAGCATAACGGAGTGGATTGCATATTGCTAAATACCGATCGTAAGACATTGCCGCGAGCAGCAGATTTTCTGTCGTTGCTAAGATAGAAAAAAAATATGTTTGCACAAGGCAGCACTTAACAGAAATGGTTCCGTCCCCAGTCAGACTGACCAGCAGCCTGGGCAGAATGGTGGAGGCATAGCAGATCTCCAAGCAGGCCAAGTTCCCCAGGAAGAAGTACATGGGGGTATGAAGGTGCTGATCAGCCACAACTAGCATAATGATGAGGATGTTCCCGACAATGGTCACAATGTAGATCATTAGAAACAGCAGGAAAAGAAGGGGCTGCAGTTCAGGGGCATTCCCAAATCCTAAGAGGATGAATTCCACGATCAAGGTTTCATTTCTTCCTTCTGCTTTCTCCATAATATTGATCTAGAAACACAAAACGATTAAATATTAATGGAGGACTGTGCTGTCGGTTTACACTGGTGGGAAACTGGAGTAGGTCACCTCCTACCACTGCATCTTTCCACTGGAAAAATGAAGTTGTCAATAAACAGAGGAAGACTCATATCATTAAGAGGTCGAGCTTCCAATATAGGTGAACCAAGAACATGAAACACTATTGAACTACAGAAATTTCCCATCTAAGTCTCAAAAACTCTCTTGATCTTTAAATAAAGACTTTGGGGCTGCGATTTTGAAGTATCTTTATCACATCGGTGTCACATCAACAAATCTACAAGACGTAACAAAAAATCAATAGATTGGAAATGAAAGATGTTTAGAGTTCAACCATGGGTACGTCTCCCCTGCAGCTGGGAGGTGTAATTCCCACCTTGGCTAGATGTACATGCGCTAGCATATACAGCATAGCAGCATAAAATTATCAGTGAGAACACGGCATCACAGGCAGCTGCTGGGGATAGCTACCTGTGTACATACCTAGGATCTCAGATGGGACTGGGGTCCGACAGCTTCCTGTGCGGCAGAGGCTACACTGCTGTTTTTAGCACAATAGCTCAATCAAAGTTAGTGTGTATGGGTCTAACAGAGCAGGGAGTTACACTGTCCAGATGCAGCATAGACATATCCCATAAAACACATATTGAAACACCAAAGAGGATGAGGTTTGTATGAAGATCTATCCAGCTGTCCTCTAGCACAGAAGATTCAAAGAAAAATTTGCACCATTTGATAGATGGAGCCGAGCAACAGACAAAGACACACACACAAAAACCTAAACACAGACCACGGGCTGTTACTTGATCTCAGTTACACCAGGGTAAATTGCATCAGCAACATATGGATTTACACAAGTCCCTTTTAACAAGAAGGGAGATTATGCCTGTAGCAAAATGAAAAACTGGAGAAAAAAGGAAGAGATATATAGAGATGAGATGAATATATAGACAATGAGAGAAAGTGAGATAAAGAGTGAGGGAGAGAGGTTGTTCATTTCTCCAATTTGTATGAGTTATAAAACAAAGATATGTTTAAAGAGAAATAGCAGATCCTTCCTGATTTTTTCTCCTACACACTTCTTGATATATCCTAGTTTCTGATCTCTTCATCCACTGATTTATAATGCACACATATAAACTATGTCTACACCGGAGGTGGCAATGGTACATTGACACTGGTGGAACATAAATGTATGATAGAAAATGGAAATGCAGAAAAACACACATACGCAGAGAAGAGAGACTATATTTTTGCTTCAGAATTTTAGTAGGCAATAAAACTCACATGGTGAAAAATAAAATACACACACAAGGAGCCAAAAAAATTAGAAAAATTCCTGGAGGATAGGTCCATCAATGGCTATTAGCCACGATTGGCAGGGATGATGTGCCTAGTCCCTGTTTGCCAGAAGCTGGAAATGGGTCAGAGGGAATGGGTCACTAGATAATTAACTGTTCTGTTCATTCCCCATGAAGCAACCAGCATTGGCCATGTTGGAAGACAGGATACTGAGGTCAATGGACCTTCTGTCTAATCCATCATAGCCATTCTTATGTTCTAAATCTGAGAGCCATTAATTGGTCTTTCTTAGGCATGTTTTGCTATAACCCCCTTACTGTGCAGACCAGGGCAGGGGGCAGGCAGGGGCACTCAGGCTCAGGAGCAAGAGATCTCAGATGCTGAGGTGTGAGCCGATTGGTGGGAGTGCCTTAAAGAGACAGAACCCGGTCTGTCATAGACTTCCCCAGCACCCAGCACACACACATTCTGTCTCTGTCTCTCTCACACATACACACCATTTCTCTCTCTCACATACATACACACTCTTTGTCTCACACATATACACACAGTTTCTCTGTATCACACACAAACTCACAATATCTGACTCACAGATATATAAACACTCTCTGTTTCTCTGACTCTCACACACACACAAACACACACACACTGTCTCTTTCACCCTCACCTCCCAACACATGTTGTTGTTACTTCCTGCAATGCATGTATATTCTCTTTAATATCGTCTTTTCAAAGTGCAGTTGTTGTATGAGTCAACAGTGTGCCCTTGTTGCCAAGAAGGCTAATGGCATTTTGGGCTGTATAAGTAGGAGCATTGCCAGCAGATTGAGGGACGAAATCATTCCCCACTATTTGGCATTGGTGAAGACTCATCTGAAGTATTGTATCCAGTTTTGGGCACCACACTACAAGAAGGATGTGGAAAAATTGGAAAGAGTCCAGCGGCGGTCAGCAAAAATATTAGGAGGCTGGAGCATATGATTTATGAGGCGAGGCTGAGGGAACTGGCATTATTTAGTTTGCAGAAGGGAAGAATGTGGGTGGATTTGATAGCTGCTTTCAACTACCTAAAAGGGGGTTCCAAAGAAGATGGATCTAGACTGTTCTCAGTGGTACCAGATGACAGAACAAGGAGCAATGGTCTCAAATGGTAGTGGGGGAGGTCTGGATAGGATATTAGGAAAAACTTTTTCACTAGTAGGGTGGTGAAGCACTGGAATGGGTTACCTAGGGAGGTGGTGGAATCTCCTTCCTTAGATGTTTTTAAGGTCAGACTTGACAAAGCCCTGGCTGGGATGATTTAGTTGGGGATTAGGTCCTGTATTGATCAGGGGGTTGGACTAGGTGACCTGCTGAGGTCTCTTCCAACCCAGATATTCTATGATTCGAATTCTCTGATTCTACTTTTTGAATGGTCTCTGCATTTCAAATTTTATTTCACTATTATTCTTAAATTGAATTCTTTGAACAGTGAGTTCTAAAATGCCTAACCTGTCCTGAATGGAGTAATTATTCCTATGGTAATTTTAAAAAAAATATTATATCTATGTTTTTTGTTTCTACCGGTGGTGCACATCCGCACATTAACTCAATGTTGGTGCATATAACAAAATTCATTCCATACATGGATGGAAGAAATTAAAGGGAATATTGTTGTGAGGGAATATGCTGTATATGTTGGATGGGAAAGGAGGAGATGGAATGCTGTGTTGTAAAGAGGAATGTAGTCTGTGGTTATTTATTTTGGGAGTTGGCAGTGGAGACACGGATTCTAGCCCACATCAGATGTGGAAAAAATAACTTTAACCTATTTGGACACTGAAACCAAATGCCTTGGAGTCAATGACTGAGAGTCTTTCCTTAAGTACAAAGGACTTTGGATCTGGCTCATGATTCTAAGATACAAGGTGCTGGAGCATTGGAGCTAGAGTGAGATAAAAACTGGTTTGGTCTCTCTTTTGAATCTACTAACAGGATGACAACTTATACAGTAGGGGGCTGGGTGGTGAAGGGAAGTTCACTCTTGAGGAAGAATTGAACTGATGATGTGCACAAACCAGTCGAACAGATACAATTCTCTCTCCAATTGTATTACAACCACAATGGAATGGTAGCAGCAGGGAAGCCGTGTCAGTCTGGATCTGCAAGAGCGACAAAGTGTCGTGTAACACCTTATAGACTAACAGATATATTGGAGCATAAGCTTTCCTGGGCGAAGTTCCACTTTGTCTGACGCATGTGGTGGAAATTACCAAAGGCAGGTATAATATGCAGGCAAGAATCAGGTTTGAGATAACAAGGTTAATGCACTCAGGGAGGATGAGGTCCCTAGCAGCTGATCCGAAGGTGTGAATACCAAGTGAGGAGAATTTGCTTTTGTTCTTGGCTAGCAATTCACAGTCTTTGTTTAATCCTGAGCGGATGGTGTCAGATTTGCAAATAAACTGTAGCTCAGCAATTTCTTTTTGAAGTCTGGTCTTGAAGTTTTTTTGCTGTAGGATGGCTACATTTAAACCTGCTGAGATTATTTCCAAGACACTTCACTTAAAGGCACACTGGTTTACGTGAAACTACAAACACGTTTATAAACTACAAAAGATAGACTGTACGTGATTATAAGGGATAGCAAAGAGACCAAAGAAGATTAACGGCACATAAAGAAAAACTCAAAATAAGCATAACAGACCGGTTAGATTGACTATGAATGAGCAGTTTCTCACCCTGACTGATAATACCAGCAGTCTGGAAGGTTCTCATGGAACAAACTTCATTTGCTTTGCTGCTTGGGTTTCTCAGGTTTCCATACACAGGCTAGAAATCGCTATAGCCTGGGTCCAGCACTTCACCCAGTTCAGTCTTTGTTCCTCAGGTCTTACCAGCAGTCGTCTTGTGTGGGGAGTGAAGAAGAACCAATGATATCACCCCCTGCTTTATATAGCTTTAGCACAGGTTGAGAACCCTTTGTTTCAAAACTTGGTTCGCAGAACAGTTTGTGGAAAAATACAGACATCCCAAGATGGTGTCCAGGGTCTTTGGCCTGGTCACGTGCCCTTGAAGAGTCATAGCAGCCATTAATTACAGGCTCTCTGGAGTGTTCTGAGGAAGGCTCACCAGGTGAGAGATAAGCTTCACTTAAGGCCTATTGTTTTCCCTAATGGCTCATTACCCTGAATAGACCCTTCCCAAACAACTATCTAGACTGTTAGCATCTTGCCGGGTGGGAGTTACACGCCTCATTTAAAATAGATACATAGTCAATATTCATAACTTCAGAGGCAAAAATGACACATGCATACAAAAAGGATAATCGTATTCAGGAAATCATAACATTTCCAATGACAGTTTAAATGACCCATCTTGCACAAAAGGCATAATAATTATGCTATAATCATATCATAATAATATCACTTTGAAGAACATGGTAGGCAGTGTTAAAACATCTAACTTCATTTATTTTCCCCCTGGATTGAACAAGCAATCCCATTCTTTCTTATATGGGGGGTACCTGAGGAGCTACTTTTTTCTTTTCTAAATCATATTATAGTATTTGTACTAACTTTTCGTTCTCTTCTACTACTGACACTCTTCAATTATATCAGTAAACTGAGCTTTGCTTTCCTATCTGGATGCCTGGATCTTACAGCACTTCTTAGTGTCTTTTGTTATTATTCCCTTTCACACAAATTAATGCCTCTCCTGGTTGGTAATTTCTCCTTCATATGAGATGATGTAATCTCCCTTGATATTTCTGCTGGTGAGAATTTGAAATGATTGCATAGAGGAAAGTTAATATTTGTTTTTGGTAAGGAAAAACAATGGTACAAGGACAGGCCTATTACTAAACTCAAAGGAGAAGTTGTGGAAAACAACAGATTCAAAAGGGAAAATAATGGAGACAGGAGAACTGTTGACCCAAAAGACAAAGCAATAGAAAAAGGGAATGTCTCATTTCAAAGGAAATTAATGCAGACAGAGCTTCTCATCTCAATGGAAATCTTTGTTCATCTTATATATTAGATTAGTAGATCTGCTAGAATACTGGGGGAAAAAGGAACCAATATCAATTCATTTTTATAGGAAGAAGAAAATCATCAAAATGAAAAAAAAAATTCTTCAATAAAGCTTCAAGTTCAGTCTGACCTCTGGACATTGAACTCCAAATAGCAGGTCAAGAAGAACCCTAAGGAGCCACCTGAACAAAGTTTTAATTTCCTTGTTGACATTAGCTGTGTTTTTCTGTAGAAACCTAAGGGATTTAGGCACCCTACTGCCTTTGAATGTGAAAGGCAGTTGGGCACATGACTTCTCCATGCTCTTTTGAATATTCCCATTTTGATGCCTAATGGCCTAAGTTGCATCCATCCGTCTGGTCTTTCCTGAAAGAGCGAGATTCTCCTTGTCCCACCACATGAGGGAATATACTGTGGATGTAGTATGGGAAAGGTGGAGGTGGATTACTGTACTGTTAAACGTGAATACAGCCCATATCAGACATGGACAAAATAACTGTTGCCTTTGCCTCATATGGGGCCTGACACAAAACCCCTTGTAGTAAATGACTGAGGCCTTGGTTACACTGTCACTTTACAGCGCTGCAACCTTCTCTCTCAGGTGTGAAAAAACAGTGTCAAAAATTGTGATATTCTTTACCTTGGGGGAGCATACTGTAACCCCCATATTCCTCATTTTCATATAATTGAGATCTTACATACAAAGCATGCCTTGTAAGGTATCAGGGGAAAGATTATGATCTGCTTAACATCATTTCTCTATCCATATTCGTATATCATTAATGCATACGAAGTTATGAGAATTGTGTTCTATGGTTGTCACTAAAACAAGCTGTAAGTTGGGAAATCAGCTAGATATTCACTCCCCAGAGGCAATGGCAAGGAAATTAACCAATGCCCGCGCGGGGTGTCAAAAAACCCGTCAACGGCCATTGTCCAGCAAGGGATCTACAATGGAATGACTCACGTGCATGAGGCCACACCAGGGGAATTGCTCAACCTTGGTGGGTGACTCAGCAATGCCCCCAGACATGCCTGGACCTGGGTTCTCCAAGCACATGGACTGAGGGTATAAAACAGACAGAGTGGACACTACTGAGCCCTTCTCCTGCCCCCACCCATGCTGCAAGTAACCAAGATAAGAGAAAAAGACACGACTCCAACACAGGAGATTGGCCCGGGTTTAAGAAACAAAGCTGTATATGAAGGACTGCAGTATCGAGTGGGGTGGGAAAAACTGCTTCATCTAGTTGCTGCCAGGTCTAGTAGGGTTGAGAGTTTAGATGGTGTGCTTGTATTTTATTTCTTTTGGTAACTAACTCTGACTTTTTACCTACCACTTAATATCAGTTAAAATCTACGAAATCTAGTCAATACATTTGTTTAATTGTTTATCTTTACCTGTGAGTTTTCATGAAGTGTTGGGCAATTCTGCTCAGCTTTGACAAAGGCTGCCGTATGTCCATTTCCATTGCTGAAGTGATGAACCAATTAACAAATGTGAACTGCCCATCTTGAGCAGTGCAAGGCGGTATATTTTTGGGGTACCGTGCTGGGAGCTGGGGGGATTTGGCTCTGGTGCCTTTCTCTGCGAGATTCATGAGTGGCTTTGGGAGCATTCATGCATCTAGCTGGGTGTGGGGCTCCACATGCTGTTGTGCTGAGTGATCACAGCGCCTGGAGGGGTTACTGCTGATCACTAGCAAGGCTTTGTGAGAGACAGCCCAGGCTATAGAGAATTCAGGGGACACAGTGGTCCCACGGTCCCAGTCTGCACCCTAGGGGGATGCCGTCACAACACTGCACCAGCACTGGGAGCTACTCCCCTCGTTAGGTGGGTTTTTGACAGTGCTGGGAGAGCTCTGGCCCAGCATTGGTGCCGCGACTACACAGCCACGTTAAAGCGTTGCCACGATAGCGCTGCCGCGGCTTCGCTTTGACGTTGCTAGTGAAGAGATACCCTGAGAGTCTTTCCCTCAGCTACAAATGACTTTCGACCTGGCTTTTCATTATAAGATGCAAGATGTTGGTGCATATGAGCCATGGTGAGATAAAGAATGGTTTGGCCTCTATTTTATATCTACTAATAGGATGAGAATTTATACAGTAGGGGCCTGGTTCGTGATGGGAAGTCGACTCATGGGGAGGTATTGATCTGATGACATGCACAAATCAGTCCAACTGATACCATTTGCTCTTTTATTATATTGCAACCAAAACAATGTTACTTAGTGTTTATTTATCATATAGTAAATTGCATCACCCACTTTGGTTCATTAAAATTACATTCAGGAGACCAAGTAATCAATGTCACTCAAGTTTATTGCTATAAATCAGTAATAATATAGTACAGGAAAAAGTTTCTGTATGATACCAGTCTCAGAAATCCATCTCATGTTGTCATGTTACATACACCTGATGCAGAAGGTGAGCTCCCAAAGCTGTACTTCTCTACCCATCATTTTATACCTGTCCTGTTTACAAGTAAAAGGTGCTGTGTACATTATTTGAAACTAATCAGACTTATACTTTGTTTTTCTGGTACCATGCTGTACCTCTTATCGCCTTGGTGTGAACAGATGCTTTTCCAAGGGCATGAAAGCACCTGCTAGGCCTCTACTAGGGCAGTACAATCATATGTTTTGTCCTCTTTAGGTTATTCCAGTACAGGCCTGTGAAAACAATTTCCTACCTGTCGCTATAAGAAAATAATCATGTATCGTGATTAGGACAACTCTCCGATCTACTTCAGCCAAAGCTGACTTAAGATAATGCACGGAGTTATGGGATACTTAGCCTAAGAGAATAGCAGTAGAGTTAAGCCGTAGGCCAATTTAAGCTATATAACTGCTATACTATTTGTGCGTAATGTACACTCATGTACAGATGGTGTGGATAATACATATTTTTACCTAAATCATCAAAGTGCCAGTTGGTGTTGTATTCATAAGCCATGTATGGCCAGGTCTTTAGAGATATTATGTGCCAGACATTTAGAATTTAGCAAAAAAAAAATTTTTTTTGGTTCATTGGCTAAATAAAAAAATCCAGGTAAAAATTGGTTCGCTTGGAACCAAGACTGGGCATTCGCCAGGCTGTTGTGTTGGGCCCCAGTACTCCAGCCATGTGTGCATTAAGCTTTCCTGGATCTCAGCATGCTGCAGTATGGTTTCTCCTTTCTAAGCCTTCATGGAAATGAATGATGTGGCTCAGTTCCCTTATGCCCCCAGGACCAGTGCTGATGCCCCAGACGCCCTAGTAGGTGAAGCACACCCATCCCAGAACTCCACCCGTGTAGCAGCTCTGAGTTTACAGATACCTGCAGCGGCAGGTGAAAGGTGAAGGCAAGAGGTGCACAGGCTGTGCAAAAGTCTCCAAACACAATTATTCTTTACTTAGATTGCACGAAAAATACACTGTGGTGGAGAAAACAATAGAACACTTACATGCATTTCCCTGCCTCAGTTTCCTCTCCCATCTGGGGCATTCTTACAGCTTGGGCAGGAGTCCTTTAGGGTACCCAGCATTCCCATTCCTGCAGTTCATGGCTTCTTCTCTGAATCATGGAATCTCTATTGCTGATCCCTGCATTAACTCTGGTTAATGTTACCCAACTCTTCCCATTATAAGACCCTGGTTTCAGTTGCTTCTATTTTTGCTGAACTTTCCCCAGTCAAGCTAAAATGTTGCTTGACGTATGGAACAACCACAGACAGAGAAGAGGGGAGTCTTGTTTCAATTTTAAAAAGTTCTAGACTTCCCATTGGCTCTCCTGGCCAGGTGCCCACTCACTTCTTTTAATGCTTTATAGGTAAAGCAAATAGAGAACAGCTACTAAGAGGGATTTTATAGCTTGAAATTAGACGAAGGTTTCTAACCATCAGAGGAGTTAAGTTCTGGAACAGCCTTCAAAGGGAAGCAGTAGGGGCAAAAGACCTATCTGGCTTCAAGATTAAGCTTGATAAATTTATGGAGGGGATGGTATGATGGGATAGCCTAAGTATGGCAATTAATTGATCTTTGCTTATTAGCAGTAAATATGCCAAATGGCATTTGATGGGATGTTAGATGGGGTGGGATCTGAGCTACTACAGAGAATTCTTTCCTGTCTGGCTGGTGAGTCTTGCCCACAGGGTTCAGCTGATCGCCATATTTGGGGTAATTACCTTTTCTCAGGGTACAGGGGAGATTTTGTACCTTGGGGAGGTTTTAACCTAAGCTGGTAGAAATAAGCTTAGGGGGTCTTTCATGCGGGTCTCCACGACTGTACCCTAGAGTTCAGAGTGGGGCGGGAATCCTGACACCAGCCATAAAACTTTGGCTGTTTTATCAAAATTTAAATTAATGTCACCATTTAACATAACTTGCTAAATCCAGGAAATGAGTTTAGTCCATAAGGGACAAATTGTCAAGGCACCATGCTCACATAAGTCAGGGATGGGCATCGTTTTAAGAATGTGAATAGAATAGAATCTGACTCCTGGTTAGGAGGAATTCAGTGACAGAGTGGTATTTGATACACAACCGCAGTTATTGCTGTAGCTCCATGAGCAGGCTAAACACACTTCTTCCCTGCCCCATCTCTTCTCTTTTCCTTTGGTAGCTGCATTAAAGAATCTCCTAGCATGGGCCACCTCATTCGTCTCTCCTTTCCTGAACTAACCCATGACCTCAAAGGAATAATTGTGATTGATTACCTCTTACTAACCACCAGAAGACACACTGCATGCATGAGCTAAAGACAAATATTCCCTTTGAGTAAAGCAAGTGGGCTAAATATATTCTTTAAAAAACAGCTCTGACAAATGCTGCATTTAATAAATCCCTTTGCAAATCAATTCCAACAGCTAGGTCAAAGTGGTTTTAGTGTGCGCAGCTATTATGGATAAAAGCATGGGGAACAAAGGAAATTGCACTGCAGAATTTTGAAGGAATGGGAAGCATGACAGATGTGGCAACAGAATAAGTGGGAAAGCACAGAGGATTCATTGTGAAGAATGGGGTTATCCTGATGCTAATCACAAGAAACATAACTTGCATCAATGTTTGTGGGAAAGGCAAGAGACAAAGGTGCAGTATCCTTGCTGTATGTGTATTCATTGCAACCCAGGGGGAATCTACTTTTGAAGTTCTCTGTACAAGAACACTGAAAGAAAGAAAGAAAGAAAGAAAGAAAGAAAGAAAGAAAGAAAGAAAGAAAGAAAGAAAGAAAAAGAAAAAGAAAAAGAAAGAAAAGCAAAGGACTGTTGCTTTTTGTGTTTAGAAAGGACTACCTCTTCTGCTAATAAGTCTCCATAGCTTCACTGAAGTCTTTGTGGCTACCTCAGCTTATACCAGGTGAGAGTTCTTTGGGCCCCAGCCCTATAAGACAATGAGTGATTTCCCTTCACCTCATAGAATCCAGACTGCATTTCTATTGAACAGCTCAGCACAGTGATGTGATCAACTCCATGAGGATACCTGGGACACGAAGGAAGTGTGCATGTGATTAACTACTGTGTTACTCCAAAGCAGACTCACCAGGACCAAAATAAATTAATGTAAGGCTACATTAAGGCCTATGGCTACAGCAGAGTAAGGCTGGGATTCTCAAAGGATAGATAGAGAGAGAGAGAGAGAGAGAGAGAGATGGCAGGAGAGGGTAGGTAAATGGATAGATAAACTGACAGTCATCACCTCATATAATTAAGGGCATATTAGTAATTAATAACTATGAAATTATTTTATGTTGTGAACTTTTTTAAACCAGTCTCAATCCAGAGATATTTACTGAAGGACGCTAGCACTACCTCTGACTAACAGTTCCTATTATTAAGATCATGTTTTCATTTGCTTATAACTTTGCTAAACTTTTAAATGTCAGGTGTCTAGCCTCAAGCTGTATCTTTTTAAATTTTTTTAAAATTTTCAGCCAAAATGATTTATGCATTTCCAGTAACAAGGGCAGAGAAAGGCACATTGCTTTGCCCATGTTAAAAAATTCTGGTGAACTTTTTGTTGAGAAGCTCTGGTGCCTACAGGCTTTTTCTCAAGGATTTGAAATTTGGCAGGGTGTGGCTTTGATTCAGGAATGTGCCTTTTGTCTTCCTAATGAAAATCTACCCAAATTTGGCCAAGTTATAAGCCTTTGACAAGTTGCAGTTTACACATGCTTATTAAAAAACCTGCTACAGCTCCACAACTAAATTTCACAAAGAGTCCCTTGGAAGAATGGTGAGTGATCAGGAAATTAAAGTCTCCATATCATGATGCATACAAACAGAGGGCTGAATTAAGGTTGGACTTTGAACCATTTCCTAGCTTGACTTAGCAAACTCAGTTATATTTTTGAAATAATGGTGTTTTGTGCCTCTGTGTGTGTATATAATTACATGCTTAGATTTCTTGTTGTTTCCTTGTTTACATTTCTGATTAGACACATACCATGGCAAATACAGAATGGCGAAATCAAACACCCATCGTGGAATTTATCCTTCTGGAATTCGGGGATCTCAGGAAACTGCAGTTTCCTCTCTTCCTGCTGTTTCTAGTGATCTACATTGTTACCATGGCTGGGAACCTCACCATTGTTGTGCTTGTTGTGGCCAATCGACACCTTCACACCCCCATGTACTTCTTCCTGGGGAACCTGTCCTGCTTGGAGACCTGCTACAGCTCCACCATCCTGCCCAGGATGCTGGCCAGCCTCTGGACTGGGGACAGAACCATTTCCATTACCAGCTGCATAATGCAGTTTTACTTGTTTGGTTGCCTGGCTGGTACTGAGTGTTTCCTCTTATCCATGATGTCTTATGATCGGTATTTAGCCATATGTAATCCACTGCGCTACGCAGCTCTAATGAACACCAGGGCTTGTATCCAGATGGCTGCAGGGTGCTGGATAAGCAGCTTTGCCGCCAACAGCATTGTTGCATATTTAATTTTCCAGTTAACGTTCTGCGGTCCTAAGGAAATTGACCATTTCTTTTGTGATTTCACCCCATTGATCAAACTCTCCTGCAGTGATACCCACTTACTCACCCTAGTTGATTTCTCATTCTCTGCCATATGTGCCCTACCCCCATTTGTATTAACGCTGGCATCCTATGTTTGTATCATCACCACCATTCTGAGAATCCCTTCCACCACCGGGCGGCAAAAGACATTTTCCACCTGCTCCTCCCACCTCATTGTGGTTACCATTTTCTTTGGCACCCTGATAATTGTCTACATGGTGCCACCCGTCAACACTCCAATAGAGTTAAAAAAAATTTTCTCTGTCTTCTACACCGTTCTAACCCCATTGTTCAATCCCCTCATATATAGTTTCAGAAACAAAGAAGTAAACATTTCCCTGAGGAAATCTGTCAGGAAATTCATGCCTGTGTGAAGAGGAAAAAAAGTTTCTAGGTTAACTTTTAGGTTCAAATGAAATGGGGGTAAGTTTATTGGGTCCCACACTCAGCTACTGTGTTGGGAAGGATTAGATTTGTGTTGGTAAATGTTGATTTCATGATACATGCACCAAGCGACCAAAATATTGTTTCCATAATAAGTGATATGTATAGATAGGCAAAGTATGAAAAACGTTTCTTGAGAACTTCTTAGTATCAAAATCCAGTGATTTAGACTTTTGAATTAGGCTTGTTACACTAGATGAGCAAAAATCAAAAATAGTAAAACCAGGTAGGATTTGTTGACTTAAGGCTATTCACTTTGTGTATTTTGATATGAGGTTGACAACTGATATTCAAACCGTCTATAAATCTTTCATTTTTTGAATTTCAGCGTCTGCTCTCATTAAGTAGTTGTTTGGTCCTCCACCTCATAATTTCATGAAACTGTGAAAGTTTATGTAGATTTTTTTAAAAAAATCTTTAAAATAAATATTAGAGCATAAGAGCATAGGAACGGCCATACTGGGTCAGAGACCAATGGTCCATCTAGCCCAGCATCCAGTCTTCTGAAAGTGACCAGTGCCAGGTGCTTCAGAGGGAAATAACAGAACAGGTAATCATCAAGTGATCCATTCCCTGTTGCCCATTCCTAGCTTTTGACAAGCAGAGGCTAGGGACACCATCACGCCCATCCTGGCTAATAGCCATGGATGAACCTATCCTCCGTGAATTTAACTAGTTCTATTTTGATATTATCTTGACATTAATTTTTGACAAGCCTATATATAGGAGTGTGGCTCCATTGGAGTCTATAGGTCAGATCTACAGATCTAAAGCTAGTGTACATTGTTGTATCACCCCTGCAGTGAATGTGCCCTATCTATTTTCTGAGAATCTGGCTCATTGCACTTAATGTCTCTTAGTCTAAGAAACTAAGGACCAGATTTTGAAAGATATTTAGGTGACTGGTGGGATTTTCAAAAGCAGTTAGGAATTTAGACACTGATTTCAATGGATTTTAGCAGTTAAATGCCTTTGAAGATCCCACCAGTGGCCATCAAGTTAAAAAAGTATGGAGCAGATGAATGGACTATAAGGTGGATAGAAAGCTGGCTAGATTGTCGGGTTCAATGTATTAAATTGCTCCCTGTAGAAATGTGTTACTGATAGCAGTTACTGATACGTAATGGATTGAAAGAAACTGTTGTATAAAACTGCTACCTGATGTATCAAATGCCTAGAGGTAGCAGTTTCTTGCACTATAGTGTGTGTGAAACTGTGATGTGTAGAAATGTGCTATATGTAGCAGCTATTGATATGTATAGATTGTAAGAAACTGCTGTTGTAAAAAACTGCTACTTGACATAGCAACCTAAACCTCCCTTGCTGCAATTTAAGCCCATTGCTTCTTGTCCCATCCTCAGAGGTTAAGAAGAACAATTCTTCTCCCTCTTCCTCATAACAACCTTTTACATACTTGAAAACTGTTATCATGTTTCAATCTTCCCTCATAGGTCATGTTTTCTAGACCTTTAATCCTTTTTCCCCCTCTTCTCTGGACTATCTCCACATCTTTCCTGAAATGTGGCGCCAAGAACTGGACACAATACTCCAGTTGAGGCCTAATCAGCTCAGAGTAGAGCGGAAGAATTACTTCTTGTGTCTTGCTCACAACACTCCTGCTAATACATCCCAGAATGACGTTCAGTATTTTTGAAGCAACGTTACACACTGTTTACTCATATTCATCTCGTGGTCCACTATGACCCCTAGATCCCTTTCTGCAGTACTCCTTCCTGGGAAGTCATTTCCTATTTTGTATGCATGCAGCTGATTGTTTCTTCCTAAGTGTACTACTTTGCATTTGTCCTTATTTAATTTCATCCTATTTACTGCAGACCATTTCTCCAGTTTAAGATCATTTTGAATTTTCATCCTATCCTCCCAAGCACTTGCAACCCCCCACCAGCTTGATATCATCCACAAACTTTATAAGTGTACTCTCTATGCCATTTTCTAAATCATTGATTAAGATTTTGAATAGAAAAATATCCAGAACTGATCCCTGCAGAACCTTGCTCATTATGCTCTTCCAGCATGACTGTGAACCACGGATAACTACTCTCTGGGAACTGTTTTCCAACCAGTTTTACACCCACCTTATCATAGCTCCATCTAGGCTACATTTCCCTAGTTTGTTTATGAGAAGGTCATGGGAGACAGTATCAGAAACTTTACTAATGGCAAGATAGACCATGTCGACCACTTCCCTCCATCCACAAGGTTTGTTACCATGTCAAGGAAAGCTATCAGGTTGGTTTGACACGATTTGTTCTTGACATACCCCATTTTGTGTTTCTTATTATCATGCCATCTTTTTTTTTTTTTTTGCAAGTCACATTATTGCAGTGTAAGCAGTTGTTCTCCATGCTCTCTGAAAAGAAAACAATAAAATGTTGTCAAATGATGGTTGTATTGTGATCAAAACTGTAAATAGAAATCTTGATTTATTCATTACTGTCAATTAGTCCAAAAATTATCTTGTTTGCAAATACTTTTCCTTTTTGATGATGGTGCTTTAGTGTCTCTGGTTCCCCCTGGACTTTGTCTGTGGGTCTGGAAGTCCAGGAGGGTACCGCCCCTCACTTCCAGGCAGGGGTGACCTCATGGCCGAAGTGAGACTGCTGCCTAGCCCCGTTCCTGAGGGTAGAGAAAGAGGAATGGGGAGGGGCCTCAGAAGCTCTTAAAGTGTAACTGGGAGCACAGGCCTCATTCACTCATCCGAGCACATTTCATTTCATTTCAATGTCAAATTTTTTATATATATTTTTATATTTTTTACACTTTTATATTGTAATTTTTTCTTTTAAAAAGGCCCTGTGTAGTGGCGTGCGCCTGTAATCCCAGCTGTTTGGGAGGCTGCAGTTGGCGGATCGCTCAGGAGTTCTAGGCTGCCATGCGCTATGTCAATCGAGTGTCCGGTGCTACTGACAGCCTGGCCAGTGGGTAGTTGGAGGACTGGCTAGAACAATGCATCTGATGTGTTTTGATCGGTGCTCTCTCTGTGAGGGCTGATGGACTGATCAGTAACAGTGACTTTTAAAAAATGAATATGTGGTTTTCTATGTTTAAGTTATTTTCATTTGTATTATTTTATTTTTTTATTTTTATATATTTTAGGGTTTTTTGTTTCATAGTCTTTTGGTTTATTTTATCACACATACATACACATTATTATACATTTTTTTTATTTTAGTTTATATCAATTCTTTTTATTTAAAAAAATAAAATTGAGATACGCACATGGCAATTTCTGATTTCAATGAACAATATGTTCTGTCGGAAAAATGTTCCAAATGAAAATTTTTAATCTGCTTTAATTTCCATTAATATCTGAATCAATGCGATTACATAGTCTCTGGATACAGGGGTGAGTGAGGCAGTGACCATGTGGTTAGGATTTAGAGGGACGGATTAGGGGCTGTGGTGTTGGAGGTTTAGAGGATCATAGAGAATCCTTTACTTGAACCACCAAAGGGGTGGGCCTGAACGCTAGTGAAAATCCAGCTTCTGGTAACTTTTTCGAGTAACTTTGTACCCCTTCCCCATCTCCCTTCCCAGCCCTGCTCAGCCAGTTCTACCCAATACAAGCAATAGAGTGTAGCTGTCTAGGCTAAAGGACCTAAGGTAATACAGTGGTAGATAGCTAGATAGATAGTACCTAGCACTGGAAGACCAAATGCAACACAAGCTGGGAAAAATTCCAGAGACCAAAACAGTAAGTTTGTTATATACATTAAATATGTTATGGTATTAATATAGAGAGTAAATATAGCATATAATTATGAATTACAAGTGGAAGATTGTAGGGGGGAGGGATAGCTCAGTGGTTTGAGCATTGGCCTGCTAAACCTGGGGTTGTGAGTTCAATCCTTGAGGGGGCCATTTGGGGATATGGGGCAAAAATTGGGGATTGGTCCTGCTTTGAGCAGGGGGTTGGACTAGATGACCTCCTAAGGTCCCTTCCAACCCTGATATTCTATGATTTGCTATCTATTCAATCAGCATCTAGAGTCTGGCAGATTCTTTTTTTTAGCAGAAAAAAATGACTGCTCAGAGAAGTCCACAAAAAATCCCATATATTTTGGTTTTGGCAACAAAGAACCAAATATTTTTAGCTAAAAACTGCAGAAAACTGAACATTTTCAGCTGAAATTCTCCACAAAAGAAACAAACAAAAAACAGCTTTCTCTTTTCTAAGAGAAAGAGAGATGCTAGTGCTGATGATGATGGTCTCCACTACAGTCAGGATCGAAGCTGTGGCGATCGATCCACTGGGGGTCGATTTAGTGGGACTACTGAAGACCTGCTAAATTGACCACAGATCGCTCAGACATTGACTACAGTACTCCACCGAAATGAGATGGGTAAGGGCAGGTCTACACTATGGCAGGTATCAATGCTCTGAGATTGATCTACCAGCGGTCGATTTAGTGGGTCTAGTAAAGACCCGCCAAATCGACTGCAGATCACTCTCCAGTCAATCCCTGTACTCTACCCCCGACGAGAAGAGTAAGGTAAGAGTAAAATACAGCCAGCTCTCCTGGACTCCTTTCCTTCTCATGTTATTCTCCCAGGATCCTGCCCATCAATTCCCTGAGGGAGTCAAAGTCTGCTTTTCTGAAATCCAGGGTCTGTATTCTTCTGCTCTCTTTTCCTCCTTGTGTCAGGATCCTAAACTTGACCATCTCATGGTCACTGCATCCCAGGTTCCCATCCACTTTTGCTTCCCCTACTAATTCTTCCCTGTTTGTGAGCAGCAGGTCAAGAAGATCTCTGCCCCTAATTGGTTCCTCCAGCTCTTGCACCAGGAAATTGTCCCTTACACTTTCCAAAAGCTTCCTGGATTGTCTGTGCACTGCTTTATTGTTCTCCCAGCAGATATCGGGGTGATAGAAGTCACTCATGAGAACCAGGGCCTGCGATATAGTAACTTCTGTTAGTTGCTGGAAGAAAGCCTCGTCCACCTCATCCCCCTGGCCTGGTGGTCTATAGCAGACTCTCACCATGACATCACCATTGTTGCTCACACTTCTAAACTTAATCCAGAGACTCTCAGGATTGTCTGCAGTTTCATCCTGGAGCTCTGAGCAGTCATACTGCTCTCTTACATACAATGCAACTCTCTGACCTTTTCTGCCCTGCCTGTCCTTCCTGAACAGTTTATATCCATCCATGACAGGACTCCAGTCATGTGAGTTTTCCCACCAAGTCTCTGTAATTCCAATCACATCATAATTCCTTGACTCTGCAGGACTTCAAATTCTTCCTGCTTGTTTCCCAGGCTTCTTGCATTTGTGTATAGGCACTCAAGATAACTCGCTGATCATCCTGCTTTCTCAGTATGAGGCAGGAGTCCTCCACTCTTGTGCTCTCCTGCTCCTATGTTTTCCACGTAGCTGCAATTGCGTAGCATAGGTCGACTTACAGCGACAGTAGACATAGACTAAGAGGAGCTGACGGGAGAGTTTATCCTATCGACCCAGCACAGTCTGGACCCCGTGGTAAGTAGATCTAAGCTAGGCCAAGATAAGTTACTCTACTAACGTAACTCAAATTGCATAGCTTGAATCGACTTTTCCCCCTAGTGTCGATCTCCTCTGAGACTTACCATGACAATTTGTTTAATTGAACGTCCAATTTTCCTGAAACTCAGCACCAGTATTGCTAGTATTGCTAAAACACACTTAAATAGTAAACACATTTCAGCAGGCCAGCACAGGAACACCCCAATCTGACACACAATGACACAGTTTGACAAAAGCAATGAAGAGTGCGATTTTGTCTGAACCACCAGAAGAAAGGAGAAAGACAGGTGGTGAATGGGGGAAAAAAGGGGCGGTTACAAACACATCATGAAATACGTAAAATTATATACATAAGTTGTTTATTCCAGATGGTTTGTCTCAGTCTATAAATATTGGGATACCTTGTGTTAAGCCTTCGGCTGGACTAACTTTAGGAGATGGCTTTGTCAGCAATAAACCTGACCCGGTGCCTTCGTTACTAATAGGTCTCTGGTTATTGGGCAGTTCGACTGGATCCTGCTGTACAGGCTAACTGGCCAGAGGCAGTGAAGCACGCAGAGAGAACACACATGCAGTCAACATCTGACAACAGAAATGCTTCCTGGTATGCACAGTTTCATCACATTTAAGGCCAGAAGGGACATTAGCTCATCCGTCTGACCTCCTGTATCTCTCAGCCAATGAAAGTTCACCCAGATACCCCTATGCTGAGCCCAGCGACTTTAGTTAAACTAATAATTGAAGTCCTCAGGAGACTGCACTGTGGTGAGGCAAAGGCAGAGAATAGCAGAGACCAAGGTGACACAAGTGCAGAGGCCCCTACAATGGCAGGGAATCCATCAGCTAAGACATGCCCATATGATAACAGCAGGCGGGTTCTCGCTGCAGAGGAAGTCTGGCCTCAGGAAAATTCCTTCCTGAAGCTCAGCCTGGTGATCAGTCTCACCCTGAGCAAGTGAGCAAGGCCCACCAGTCAGGCATCTGGAAAGTTCTGTCTGGTCTACCTCAAATTGTACCAGATGGGGACTGTTAAAACTATACAACCCCACTAGTGCAGATGCTATGATACCAACATGAAGGTACTAGGTTACAACCAATCAGGGGCAAGAAATTGTACCAGTATAAGACACCAGTGTAAGACAGTGACAGCTTCCTTTTCTGGATATACACAGTGTTCATCCAACATTTAATCCTGTTATTTGGAGCCTGAAGAATAAGGAGATAAACTGTGTTCTCAGGAAATCAGCAGGAAGGAAAATGTTCCCTCAGGCAAAGTCTATGGGATGATGCTGTTGTGTGCTGGGATTGGGAGAATCTGAGAGTGGGGAAATTCTTCATCTGCATTCTTGTATGAAATATATAATAGTCTTGTCTGAGCTGCCTTAAATGTTCTCCTCTCAGACAGGCCAAATCATGAGTCACTCCATTGAAGGATTAATTCACGATTGTGTAAATGTATAAAACATTGGTGAGACCATCAGTGGAATTTTGTTCCCAGTCCTGGTGGCCCTACATTAAAAACCATGTTGAGTAACTGGAATGGTTTCAGAGAAAGGTTAGAAGATTGATTCATGGTCTAGAAAACTCTCTCATGGCAGAGACTGAAGGAACTGTATCTGTTTTGCTTATTGAAGAGAAGGCTATCATTAACTTAATCACAGTCTAGAAATAAGACATAATTTTTTAACATAGAGAACAATTAATCATGTATTTCCCAAGGGTTGTGGTGGCTTCTCCATCAGTGTCAAGTTTTAAAACAAGTCGGATCATTTTTTTAAAGTTCTGCTCTACTTCTAGGAATTAATTTTTGGGAAGTTATCTGGCTCTACAGGAGATCTGACCAGACGATCACAATGGTCCCTTCTGGCCTTGGAATCTATGAATTATATCTCTAGGAACACCTTCCAGAAGAGGTGATAGCTCTCTGACAAGTATCCTCATGTTCAGCTGAACTTACTGGGTTACATTCAGGAACCACCATCTGAGATTCTACAGATGGGATTACCCTAAAGGCCTGTATTGGCCTTAAAATGTTTGATTCTATGAAAACATCAATCAAGTCAATAGTCCAAATTCCCCTCTAACTTTATACAAATGTAAAACAAAAGACATTCAGCTGAGGTGAATAGATTCAAGCCCATGTAAACCTCATCTAGGTGAGTGGCTTTTTATCACTTATGTATATCTGATGATTGTTGAAGTTTTGATGTACCTTAAATTGTCATTCATTGAGACTCTAAACACATTTTGTACAGAATAGTAATTTTCCATGAAGCTTTTAGCATAACCTGTATTACATAAAATAATAAATAATGCTACCCTGAGCAAACTGTGGAAGACCTTAGAAACTATTGTTCTTGCTATACGGAGATACTCTGTGAATAAACATAACATGATGTTTACCGGTCAAGCCACACTGAATTTTAAAGGGACCTGTAGGAGTTAGAAGCCCAGTTCGGTGTGATTATCAAAGGTAGTTGGGCAACTAATTCCCTTTGGTTTCTTTGAAAATCTCAGCCATAAAGAATCATGAATTTATGAGTGTCTGTTCAATTAAAATGGCTTGCTTGTTAATGAATATGGTTGAGTGTTTAACTAGTACCATTTTTGATGGTGGTAATTAGCTGGTGATTCACTCTATACACTTAAATTTCCATAAGTACTCTACATATATTCATCCTACCCATCTAAGGGTATACAGCGATAAACAAACGAATGATGAGGAACCGGTCAAGCTCCATTAGAAGTCATCACTGCTCCACCAGTTGGCTTCACACAGGTCCTAGGCCTGCAGCTGTAGCCATGGTTTTGACATGTGTTCACTAGGAAATGGGCCAAAGATACCAGATTGTCATCATGTTTTACCAGCATTTAGATGGTAGCAAAAGCAGCTGGATTCATATCAGTGGAAAGCCCAGCTGACTGTTCCAAGCTAAAGTAAGGTCAATAAGGGGTAACCCTTTTCTGAAGGAATGAAATGGCCCATGTCTAAGAAACTATATCAGATCATCTCTATTTTACTATAAGCTAGAATTTTTCCTTTAAGCTTCTATGCCTGTTTCTGAAAGCAACCCGTTTCAGAATAGTTTTTCTAAAGGACTCTTTGACCTCCTTGTTTCTCAGGCTGTAGATAATAGGGTTGATCATGGGAGTCAGGACTGTGTAGAAGAGAGAGAATATTTTGTGTAGGACCTTGGGAATGTTGCTTGTTGGAAACACATAGACAGTAATCACGCTCATGTATAAAATTGTCACCACAATGAGGTGAGAGGAGCAGGTGGAAAAGGCCTTTTGTCTCCCTGTGGTGGAAGGGATTCTCAGAATGGCAGTGATGATATGAATATAGGATGTCAGGGTCAGTAGACAGGGCACAAATGTCCCTATGGCAGAGATAGTAAATGTCACCAGTTTAAGAGTCTGGGTGTCACCACAGGACAGCTTTATCAGGGGTGAAAAATCACAAAAGAAATGATCAATTTCTTTGGAATCACAGAACGTTAATTGGAACAAGAAAATATGTACTATGGCGCAGCCCAAAATGCTACTCATCCAGGACCCTGCCACTAGCTGGAAGCAAACCCTGCCATTCATCAGAGCAGCATAACGGAGTGGATTGCATATTGCTAAATACCGATCGTAAGACATTGCCGCGAGCAGCAGATGTTCTGTCGTTGCTAAGATAGAAAAAAAATAATTTTGCACAAGGCAGCACTTAACAGAAATGGTTCTGTCCCCAGTCAGGAGACTGACCAGCAGCCTGGGCAGGATGGTGGAGGTGTAGCAGATCTCCAAGCAGGCCAAGTTCCCCAGGAAGAAGTACATGGGGGTATGCAGGTGCTGATCAAACATAACTAGCATAATGATGAGGATGTTCCCGACCATGGTCAAAATGTAAATCACTAGGAACAGCAGGAAAAGAAGGGGCTGCAGTTCAGGAGCATTCCCAAATCCTAAGAGGATGAATTCCACGATCAGGGTTTCATTATTTCCTCCCGCTTTCTCCATAATATTGATCTAGAAACACAAAACCATTAAATATTAATGGAGGACACGCAGTGAGGTTGTGCTGTCGGTTACACTGGTGGGAAATTGGAGTAGGTAACCTCCTACCACTGCATCTTTCCACTGGAAAAATGAAGTTGTCAATATGGAGAGGAAGACTCATATCATTAAGAGGTCGAGCTTCCAATATAGGTGAACGAAGAGCATGAAACCCTGTTAAATTACAGAAAGTCTCGAAAACTCTCTTGAACTTTTAAAAAAGACTTTGGGGCTGCGATTTTGAAATATCTTTATCACGTCAGTGTCACATCAACAAATCTACAAGACATAATAAATCAATAGATTGGAAATGAAAGATGTTTAGAGTCCAACCATGGGTACGTCTCCCCTGCAGCTGGGAGGTGTAATTCCCACCTTGGCTAGATGTACATGCGCTAGCATATACAGCATAGCAGCATAAAATTATCAGTGAGAACACGGCATCACAGGCAGCTGCTGGGGATAGCTACCTGTGTACATACCTAGGATCTCAGATGGGACTGGGGTCCGACAGCTTCCTGTGCGGCAGAGGCTACACTGCTGTTTTTAGCACAATAGCTCAATCAAAGCTAGTGTGTGGGGGTCTAACGGAGCAGGGAATTACACTGACAAGATGCAGCATAGACATATCCCATAACACATGTATTGAAACGCCAAAGAGGATGAGGTTTGTATGAAGGTCTATCCAGCTGTCCTCTAGCACAGAAGATTCAAAGAAAAATGTGCACCATTTCATAGATGGAGTGGAGAAACAGACAAAGACACACACACAAAACCTAAACACAGACCACGGGCTATTACTTGATCTCAGTTATTGCAGGGTAAATTGCATGAGCTTCATATGGATTTACACAAGTGCAACTGAGATCAGAATCCAAGCCCATATAAAGAAATGCAAGGGAAATAAACATAAAAACTCATCAAGAGGGAAATTAGAGAGAGCTTTTTAAGGAGAAGGGAGGTTGTGCCTGTAGGAAAATGAAAAACTGGAGAAAAAAGGAAGAGATATGTAGAGATGAGATGAATATTTAGACAAAGAGAGAGAGAGAGAGCGAGAGAGAGAGAGAGAGAGAGAGAGAGAGAGGTTGTTTATTTCGCCAATGTTTAAGGGTAAAAAAATACAGATATGTTTAAAGAGAAATAGCAGATTCTTCCTGATTTTTTCTCCTACACACTTCTTGATATATCCTAGTTTCTGATCTCTTCATCCACTGATTTATAATGCACCCATATAAACTATGACTACATCAGAGGTGGCAATGGTACATTGACACTGGTGGAACATACATGTATGATAGAAAAATGGAAATGCAGAAAAACACACATACGCAGAGAAGAGAGACTATTTTTGCTTCACAATTTTAATAGGCAATAAAACTCACATGGTGACAAATAAAATACACACACAAGGAGCCAAAAAATAAGAAAAATTCCTGATGGATAGGTCCATCAATGGCTAATAGCCACGATCGGCAGGGATGATGTGCCTAGTCCCTGTTTGCCAGAAGCTGGAAATGGGTCAGAGGGAATGGGTCACTAGATAATTAACTGTTCTGTTCATTCCCCATGAAACAACCGGCATTGGCCACTGTTGGAAGACAGGATACTGAGGTTGATGGACCTTCTGTCTAACCCATCATGACCATTCTTATGTTGTAAATCTGAGAGCCATTAACTGGTCTTTCTTAGGCATGTTTTGCTATAACCGGCTTACTGTGCAGAGCAGGGCGGGGGACAGGTGGGGGCACTCAGGCTCAGGAGCAAAAGATCTCAGCTGCTGAGGTGTGAGCCTGTTGGTGGGAGTGCCTTAAAGAGACAACGCATGGTCTGTCATACACTTCCCCAGCACCCATCACACACACATTCCGTCTCCGTCTCTCTCACACATACACACCATTTCTCTTTCTCACATACATACATACCCTTTGTCTCACACATACACACACAGTCTCTCTGTCTCACACACACACACACACACACTCTGTCTCTGACACACTCACCTCCCAACACGTGTTGTTGTTGTTGTTACTTCCTGCAAAGCATGTATATTCTCTTTAATTTTATCCTTTCAAAGTCCTGCTATTGTAATTTTTTGGAATGATCTATGCATTTAATAATTTCTATCTCACATACAAACACACAATCTCTGACTCATACATATATACACACTCTCTGTCTCTCTGTATCTCTCTCTCTCTCTCACACACACACACAAACACAATCACAGGTAGGGACACACCCAGGTGCACTTACACGCTGGCTCTCTGACCAGCCTATGCAGGAACCAACAATAGAGAAGCTACAGTCAAGATAACCACCAGTTCCCCAGCCTTAGACCCCAGAGCTGTACTGCCCTGCCCAGGTCAAAACACCAACCAGTACAAATTTGTTCTCCAGTTCACTTCTCAGTTGAATGTGGAGAGAAATGTGCGCACTTGTGCTAACCAAGCTGAGATTATTCCCCAGACACTTCACTTAAAGGCAGACCGGTTTAGGTGAAACTACAAATACGTTTATAAATTACAAAAGATAGACTGTATGTGGTTATAAGGGATAGCAAGCAGACCAAAGCAGATTACCAGCAAATAAAGAAAAAACTCAAACTAAGTATAACAGACTGGTTAGATTGACTATGAATGAGCAGTTTCTCACCCTGACTGATAATACCAGCAGTCTGGAAGGTTCTCATGGCACAAGCTTCATTTGCTTTGCTGCTTGAGTTTCTCAGGTTTCCATACACAGGCAAGAAATCATTTTAGCCTGGGTCCAGCACTTCCCCCAGTTAAGTCTTTGTTCCCCAGGTCTTTCCAACAGTCCTCTTGTGTGAGGAGCGCAGAAGAACCAATGATATCACCCCCTGCATTATATAGCTTTAGCATAGGGTGGGGACCCTTTGTTTCAAAACTTGGTTCCCAGAACAGTTTGTGGAAAAATACAGACATCCCAAGATGGTGTCCAGAATCAAATGGCCTGGTCACCTGCCCTTGTAGAGTCATAGCAACCATTAATTACAGGCTCTCTGGAGTGTTCTCAGGAAGGCTCACCAGGTGAGAGATCAACTTCTCTTAAGGCCTATTGTTTTCCCTAATGGCTCATTACCCTGAATAGACCCTTCCCAACCAACTATCTAGACTGTTAGCATCTTGCCTAGTGGGAGTTACCCACTACATTTAAAATAGATACATAGTCAATATTCATAACTTCAGATACAAAATGCCACATGCACACAAATAGGAAAATCATATTCAGGAAATCATAACTTTTCAATGAGAGTTTAAATGACCCGTCTTGCTCAAAAGGCATAATAATTATGCTATAATCATATAATAATATCCCTTTGAAGGATATGGTGGCAGTGTCACCACATTTACCTTCATTTACTTTCCCCCTGGATTGAACAAGCAATCCTATTCTTTCTTATATCGGGGGTGCCTGGGCAGGAATTTTCTTTTCTAAATCAGATTATTTCATTTTCACTGTGCTCCTTTATCTTTCACACAGATGACCCCTGCCAACTGCATCCTTACCCTAACCCTTCCTTCAGATTTTCTGAGATAAGATTATAGTATTTGCACTAACTTTTTGTTCTCTTCTACTACTGACACTCAGTAAACTGAGCTTTGCATTCCTATCTGGATGCCCGGATCTTACAGCACTTCTTGGTGTATTTTGTTATTATTCCCTTTCACAGAAATTAATGTCTCTCCTGGTTGGTAATTTTGCCTTCGTATGAGATGATGTAATCTCCCTTGATATTTCTGCTGGTGGGGATTTGAAATTATTGCATAGAGGAAAGTTAATATTTGTTTTTGGAAAGGAAAAAACAATGGTACAAGGACAGTCCAATTACTAACCTCAAAGGGGAAGTCGTTGAAAACAACTGATTCCTGAAGGGAAAACAATGCAGACAGGAGAACTGTTAACCCAAAAGACAAAGCAATAGAAGAAAGTGAATGTCTCATTTCAAAGGAATTTAATGCAGACACAACTTCTGATCTCAATGGAAATATGTGTTCATCTTATATATTAGATGAGTAGATCTGCCAAAATAGTGGGGGGGGGGGGAAATGAACCAAGATCAATTCATTTGTATAGAAAGAAGAAAATCATCCAAGTGAAAAAAATTCTTGGATAAAGCTCCCAGGTCAGTCTGATCTCTGGACATGGAACACCAAATAGCAGGTCAAGAAGACCCCTGAGCTGCCACCTGAACAAAGTTTTAATTTCCTTGTTGACATTGGCTGTGGTTTTTGTAGAAACCTAAGGGAGTTAGGCACCCAACTGCCTTTTAATGTTAAAGGGAGTTGGGCACCTAACTTCTATGCTCTTTTGAAAATCCCCTCTTTGATGCCTGCTGGCCTAAGTTG
The DNA here is from genome assembly GCA_033296515.1 of Macrochelys suwanniensis. Taxonomy (NCBI): domain Eukaryota; kingdom Metazoa; phylum Chordata; order Testudines; family Chelydridae; genus Macrochelys; species Macrochelys suwanniensis. Next base: position 40,694,222 of record CM065786.1, on the reverse strand, counting down.
AACCCATCCATCTGGTCTTTCCTGAAAGAGAGAGGGTCTCCTTCTCCCACAGTGTGAGGGAATATCTTCTGGATGTAGTATGGAAAAGGTGGAGGTGGATTACTGTACTGTTAAACGTGAATGTAGCCCAAATCAGACATGGAGAATATAACTGGTGCCTTTGCCCCGTATGGGGCCTGACACAACACCCCTTGTAGTAAGTGACTGAGGCCTTGGTTACACTGTCACTTTACAGCGCTGCAACTTTCTCGCTCAGGGGTGTGAAAAAACAGTGTCGACAATTGTGATATTCTACACCTTGGGGGAGCATACTGTAATCTCCATATTCCTCATCTTTATATAATCGTGATCTTACATATAAAGCATCCCTTGTAAGGTATCTGGGGAAAGGTTGTGATCTGCTGAAAGTCATTTTTCTATCCATATATATATATATCATTAATGCATATCAAGTTATGAGAATTGTGTTATGTGGTGGTCACTAAAACATACTGTATGTTCAGGAATCAGCCAGGTATTAGCTCTCCAGAGGCAACAGCAAGGAAATTAACCAATGCCCAGGTGGGGTGTCAAACAACCCATCAACAGCTATTGTCCAGCCAGAGAGCTACAATGCAAAGACTCACCTGCATGAGGCCCCACCATGGGAATTTACCAACCTTGCTGGGTGACTCAGCAATGCCCCCCAGATATGCCTGGACTTGTGTTCTCCAATCAGATGGACTAAGGGTATAAAACAGAGAAAGTGGACACTACTGGGTCTTTCTCCTGCCTCCACCTATGCTCTAAGCAACCAAGACAGTGAGAAGAAGACAAAACTCCAACATATGTGATTGGCCCAGGTTTAAGGAATAAACCTGTATATCAGAGCTTTCCAAACTTTTCACGTTGGTGACACACTTTTTAGACATGCATCATTTCACGACACAGTACTTCAGTTTTACTAGCAAACCGTAGGTTAAACTAATCCCTTATAAGAGATACGGACACATACATAAATTGTAATAACTAAATGTATGGGGACACAACATATCTCATGAAAACCTTTCATTTATATTTTTAAAAATATATGATTTGTAAGATAACATACATTTCCAAGATTGTTGTCATTTATGAGTAACAATATGTAAATATGTGCAAGAATTAAAAAAAATTGAGTAACACCAATAACTACTTACCATTTTAATGAGATGTATGAGGTTGATGGGATGAACACAGCTTTTGAATATTTGGTGGAATATTAGATAAAGACACTCGCTTTTCGTCATCTAGCATTTTTAAGCTTCCACGTTTCAGTGTCTTTAAGTTTGTCATCGTTGAAAAGGATACTTCACAAATGTATGTAGCAGAAAACTGCAGAAGAATTTTTAATGCTTTTTTACCTGTGTTTGGATGCATTTTTGAAACGCGAATCCAAAAGCTGTCTAAGTCACCCTCTTCATACATCATTAACAGACTTCGATCATTTTTTATTTCAGCTAATTCTTCTTCTTCATTAAGTGAAAAGTTCCTCATTGCAGTTGAAAAATGGATTTCTGATCCAATCATAGTCTTGGATTTCAACATTTGGGAAGTAATGATGAACTTTCTCTCTGAGCAATGTTAAATGGTCAACAATTAGCGAGCTGATATCACATTTTAGCTCACCCTCAGCAGTTTTGGAAAACATTTCAAAATTTCCTTCTTTCACTTTCCTTTTCCAAATTGCTATTTTGTCTCTCATAGCACATTTTATCTACTGCTGTTAAGATACTTTCTCCTTTTCCTTGCATACTGGTGTTTATTTTATTCAAATGTTCAAATATGTCAGCAAGATATGCCAATTTGGTGCACCAAAGTTTGTTTTGAATTAGATTGCAGAATTCATTTTGCTGATTTTCCTCAAAAAGTTTAAGCATCATTTCCCTCAATTCGTATACACGACAAAGCACTCGACCTCTTGAGAGCCAACGAATCTCTGTGTGTAGTAGAAGCTTTTCAAACCTTGCCCCCATTTCTTCACAAATATAAGCAAATAATCTTGATTTAAGAGGTCTACTTTTAATGTAATTGACCATTTGAACCACTTTGTCCATAACTTTTCTTAATTCATTTCCAATGGTTTGCGCGACTAGTGCTTCGCAATGTAAAAAGCAATGAGTAATTATAATATTTTCATTCTCTTTCTTTGCTAAAGCTATAAAACCTTTTGTTGAACCAACCATTGAGGGTGCGCCATCTGTGCATATTCCTACACAATTTAACCATTGCAAATTATTTTCCTTCATGAAGCAATCTAAAGTTTTAAATATATCTTCACCTCTAGTTCTTATTGGAAGTTCTAGACAACACAAGAATTGCTCAATAATTCTGTCAGTATGAATGAAACGTATAAAAACCAATAATTGTGCTAACCCACTGACATCTGTTGATTCGTCTAATTGCAATGTAAAGATCATATTATCGTCTTGAAAAATATCCTTCATTTGCAGCTTAATGTCATCAGACATGTCTTGAATACGTCTTCCAATCGTGTTATCTGCCAAAGGGATTTTATTAACTTCTATCTCAAATTCGGGCCCAAACATTGTTTGAACAATAGCACAGCAAGATTCCTTTATGGTGGTTTCGGCAATAGTGTGTGGGTCCTTGTTTTTGGCAATTATTTGAGCAACCAAGTAACTTGCCTTTTGAGCTTTCTCTGATGTCTTCATTGTCTTTGTGAATGATGCAGACTGCTTCTTTGTAGATTTTGAAAGCTCAATAAAGTATTCTACTGGTTTTTCTGACAAATGACTCTGTTTTGAGGTAAAATGACTCTTTAATTTGTTTGGTACCATACTTTCATTCGCAAGTATATCCCCACAAACTAAACACTGGGGACAAGGATTGTTTTCATTACCAGAAAATGTGAACCCCGGTTTCATATAATCTTTATTGTATAAACAAGGCTTGGAAATTTTTCCTTTACACTTCTTACGTACTAATACAGACCGTTCAACAGTTGATTTTTGTGTAGTTTCCTCTATAGCCGCTACATTTTGTTCATCGCAAACGTCATCTTCACCAGCTTTTCTTTTCTTAATTAGAAACTTATGCATTTTAGGGGTAATTCAACTGCAATTTAATGAATAAATCTGTGCGAATTTATTATAAAGTTTTAACAGTAACTAAACATGAACATAACAGCACCAGCACTCCACTCCCGCAGTGATAAAGTGAGAGAACAATCCTGCGTTGCACACACCTACAGATAGTGCAGACTAGGTGGCTTTTTGTCGAGCAGCGATGCGTAACTTTTCACATTGAACGAATTTTGTCGAGCGGAAGTGACGCGGAATCAGCTGTTTCGACCCGATTACGCATACTGCGCATGCGCAGTACCTGTATAATCCCTCGACCGCGGTGTGCATACACGGATACGACGGAAGGGGAATATACTAGTGCACCATACTAATCGGGACCTTTGCTGCGTAAAAATGCATGCAAGTTGGTATTGCTTATTTCACATAGACTCAGAGGTTTCTCGTTACATTCGCGCGACACACCTACACACTGCAGCCGACACACTAACATGTTGCAACACACAGTTTGGAAAGCTCTGCTGTATATGAAGGACTGCAATATCCGGTGGGGTGAGAAAAACTGCTTAATTTAATTGCTACCCAGTCTAGTAGGGTTGAGACTTTAGACTGCGTGCTTGTATTGTATTTCTTTTGGTAACTAACTCTGACTTTTTGCCTGTCACTTAATATCACTTAAAATCTATATTTTATAGTCAATAAATTTGTTTAGTTGGTTATCTTTACCAGTCAGTTTGCATGAAATGTGGGACAAATCTGCTCAGCTTTGACAAAGGCTGTATGTCCACTTTCCATTCATGAATTCGTGAATCAATCAATAAATGTGAACGGCCCATCTTGAACAGGGCAAGATGGTATATTCCTGGGGTACAGTGCTGGGAGCTGGGGGGATTTGGCTCTGGGGCCTTTCTCTGCGAGATTCATGAGTGGCTCTGGGAGCGTTCATGCATCTAGCTGGGTGTGGGGCTCCACATGCGGTTGTGCTGAGTGATCACAGCGCCTGGAGGGGTTGCTGCTGATCACTGGCAAGGCATTGTGAGAGACAGCCCAGGCTAGAGAGAATTCAGGGGGCACCACAGTCCCACAGTCCCAGGCTGTACCCCAGGGGGATCCCATCACAACAATGCACCAGCGCTGGTAGCTATTCTCCTCATGGGGGTGGTTTTTTTACAGTGCTTGGAGAGCTTTCTCCTAGCTTTGTTGCCGTGACTACACAGCTACTTTAAAGGGCTGCCACGATAGCGTTGCCACGGCATCGCTTTAATGTTGCTAATGATGAGATACCCTGAGAGTCTTTCCCTCAGCTACAAATGACTTTGGACCTGGCTCTTTATTATAAGATGCAAGATATTGGTGCATATGAGTCATGGTGAGATAAAGAATGGTTTGGCCTATATTTTGTATCTCCTAACAGGATGACAAGTTATACAGTAGGGGGCTGGTTTGTGATGGGAAGTTGACTCATGGGGAGGTATTGATCTGATGACATGCACAAACCATCCAACTGACACCATTTGCTCTTTTATTATATTGCACTGGGCAGCTCAGTATGGGGAGGAGGTGAGCAGCCCTCAGTCATGAAAGAACAGGTTAAGGACTATTTAGAAAAGCTGGACATGCACAAGTCCATCTAATGCATCCGAGGGTGCTGAAGGAATTGGCTGATGTGATTGCATAGTCATTGGCCATTATCTTTGAAAACTCATGGTGATAGGGGGATGTCTAATATGACTGGAAAAAGGCAAGTATAGTGTCCATGTTTAAAAAAGGGGAAGAAGAGAATCCGGGAAACTACAGACCAGTCAGCCTCATCTCAGTCCCTGGAAAAATCATGAGGCAGGTCCTCAAGGAATCTATTTTGAAGCACTTGGAGGAGAAGAAGGTGATCAGGAACAGTAAACATGGATTCACCAAGGGCGAGGGATGCCTGACCAACCTGATTGCCTTCTATGATGAGATAACTGGCTCTGTGGATAAGGGGAAAGTGGTGGATGTGATATACCTTGACTTTAGAAAAGCCTTTGTTACAGCCTCCCACAGTATTTTTTCCAGAAAGATAAAAAATATGGGCTGAATGATAGGACTATAAGGTGGGTAGAAAGCTGGCTAGATCATCAGGATCAACTGGTAGTGATCAATGGCTTGATGTCTAGTTGACAGCTGGTATCAAGCAGAATTTTGTTCCACATCTTCATTAATGATCTGGATGATGGGATGGATTGCACCCTCAGCTAGTTTGCAAATGACACTAAGCTGGGGGGAGAGATAGATATGGTGGAGGGGAATCATAGGGTCCAGAGTGACCTAAACAAATTGGAGGATTGGGCCAAAACAAATCTGCTGAGGTTCAACAAGGACAAGTGCAGAGTCCTGCAGTTAGGATGGAAGAATCCCATGAACTGCTACAGACTGGGGACCAACTGGCTCAGTTGCAGTTCTGCAGAAAAGGACCTGAGGATTACATTGGATGAGAAGCTGGATATTAGTTAACACTGTGTCCTTGTTGCCAAGAAGGCAAATGGCATATTGGGCTTCATTAGAAGGAACTTTGACAGCAGCTAGAGGGAAGTCATTATTCCCCTGTATTTGGCACTGGTGAGGCCACACCTGGAGTATTGTGTCCAGTTTTGGGCCCCCCGCTACAGAAGGGATGTGGACAAATTAGAGAGAGTCCAGCAGAGGGCAACAAAAATGATCAGGGGCTGGAGCCCATAACTTACGAGTAGAGACTGAGGGAACTGGGCTTGTTTAGTCTGCAGAAAAATCAGGGGGGATTTGATTGCTGCCTTCAACTACCAGAATGGGGGTTCCATTGAAAAACCTAAACAGTTAAAAGGAGAGCAGGGGAATGACGATTATTTTTTGGCAATAAACAGGGCCCAAACATTTGGAGGAAGAACAAAAATACCAGGAAGACTCAGTGAGAATTTAGTCTTTAATTCATTAAATGGTCAAACGGTCGTAAATAATTTTATGTGTATAGTGTTTTACTGTGTGGGGCGAGGGAGGCCCGTGTGACACTATTTAGGCTGAGATTGGCAAATTTGCCCAGTGCTTTTGGGTGTTCATTTCCTGTTAATTTCTTTTTATTTGTTGGGTGAGGGAAAATGGGTCTTATGATCTTTGAAAATTTTGGCCAGACATCTTCTGATAGTATTTTATATACCTGTATTGATATCTATATTGATATCAGTATCGATATAGAAATAGATATGTTAATGTTACCTTCACCCTGCAAAGATGGATGAATAGTCAGGGAATTTCACATGGCAGGACACTGAGACTCCAAACCCTCCACAGACTTTCATTTTTTATTTACCCAGCTACAGATCTGCAGAGAATACTACCCAATCAAAGTTCTTCACTCGCTGCAGCGGCAACATTGTATACCAACTTTTCAGAGGCATAATTGACAACAGACAATCCTAATCATGAGAGAATTAATGTCATTGGCATCAGTGGGTGTGGAAGAGACCCAGAAGCATTCAATAGATATTAAGCTCCTTGAAGAATTTGGGCACCAGTGTTCATGTATGAATGACTGAAGCAGAGTGATGTACTGAAATGTGTATCTTTTCAAAAAGAATGTCTCCTACAGTAGCAAGTTTTGTATAAAGAAATGTGCATTAATTGTATGAAAGATGAATGCTCAAAAGGTAGCAAAGAAACAGGCAGGCCAACAGAAAGAAAGATAAAGTAAGGTCAGTAAGGGGTAACTCTTTTCTGAAGGAATGAAATGGCCAATGTCTAAGACACTATATCAATTCATCTCTATTTTAATATAGGCTAAAAATTTCCCTTTAAGCTTCTATGCCTGTTTCTGAAACCAACCCGTTTCAGAATAATTTTTCTCAGGGACTCTTTGACCTCCTTGTTTCTCAGGCTGTAGATAACAGGGTTGATCATGGGAGTCAGGACTGTGTAGAAGAGAGAGAATATTTTGTTTAGGACCTTGGGAGTGTTGCTTGTTGGAAACACATAAACTGTAATCACGCTCATGTATAAAATTGTCACCACAATGAGGTGAGAGGAGCAGGTGGAAAAGGCCTTTTGTCTCCCTGTGGTGGAAGGGATTCTCAGAATGGCAGTGATGATATAAACGTAGGAGGTCAGGGTCAGGAGCAAAGGCACAACTGTCCCAATGGTAGAGACAGTAAATGTTGCCAGTTGAATATTCTGGGTGTCATCACAAGACAGCTTTATCATGGGTGAAAAATCACAAAAGAAATGGTCAATTACTTTGAAACCACAGAACGTTAATGGGAACAAGAAATAATTTAGTGTGCCATTAACCAGAAAACTATATGCCCAGGACCCTGCCACTAGCTGGAAACAAACCCTGCCATTCATCAGAGCAGCATAACGGAGTGGATTGCATATTGCTAAATACCGATCGTAAGACATTGCCGCGAGCAGCAGATTTTCTGTCGTTGCTATGATAGCAAAAAAATACGTTTGCACAAGGCAGCACTTAACAGAAATGGTTCCGTCCCCAGTCAGGAGACTTGCCAGCAGCCTGGGCAGGATGGTGGAGGTGTAGCAGATCTCCAGGCAGGCCAAGTTCCCCAGGAAGAAGTACATGGGAGTGTAAAGGTTCTGATCAAACACAACTAGCATAATGATGAGGATGTTCCCGACCATGGTCACAATGTAGATCACTAGAAACATCAGGAAGAGAAGGGGCTGCAGTTCAGGGGCATTCCCAAATCCTAAGAGGATGAATTCCACGATCAGGGTTTCATTTCTTCGTTCCGCTTTCTCCATTATATGGATCTAGAAATACAAAACCATTATATAGTATTGGAGCACACACAGCAGGTTGTGCTGTCAGTCACATGGCAGAAAGCTGGAGTAGGTAACCTCGTGCCACTGCATCTCTCCACTGAAAAAGTGAAGTTGTCAATAAACAGAGGAAAACTCATTAAGAGGTTGAGCTTCCAATATAAGTGAACCAAGAGCATGAAACCCTATTGAACTACAGAAATGTCCCATCTAAGTCCTGTAAGCTCTCTTGAACTCTAAATAAAGACTTTTAATCTCAGATTTTGAAGTATATTTATCACATCAGTGTCACAGTAACAAATCTAGAAGATATGACAAAAAATCAATAGATTGGAAATGAAAGTTGTTTAGACTTCAACCACAGATATGTCTCCCCTGAAGCTGGGATGTTTAACTCCTAGCTTTGGTAGATGCACATGGACTAGCTTTGATCAAGATAGCAGGATAAAATAAGCAGTGAGAACATGGCAATAGTGCAGGCATCGGCAACCTTCGGCACGCGGCTCTGCAAAGTAAGCTCCTTGGCTGGCTGGGCTGGTTTTTACTTGCCGCGTCTCGTCGGTTCGTCCAATCGCGGCTCCCACTGGCCGCGGTTCGCCACTCCAGGCCAATGTGGGCTGCCGGACGTGGCGGCCAGCACATCCTCCGGTCCGCACCACATTCGGCAGCCCCCATTGGCCTGGGATGGTGAACCGCGGCCAGTGGGAGCTGCGATCAGACGAACCAGCAGGATGCGGCGAGTAAACAAACAGGCCTGGGCAGACAGGGAGCTTATCCTGGCGAGCCGCGTGCCGAAGGCTGCCGATGCCTGCACTAGAGGCAGCGGCTTGGGATAGCCACCTGTGTACATACCTAGGATCTCAGATGGGATTGTGCTCGGACAGCTAGCCTGTGCCGCTGAGGCCACACTGCTATTTTTAGCACAATAGCTCAATCAAAGCTAGTGTGTGTAGGTCTAATGGAGCAGGGAATTACACAGCCCACATGCAGCATAGACATACCCCGTAAGGCACAAACTGAAACACTAAAGAGGCTGTGGTTTGTATGAAGGTCTATCCAGCTGTCCTCTAGCAGAGTAGATTCAAAGAAAAATTTGCACCATTTGTTAGATGAGCTGAGAAACAGACCCAAAAAACCCAACCCTAAACACACATCATGGGATGTTTCCTGATCTCAGTTACACCAGGGTAAATTGCATCAGCTTCATATTAATTTACACAAGTGCAACTCAGATCAGAATCCGACCCAATATAAAGAAATGAAAGGGAAATAAACATGAAAACTCATCAAGAGAGAAATTTGAGAGTCATTTATGTCCAGAAAGGAGAATGTGGCTGTAGATGAATGAAAAACTGGAGAATTACAGAGATATATAGACAGAATGAAATGAATATATGGAGAGAGAGAGAGAGAGAGAGAGAGAGAGAGAGTGTTTATTTCTCCAATTTTTCTGAGTAATAAAATACAGATATGTTGAAAGAGATGTAGCAGATCCTTGCTATTAAAGCAAAGGTATCAGAGTCAATAACTCTTAATTTTTTTCTGGTTTTAATCCTACACACTTAGAATCATAGAACCGTAGAAGATTAGGGTTGGAAAAGACCTCAGGAGTCATCTAGTCCAACCCCCTGCTCAAAGCAGGGTCAACCCCAAATAAATCATCCCAGCCAGGGCGTTCTCAAGCTGAGCCTTAAAAACCTCAAAGGATGGAGATTTCACCACCTTCTGAGGTAACCCATTCCAGTGTTTTACCACCCTCCTAATGAAATAGTGTTTCCTAATATCCAACCTAGACCTTCCCCATTGCAACTTGATACCATTGTTCCTTGTTCTGTCATCTGCCACCTCTTAGAACAGCTGAACTCCATCCTCTTTAGAACTTCCTTTCAGGTAGTTGAAGGCTGCTATCAAATCCCTCCTCACTCTTCTCTTCTGCAGATTAAACAAGCCCAGTTCTCTCAGTCTATCGTCATCAATCATGTGCCCCAACCCCTGATCATTTTTGTTGCCCTCCGCTGGACTCGCTCCAATTTGTCCACATCCTTTCTGTAGTGGGGGGCCCAAAACTGGATGCAATACTCCAGATGTGGCCTTGGTATATCTTAATATATCATTTCTTGTTATATCCTAGCTTTTGATCTCTTCATCCACTGAATTATGATGCACCCACATAAACTATGTCTACACCGGGAGTGGCAATGCTACATTGACACTGGTGCAACATAAATGTATGACAGAAAAATGGAAATGCAGAAAAACACACATGCACAGAGAAGTAAGACTATATTTTTGTTTCAAAATGTTTAAGAAGCAATAAAACTCACGAGGTGAAAAATAAAATACACACACGAAGAGCCAATAAACTAGAAAAATCCCTTGAGGATAGGTCCATCAATAGCTATTAGCCAGGATGGGTAGGGATGGTGACTCTAGCCTCCATTTGCCAGAAGCTGAAATGGGCGACAGGGGATGGATCCCTTGATGATTTTCTGTTCTGTTCATTCCTCTGGGATTGGCCACTGTTGGAAGACAGAATAGTGGGGGTAGATGGACCTTCCATCTGACCCAGCATTGCTGTTTTTATGTTCTCAATCTGACATCCATTCATTGCTCTTTCTTAGATATTCTTTACTATACCCCATCTACCTTCATTTACTTCCCCCCTGGATTGAACAAGCAATCCTATTCTTTCTTATTTGGGAGTGCCTGAACAGGTATTTTTCTTTTCTAAATCAGATTATTTCATTTTAGTGTGCTGCTTTACCTTTCACACTGAAGATCTATTGCCAGATGCACCCTTACCCTAACCCTTCCTTCAGATTTTCTGAGATAGGATTATAATTTTCCACGACCTTTTCCAATCTCTTCTACTATTGATACTCTTCAATTATCTCATAAACTGAGCTTTGCATTCCTATCTGGATGCCCGGATCTTACAGCGCTTCTTGATGTATTTTGTTATTATTCCCTTTCGCGGAAATTAATGTCTCTCCTGGTTGGTAATTTCGCCTTCATGTGAGATGTAATCTCCCTTGATATTTTTGCTGGTGGGAATTTGAAATTATTGCATAGAGGAAAGTTAATATTTGTTTTTAGAAAGGAAAAGCAATGGTACACAGACAATCCTATTATTAACGTCAAAGGGGAAGTCATGGAAAACAATTGATTCCAAAGGGGAAATAATGGAGACAGTAGAACTGTTGACCCAAAAGACAAAGCAATAGAAAAAAGGGAATGTCTCATTTCAAAGGAAATTAATGCAGACAGAACTTCTGATCTCAATAGAAATCTCTGTTCATTGGCTATATGAGAGCAGTAGTTCTGCTAGAATACTAGAAAAAAGGAACCATTGTCCCTTCTATTTTTTAGGAAGAAGAAAATTAAATGATGCCAAGTTAAAAAATTCCTGGATAAAGCTCCCAGGACAGTCTGATCTCTGGACTTGCACCTGGAAGCGCAGGACAAGAAGTCCCCGAAGCTGCCACATGAACAATGCAGAGCTGTGCAGGGTGGCGTGTGTTCACATGCCCCTCCCTCCGCTGCCCTCTGCCTTGTAGCCCCTGGCCAGCAGCTCCTGGGAAACTCCCACTTGCTGAACAGAGCAGGGTGTGGGGGGGGCACTCAGGCTCAGGAGCAAGAGATCTCAGCTGCTGAGGTGTGAGCCGATTGGTGGGAGTGCCTTAAAGAGACAGCGCACGGTCTCCCATAGACTTCCCCAGCACCCAGAACACACACATTCCATCTCTGTCTCTCTCACACATACACACCATTTGTCTCTCTCTTACATACATACACACGCTTTGTCTCACACATATACACGCAGTCTCTCGGTCTCATATACAAACACACAATCTCTGACTCACACATATATACACACTCTCTGTCTGTCTCTCTGTCTCTCTCTCTCTCACACACACACACACACTGTCTCTTTCACACTCATCTCCCAACACATGCTGTTGTTGTTACTTCCTGCAATGCATGTATAGTCTCTTTAATTTTATCCTTTCAAAGTGCAGTTGTTGTATGAGTCAACAGTATGGCCTTGTTGCCAAGAAGGGTAATGGCATTTTGGGCTGTATAAGTAGGAGCATTGCTAGCAGATCGAGCGACGTGATCATTTCCCTCTATTTGGCATTGGTGAAGACTCATCTGGAGTACTGTGTCCAGTTTTGGGTCCCCCCACACTACAAGAAGGATGTGGAAAAATTGGAAAGAGTCCAGTGGAGGGCAAGAAAAATGATGAGGGGGCTGGAGCACATGACTTATGAGGAGAGGCTGAGGGAACTGGGATTATTTAGTCTCCAGAAGAGAAGAATGTGGGGGGATTTGATAGCTGCTTTCAACTACCTGAAAGGGGGTTCCAAAGAAGATGGGTCTAGACTGTTCTCAGTGGTACCAGATGACAGAAAAAGGAGTAATGGTCTCAAGTTGCAGTGGGGGAAGTTTATGTTGGATATCAGGAAAAACTTTTTCACTAGGAGGCTGGTGAAGCACTGAAGTGGGTTACCTAGGGAGGTGGTCGAAGCTACTTTCTTAGAGGTTTTTAAGGTCAGGGATGGGTTGAGTTAGTTGGGGATTATGTCCTGCTTTGAGCAGGGGGTTGGACTAGATGACCTCCTGAGGTCCCTTCCAACCTTGATATTCTATTATTCTATTTCTATTATTCTACTTTTTGAATGGTCTTTGCATTTCAAATTTTATTTCACTATTATCCTTAAGTTGAGTTCTTTGAGCAGTGAGTTCTATAATGCCTAACCTGTCCTGAATGGAGTAATTATCCCTATGGTAACTTTTTAAATATATATATTATATCTAGGTTTTTTGCTTCTACTGGCGGCGCACATCGGCACATTAACTCGCTATTGGTCCATATATGGATGGAAGCAATTCAAGGGAATATTGGCGTTAGGACATGCTGTATATGTTGGATGAGAAAGGGGGAGATGGAATGCTGTATTGTAAACAGGAATGTAGTCTGTGATTATTTATTTTGAGAGTTGGTAGTGGAGACACGGATCCTAGCCCATATCAGATGTGGTAAAAAGAACTTTGACCCGTCTGGAGACTGAAACCAAATGCCTTGGAGTCAATGACAGAGTCTTTCCTTAAGTACAAAGGACTTTGGATCTGGCTCATGATTATAAGATACAAGATGTTGGAGCATTGGAGCTATAGTGAGATAAAGAATGGGTTGGTCTCTCTTTTGAATTTACTAACAGGATGACAACTTATATAGTACGGGGCTGGGTGGTGAAGGGAAGTTGACTCTTGGGGAAGAATTGTACTGATGATGTGTACAAACCAGTCCAACAGATACCAGTCTCTCCCTAATTATATTACAACCAATGCAATATTACTTAGTGTCCATGAATTGCATAGTAAATCGCTTCACTCACTTTGGTTCATTATAAAATATATTCAAGAGACCAAAGAACCAGTGTCAGTCAAGTTTATTGCTATAAACCAGTAATAATAATATGATACAGGAAAAAGGGAATGGGTGACAGTGGACAGATCACTTGATGATTACCTGTTCTGTTTATTCCCTCTGAAGCACTTGGCATTGGCCACTGTCAGAAGACAGGGCTAGATGGACCTTTAGTCTGACCCAGTATGGCCATACTTATATTCTAAATCTGAGAGTCATTCATTGCTTTCTTAGCCATGAATGGTGATAACCCATCTGTGGTGGGTTCCCCCTGGGGTGTTACTTGGAACTGGAGTTCCACCGAGCACTCCACCGAGCACTCTGACCCACCAGTCTGGGCTCCCTCTCACACTGTGCTGCTGTGTCAAGCTTGAGACTGGCTCTTGGTCCTACATTTCCTCCTGAATTCACACAGGTAGGGACACACCCAGTTGCTCTCTGACCAGCCTATGCAGGAACCAACAATAGAGAAGCTACAGTCAAGATAACCACCAGTTCCCCAGCCTTAGACCCCAGAGCTGTACTGCCCTGTCCTTGTCAAAACACCGACCAGTACACAGTTGTTGCCCAGTTCACTTCTCAGTTGAATGTGGAGAGAAATATGCGCACTTCTGCTAACCAAGCTGAGATTTTTTTCCCCAGACACTTCACTTAAAGGCAAATTGTTTTACGTGAAACTACAAACATGTTTATAAACAACAAAAGATAGACTGTAAGTGATTATAAGGGACAGCAAGCAGACGAAAGCAGATTACCAGCAAATAAAGAAAAACTCAAACTAAGCATAACAGACTGGTTACATTGACTATGAATGAGCAGTTTCTCACCCTGACTGATAATACCAGCAGTCTTGAAAATTCTCATGGCACAAGCTTCATTTGCTTTGCTGCTTGGGTTTCTCAGGTTTCCATACACAGGCTAGAAATCGCTTTAGCTTGGGTCCAGCACTTTGCCCAGTTCAGTCTTTGTTCCTCAGGTTTTTCCACCAGTCGTCTTGTGTGGGGAGCGAAGAAGAACCAATGATATCACCCCCTGTGTTATATAGATTTAGCATAGGGTGGGAACCCTTTGTTTCAAAACTTGGTTCCCAGAACTGTTTGTGGAAAAATACAGACATCCTGAGATGGTGTCCAGAGTCATGTGGCCTGGTCACCGCCGCTTGAAAAGTCATAGCAACCATTAATTACAGGCTCTCTGGAGTGTTCTCAGGAAGGCTCACCAGTTGACAGATCAACTTCTCTTAAGGGGTATTGTTTTCCCCAATGGCTCATTACCCTGAATTGACCCTTCCTAACCAACTATCTAGACTGTTAGCATCTTGCCTAGTGGGAGTTACCCACTACATTTGAAATAGATACATAGTTAATATTCATAACTTCAGATACAAAAGTGACACATGCATACAAATAGGAAAATCATATTCAGGAAAGAATAACTTTTCCAATGACAGTTTAAATGACCCGTCTTGCACAAAAGGCATAATAATTATGGTATAAACATATTATAATAATATCACTTTGAAGAATATGGTGGGCAGTGTTACAACATCTACCTTCATTTACTTTCCCCCTGGATTAAACAAGCAATCCTATTCTTTCTAATATGGGGGTACCTAAGCAGGTATTTTTTCTTTTCTAAATCCGATTATTTCATTTTTAGTGTGCTGCTTTACCTTTCACACTGATAATCTATTGCCAGATGCACCCTTGCCCTAACCCTTCCTTCAGATTTTCCGAGATAAGATTTTAGTCTTTGCACTGTTTTTCATTCTCTTCTACCATTGATACTCTTCAATTATCTCAGCAAACTGAGCTTTGCATTCCTATCTGGATGCCCAGATCTTACAGCACTTCTTGGTGTATTTTGTTATTCCCTTTCACAGAAATTAATGTTGCTCCTGGTTGGTAATTTCTCCTTCATATGAGATGATGTAATCTCCCTTGATATTTCTGCTGGTGGGAATTTGAAATTATTGCATAGAGGAAAGTTAATATTTGTTTTTGGAAAGGAAAAACAATGGTACAAGGCCAGGCCTATTACTAACCTCAAAGGGGAAGTTGTGGAAAACAATTGATTCCAAGGGGAAAACAAAGGAGACAGGAGAACTGTTAACCCAAAAGACAAAGCAATAGAAAAAAGGGAATGTCTCATTTAAAAGGAAATCAATGCAGACAAAACTACTGATCTCAATGGAAATCTTTCTTCATCTTATATATTAGATGAGTAGATCTGCTAGAATACTGGGGTGGGGGGAAGGAACCAATATCAATTCATTTTTATAGGAAGAATAAAATGATACAAGTGAAAAAAATTATTGGATAAAGCTCCCAGGTCAGTCTGATCTCTGGACATGGAGCTCCAAATAGCAGGTCAAGAAGACCCCTAAGCTGCCACCTGAACAAAGTTTTGAATTCCTTATTGACATTGGCTGTGGTTTTTGTAGGAACCTAAGGGAGTTAGGCACCCAACTGCCTTTGAATGTCAAAGGGAGTTGTGCACCTATCTTTTCTATTCTCCTTTGGAAATCCCCACTTTGATGCCTGATGGCCTAACTTGCACCCATCCGTCTGGTCTTTCCTGAAAGTGAGAGGGTCTCCTTCTCCCACAGTGTGAGGGAATTTACTGTGGATGTAGTATGGGAATGGTGGAGGTGGATTACTGTACTGTTAAACATTCATGTAGCCCATATCAGACATGGAGAAAATAACTGTTGCCTTTGCCCCATACGGGGCCTGACACAAAACTCCTTGTAGTAAATGACTGAAGCATTGGTTACCCTGTCACTTTACAGCGCTGTAACTTTCTCGCTCAGGGGTGTGAAAAAACAGTGTCGACAATTGTGACAGCCTATACTTTGGGGGAGCATACTGTAACCCCCATATTCCTCATTTTCATATAATCATGATCTTACATTCAAAGCAGGCCTTGTAAGGTATCAGGGGAAAGCTTATGATCTGCTGAAAGTCATTTCTCTATCCATATATGTATATCATCAATGCATATCAAGTTATGAGAATTGTGTTGTATGGTGGTCACTAAAACACGATGTAAGTTGGGGAATCAGCCAGATATTAGCTCACCAGAGGCAACAGCAAGGAAAGTAACCAATGCCAGAGTGGGGTGTCAAACAACCCATCAACAGCCATTGTCCAGCCAGGGATCTACAATTCAATAACTCACCTGCATGAGGCCACAGCAGGGGAATTACTCAACCTTGCTGGGTGACTCAGGAATGCCCATCCTGACATGACTGGACTCGGGTTCTCCAAGCATATGGACTGAGGGTATAAAACAGACAGAGTGGACACTACTGGGCCCTTCTCCTGCTCCCACCCATGCTGCAAGTAACCAAGACACTGAGAAGAAGACAAGACTCCAACACAGGAGATTGGCCCGGGTTTAAGGAACAAACCTGTACATGAAGGACTTCAATATCCTGTGGGGTGAGAAAAACAGCAAGTTGTTTGGGGCAGGACCATCTTGTTGTTCTATATTTGTACAGCACCTAGTACAATGGGGTACTGGCCCATGACTCTGGTTCCTAAACACTACTATAATGCAGACAATAGTACTACTACTAATAAAAAATGACATCTCAAAAATTTTATGTGATGTTCTTTGATGATACTTTTACATGAGTTTGATGTGACCTTAGTAACTTTGCTAAGGCTTTGATAGATTATTAAAATTATTGACATTGTCTCTTTCCATGTTTTCTGCTACAGTCAGTGGCCATCAGGACATCTTGAAATGACTTCAAGTCCCCCCGCTGAATACCTTTTTCAAGATCTTTCTGACCTCTTTGTTTCTCAATGTGTAGATGAAAGGATTTAGCAACGGAGTCACAATTGTGTTCAAGATGGTGACTATTTTGGTCAGTTCCAATGAGGTCTCTATGGATGGTTTAACATGTAGAAAAATGGTGGATCCGTACCATATAATTACAACTGTGAGATGGGAAGAGCAGGTGGAAAAGGCCCTTTGCCGACCTTGTGCTGAGGGGATTTTCAAGATAGTGGAGATGATATAAATGTATGATACCAGGGTTATCACACAGGACCCTAGGATGACGATGGCAAACGTGATGAAACAGACCATCTCAACAAGGTAGGTGTCAGTGCAGGACAGAATTATCCAGGGAGATATGTCACAAAAGAAGTGATTGATGACGTTTGGGCCGCAGAAGGACAACCTGGCAATCAGAGCTGCTGGCATGGAAATAACCAGGAAACCGCCCACCCAAGAGCTAAGGGCCAGCTGAACACAGAGAGTGCTGCTCATAATAGTGTTATAATGCAATGGGTAGCAAATGGCCAGATAGCGGTCATAGGCCATGACAGCCAAGAGAAAGTATTCTGTGCAGCCAAAGGAGAAAACAAAATACATCTGCAGAAGGCAGTTGGTGAATGAGATGGATTTGCTTTGGGACACAAGATTGACTAGAGTCTTAGGGACACAGGCTGTGGTGAACCAGATCTCCAGGAAGGCAAAGTTGCAGAGGAAGTAGTACATGGGGGTTTGAAGGCATGTGTGGGTCCAGACTAGGAAGATGATGGCCACATTACCAGCGATGATCAGGATATACATGATGAGGAAGAGTATGAAGAGTGACAGCTGCAAATACGGAGACCCAGGGAATCCCAGAAGGATGAATTCCTTCACTCTGGTGTGATTTTCCTCACTCATCAACACTGGGAGTTTTACCTGATGAAACAAATAGACCCAAAAAAGAAAGACAGTTAAACCTGTAGTCTCATAGAGCTCATTTTTGTTAGACAACTGGGATTTGTAAGGGCTTGATCTTTGTCAAGTATTCCAGCACTATAATTATGCGTGTTTTATTGTCCTTGGATGGAACTGTCAATGGATCCTAAGGGAGTTTGGCACCCAGTACCCAATAGGTACCCGATTTTGGCACCCAGTTACAATAGGAACTGTTGCCTAAATATTTTAGGCCCCTGTTTTTGACAATCACATAACGTATAACTAGATCTCTCTTAGAAACAGAGCTTCATGGCACACAGATCTTCATGGTACTGGATTAGCATCAAACAGTAAAGTATTCACCAAAAGCAACTAGTCTGTGTGTGACTAATCCACTGATTAATGGTTTGAGCATTGGCCTGCTAAACCCAGGGTTATGAGTTCAATCCTTGAGGGGGTCATTTAGGGATCTGGGGCAAAAAATCTGTCAGGAGAAAGTACTTGGTCCTGCTAGTGAAGGCAGGGGACTGGACTCAATGACCTTCCAAGGTCCTTCCAGTTCTTTGAGATAGATATAATCTATCTGTGCCCAAGCTTCAGAGTTGATGAGTGTCACAGGCCCGGCTAGAAACCCCTGGTTCTTTCACTCAAAATATAGGCATTCATGGCTTTACTTATGCAGGTCCTTGGTTCAATCACTGGAGTCAACCAAGATGACAGCTGTAACACATGCCTGGTGGATTGTCAACTATAAAAGGTCCTACAGGTCCTATCAGATATCAGGGGACCCTAATTTCTAGCACTATTAGGTGCCTGTCAAAATTCCAGCCCTTGGAAACAGACTTACTCCCTGCTATCTCCTGCCTAGGAATAGCAGGCAGAAGCAAGCATTAAAGCAGACATCAGTACCAAGTAGCTGTGTGTGTGCATGTCTAGATATTCTTGAGCTGTAAAAAAATCGCTCAGGTCTTACAAGCTGCCGAGCAGTACAGAAGAGAGGTTGCTGCCCGTGTCAGTAGGGACTGCTTGGTTCACTGGGGATTCCAGCCATTTATCATCTCCTTCATCAGAGGGTTTCTTTGGATATACTTTAAATGCTGGTTATGTTCGCAAATGCAGCATCTGTCCACTGACTGATATCGGAAGGATGTGCAAAGCTGCTGTTAGACCCGCAGCTATCCAAGGTTATTTTAAACAAAACCACACACCCGGTGTTATACAGGTGAGCGTTTGCAAGAGCCTTGACATCATTGAACGCATTGACACTCTGACATTTTTGCCACCAAATGTTTTGTCCAGATTTAAAACTGCAGCAAGGAGAATGAAACCAGACAGTAGGGTGACCAGACAGCAAATGTGAAAAATTGAGACAGGGGGTGGGGGGTAATAGGAGCCTATAGAAGAAAAAGACCCAAAAATCGGGACTGTCCCTATAAAATCGGGACATCTGGTCAGCCTACCAGACAGTATGAGCCCTCCCTTCTCTAACCAGTAGTCAACATACCCCTAATGAAATGTGTAATAAATCAGTGATCAGATCTAGAACGGAGTGAATAAGCAATGTTTCATTTTGGTGGCCAAAATGCCAAATTTAAAAAAGAAAAATTCATTTCAATGTATTTTTTCCAGTTTTTCTTGCTGAAATGAAAAACTGGAAAACAAATGGTTACAGGTGAAAGACAATATTTTGTACAGCCAGAAATAGTTTAGTTTAGTTTGTTTAATCTTTGGGAATTTTTTTCACACTGTTTAATTGTTTTTGATAAATCTAGCTAAATTTCTAAACAAAATGTCCTTTAGAAGAAAAGTGGAAATGTTTCATTTGAAAATGTCAGTATGAAATTTTTTCGTGTTTTCTTCTTTTTTTGGCCAAAGATATTCCACAAATTCAACCTGAATTCATGAATAGTTTTGATTGTCCCAAAACATCATTATTTTTGTGAATAAAATATTCATCCCCCAAAATTCAACCAGCTCTAGTCTCATAGACTTTAAGGCCAGAACATACCATCATGATAATCCAGTCTGACCTTCTGCACATTGCAGGTCATAGCACCTCACCCACCCACTCCTGTAAAAGACTGTAACCTTTGACTGAGTTACTGATGTCCTCAAATCTTGATTTAAAGACTTCAAGTTACAGTCAGATCATCAGCTGGTGTAAATCAACTTAGCTCCATTGTAATCAATGTGCCAGACACTCAGCTGGCATAAGTAATTACAGAAATTAAGTTTATTAAATATTTTGTGTCTTCTGTTAGAACCTTAAGACCCCAGCTAGGGTTGGGACCCCATTGCGCTGGGCACTGCACTAACATAGCACAGAAGACTTTCCCTCCTCCGAAAAGCTTACAATGTAAAAGACAAGCCAGACAAACAGGTGGTAACAAACAACAAAGAAAGAGCTTCCCAGAAATACAGTGAAGTTGCATCCCATTTCCCTTCCACATAACAACCCTCCTCTTCCACTCACCTCCCCTGGACTCAGCTTTCAGACAAAGCCTTACAGCCTGGGCTAGACCAGAACAATAGTCGAATTAGTTAGGAATCATGTTCCAATCACTGCCCAATGCCAAATGTTTAAGGAACAATCTATAACCCACCCTAAGACTCTAGGTATTTCTGCCACATTGTACAAAGGATATTCCTGCCTGAACTGAGACAGCCATCAGTTTCTAGAAAAAAGAAAGAATTATTGATAGTCTTGTAGCCTAGTATTTCCCAGTGGGTCAGAGGGAGTTAGTGCAATAGAAGCTAGGACACTAACCCCTTATGCTTCTTTGAAAATCCTGGTTGTAATGCCCATCCTCTTTACATTTTAATTTGAGTTTATTCTTGCATGGCTAACAATATTTAGCACTTGTGCAGCTCCTTACATCTGCAAAGCATGGCTATAGTCCACACAACAAGCCTTTCACACTAGAGACCTGCTTTAAGGAATTAATGGTTTTTCCCTTTTTATAGGTGTGGAAACTAAAACAGGGATGGGAAGTGATCTGTTCAAATCACCGAGACAGCTGAGGATAGAACATGAGAGCTGATAGTCCCACTTCTGTACACTGATTGGAAATAGGTCTATCTATCTACCTACCTGCCTAGCCATCTACCTATCCTTTTAAATTTGCCTCAGTAAAGTTACTATACTAATAAATTCCACAGGTTAATGTATTACAGCTGCTAGCAAAATTTCCCTCAACACCTTTTTTCAATGAATATTGTCTTTTTGATTAAACAGATTTATGCAAGTAAATAAACAAATAAAATGTTTGGGGGATTTTCATGAAAACAAGACGTTTCTGGCTACTAAAGAGCAGCATGTTTAATTTATGGTTAACTAAAAACTTTTCGGTTTGTGGTTTTCTTTGAGAAAAACCCAGAAAAAAATAAAAGAAAAATGGGTAAAAATGATAATATTTTCATTTTTGTAAAAACTTTTGAAGTAAAATAATTTACCAATTGGCTCTATCGGTTATAAAATTTACAAAAAAATACTATTTCCTTTAATTCATCCTAGATTTCATACTACATTAGAAACAAGGAAAGACATACACTGATTCTTTCTGTACAGGTGTGTTGACTCCTCAAGGAAGCAAACTTTTGGAATGGCAATTTTCAGGTAGCTCATTATAAAGAATGGCTAACCTATTTCACAATACAGTTACTTTAAACTATAATTGCAGGATAAGCTGTAGTTGTCTTGTGGTTCTAACTTACCATGTCTTCTAGTCGAGCCTGTCAACACAAACTCCTTTCTTTCACAATCTTTTTTTCTCTGGATGTCACACAATAGCATGCATGCTGGAAAATGGTGCATCAGAGGGTGATATATCTTCCTTTCCTCCCCGCTCCCCAACCTAAATATATATTAAATATAGGAATATTTCACACCTGGTTCATATTTACATCAAGGCCATTCTCCACCACTGTAGCAGTATAAAGGGCTTTA
Source organism: Macrochelys suwanniensis (assembly GCA_033296515.1). NCBI lineage: Eukaryota > Metazoa > Chordata > Testudines > Chelydridae > Macrochelys > Macrochelys suwanniensis. The sequence continues at coordinate 40,672,297 of CM065786.1, read as the reverse complement.
AAATGAGTGTGCCATGTATGATCCATTCCAGTTTTAAGCTCCCATTCTACTGTCAGAGTGGTGTGAAGTGTTGTTAGTATATATGAGAATCTGCCTCTTCAAAACCAAAAGACTCAGGCAAATGCTATAGATTTTGAGATTGGTGGGATTCTCTTTCCATCACCACCCAACTGGCTTTACCCCTACCTACCTTGCTAGTGAGCTGCAGCTCACATTGGCCGCATTTGTTCTCTGCCCCCACCTCCCCAGCACACTGGGGATATTTGATCTCAACAGAATGTCACAGACTTGCCTAGAATGTGTAATGGACTCTGCTGAGTCAGTCTGGTCACTTGGTGAAAGCACAGCACAGTACAGGTAACCTGAAGACCAGTGTTCTAGTCCAGTCTTTGCCAAACACTTGCTTAACATTGGGAGCTTGGGTGTGTTACTTAAGACCCTCCCCCATCCTCATTTCCCCCCACTGTAAAGTAATGGCAAATGCCAAAATTCGACTCCTTCCTCTTGCTCGACACAAACAAAGAGCTGGACAGAGGAAGCCCCAACAATGAATTTTATTGGCCTGAAACCTGAACCCTCTCAGTGCTTTGGCCATTTGCCAGTGGCCAGCAAGGGGATCTGGGCCCTTCCACTACTCCGGGTCTCAACCCAGGATCCTACAAATAGCAGGCACATGCTGCTTCCTTTAACTCCATTGCTGCTGCTATTCCCTGGGCCACTTCCCATGTAATCCCGTCCTGTTCATCTGTACCTCAGGGTTCTATGTCTGTTCCCTGCTTGAGCAGGGTCTCTTCCAAACCTCTTTGCCCAGAGAGCTTCACAGCCTTACAGTCCTTCCTCCCTCTTCTGGTCCCAGCCAGCAGCTGATCTTCTCAGGCCCTGCAGCTCCTTTAAACTGAGCCTGCTGCGCTCTGATTGGCTGCTTCCCTGCAGTCTTTCTAGGCAAGCCTGCAGGACATATCTTCACCGCTCCTTTTCTGGGGTGTTACAGGACCACAAGGCCTCCAGCAGGGGAACTCAAAGGACCTGGTACACCCCATCACAGGCAGGAAAACTTTTTATAAACACCATAATACAAGCTCAAATTGAATGCATTACACCAGATTTAAAAAAATCATAGTAAGAGGACCCAAAAAAAGTGCCCCATAGCTAAACAACAAAGTAAAAGAAGAAATTACAGGCAAAAAGTCATCTTCTAAACATTGGGAGTTAAATCCTGCTGAGGAAAATAGAAAGGAGCATGAACTCTGGCACGTCAAGTGTAAAAGTTTCATGAGGCTGGCCAAAAAAGAATTTGAAGAGCAACTAGCAAAAGACAAAAAAAACCCAATATCAACATGTTTTTAAGTACATCAGAAGCAGGAAGGCTGCCAAACAATCAGTGGGGCTGTCAGGGTTCCCTCCCCACTCTAAACTGTGGGGTAAAGATGTGGGGACCCGCATGAAGAGCTCCTAAGCTTTTTTCTACCAGCTTAGGTTAAAACCCCCAAGGTACAAAATTTCCTGCACCCTGAGAAATGCTTCTCTCACTGCCACCATCAAGGGTCTTAAACAGGAATATAGGAAAGGAACCACTTGAAGTTCCCCTTCCCCCCAAAATACCCTCTCAAGCCCGTATACCCCCTTTCCTGGGAAGCTTGAGAATAATCTCCTAACCAATTCGTTACACGGTGATCTAAAAACCCACCCCTGGGGTTTTAAAACCATAGAAAACTGTCAGCTTCTTAAAAGAAGGATTTTATTAAAACAAAGGTAAAATCATCTCTGTAAAATCAGGATGGTAACTATTTTACAGGGTACTCAATTTCCAAACTCAGAGGGATTCCCCCTCTGGACAAAACCTTAAAGTTACAGAAAAAACAGGGATAACCCCTCCCTCTAACACAGGGAAAGCTCACCAAGCAAAACAAACAGAAAGCTATTCGCAATGCTGACTAAACTTACTTTAGAAAAGTGAGGTTTGGTGAGCAGATGACTGGTTGAGGAGATTGATTTTCTGCAGGTCCTTCTTGTCTCCTAAGATCACTCTGACTCAGACAAAGAGCCCCACACACCTTCCCCCCTCCCAAGATTTGAAAGTATCTTGTTCCCTTATTGGTCAGATGCCAGCCTGGTCAGGTGTCAGCCTGGCTACCTGCATTTTTTAACCCTTTACTGGTAAGAAGATTTTATAGCACTGCATCCGACCCTCTCCCACTTCCCTTTATATTTATGACAGGGGCCATTGGACAATCAAGGTGCTAAAGGAGTACTCAAGGAAGATAAAGCCATTGCAGAGAATCTAAATGAATTCTTTGCTTCGGTCTTCACTGCAGAGGATGTGAGGGAGATTTCCACTCCTGAGCCATTCTTTTTCGGTGACAGATCTGAGGAATTGTCCCAGTTTGAGCTGTCAACAGAGGAGGTTTTGGAACAAATTGTTAAATTGGACAGTAGTAAGGCACCAGGACCAGATGGGATTCACCCAAGAGTTCTGAAGGAACTCAAATATGAAATTGCAGAACTACTAACTGTGATATGTAACCTATCATTTAAATCAGCTTCTATACTGGATACTAGAGGATAGCTAATGTGACATCATTTATTTTAAAAATAGGCTCCAGTGGCAATCCTGGCAATTAGAGGCCAGTAAGCCTAACTTCAGTACGAGGCAATTTGGTCACCCTAGGAAAGAAACATAAAGGAGTTAAGCACCCAAATCCCATTGACTGTCAATGGGATTTGGGCACCAAACCCTTTCAATGATTTTGAAAATCTGACTTATGCAACAAATCTCCCAGTGGAGGGAGAAAATGTTATTTTCCTTCATCTGCAAAATGTGCACACTGAGACACAAGCTGGTTCAACCCCATTTTGATTCACTGTCAGCCATTAACCCTACCTATAGTTGGAACAGGGAGCTTCAAATGTTCATCATCATCACACGTTTACTGAGTCAGAGGTGTAGCCAATTGTTTGACTACACCCATGTCTCGGTCTTAAAAATGTTCAAGAGACCAAATAACCAATCAGAGCTAAATGTCTTGTCTAAAGTCAAAGCAGTACAATAGAAAAAGGAGATATACTTATACCCTCCTTCCTGGAAGCATATTCTCGCAGCGTGTTCACCTTACACAGAAGGTGTGCTTCAAAGAGATGCATTTCAGCTGGCGGTATCTATGGTACAATTATACAAGTTACAAAGCTCTTTACTCAACACTAAAATCCACCCTACTAGTGTGTAACTGTTCCTAAACTTGCTGCTTTGTTCCGTACTTTTCTAATCTCTCTTTCGGATACTAAATGCTAAACCAGTTGGGAGTAGAGATTCATCCCAACCTGGTCTAGGATGAAGCCGTTGACTTTGACAGGCTTCCTATTTCCCTAATGCCAAAGCTGGCTTCAGTTTTGCAAAGTTGTTGTGGGATACTCGACATGGGTGAACAGAATTGTGGGAAGAGCATAATACATACAGTTAATATAACTTCCCAACACTTATATATCAGTCAAAGTTCCCCCGAGTCAATGGCTCATAGACATATTGTATATTACATTAATACAGTGTGAATAATACCCATTGATGTGGTGTATGATATGCACAACTTATATGTATTGGCTAACACCTCTGTTGGGGCCTAATTCTACTGAAGTCAATGGAAAGATGCCCATTCATTCAGTGATCATTGGATGGAGCCTGTGGCCTGGGATTTTCAAAGGAATCAAAGAGAGTTAGGGCCAGATTTGCAAAGGTATTTAGGAACCTAAAAATGCAGATGGGTGCCTATTGGGTTTATATAAGCACATAGGGAGGTCAGGTGTCTAACTTTATATGTGTCTATGTGTACCATTGGTCTGTGTCCATCCTCCTGGGTCTATGTGCGGTAGGAATGAACACTCAATTCATATTTGTGGCAGAAGTTGGATATTCTGATTATCCTACAGCTCTGACCAGGCCTCTCCGTGCATCACTTGATGCTACCCATCAAATTCATAGCAGCAATGGGCCTGAATGAAGTTAGCTGAACATCAAGGTCTAACACAGAAATCGTCAATTAACACCCTCAATTATCTTTGTGAGACTCAGGATCCAGAGCTGAATTTCATAGCCTAGGTCAGTCATTAGTTATTAGCGGATCTGTAGCCATATGAAAATCACAGCCCCCATGTAGAACACCAATTGACCTTTTTACTGGCAGGCTCAGAAGACAGGTTAAGGGAAAACAGTCATGGTCTGGGTGCTGTCAGCTGAGTTCTCACCTAGAGAAATGACCTTCTTATATCAGTTTTGAAGCACATTGCGGGACGGGACTGGAGGGGACGGGTGTGTGTGTGTGTGTGTCCAATTATCTGTCAGTCTATCCATTCACCTAATTATCCATCCTGTTATCTATCTGCCCATCAAGATGTCTGTCCATTTTTCCTCCCCCTGTGCTTTATCCATCCAATTATCTATCCACATGTATTTCTAATTGCCCATCTACACTTATGTCAATCTGCCATGTCATCTGTTCATCTGTCTAATCATCTCTCTGTCCACTTGACTAATGGTGTTTACATTCACCTGCCTCTATCTATCTATCTATCTATCTATCTATCTATCTATCTATCTATCTATCTATCTATCTATCTACTGCTAATTGGCCCATCTCTATGGGAAATGGACTTCAGTGGTCATGGGCTGCTGACATTTCCTTACTGGTTTTCAAGGCCCGGCTTGACAAAGCCCTGGCTGGGATGATTTAGTTGGGGTTGGTCCTGCTTTGAGCAGGGGGTTGGCCTAGATGACCTCCTGAGGTCTCTTCCAACCCTAATCTTCTATGATTCTATGACATTTCTCAGTTGTGGACACTAAAATGAATTTAAAAATATATCATGATTTTTGGTAACTAAAGGATATTCCTTCTGACTCTGTGCAGCTAATTTCACAGGCAAAGCAGGTGGGAATTGGAGCTGATAAGGGGCTTGCTGTGTGACTGTAACACTCTGCTAAGGGCAGCAGTGGCAAGGGGGATAGACTGTAACAGGAGCTGTCTCGGTCTCTGGTAGCTGACCAGAGACGTGGCAATGAACAGTCTGTCCATAGGGTGTAAAGTCCTTGTCAGTAAGGATGCACCTGTTTCTATAGGTCTTATAGCAGATCTGCAGTGACAGATCCCCAGCGTGAAGGAACCCTGAGCAGTGTCATCTGAAACATGTTAATTTCATTGACTCTTGCTTAGGATAAAAATAATAATCAGTTAAAAAGTTCTGCTTCATTATGTGCTCATTAAAATCATCCCTGTTAGCAACACAGCTACTAAAGAGAAATCTCTCCAACTAGCCAGCAGCTCTATAGAGATTTACAGGAGGACACACAGGTTGTTATAACTCCTCACGTCTTAATCAGCACTCTTGAGAAATGTTTTGCTCAGCGGAGACCTGGGCAGGGCCTGGAGATCTGACAAACCGCTCAAGGAATTAAAGGCCAGCGGCAGAAACAAAGTTACTCGTCATTTTAATGGGTCCCAGGGAGGCCGTTAGAATGGAAACGCTGTTGGGAAATGCAGGCCGCGGCAGCAGTCCCATCGGGGCTGATTAGAAAGGAAAGTCAGAGGCATTGATTAATGTTAGACAAAGGAAAGGGAGGGTTTGTTCCTATGGCAAGGAGCCCCCTGATGTGTAAAGTGAAAGGGGTCAAGCCAGTTTGACCAGCTCCTGTGAAGGGTGATCCCCTCATTCATAAACTCCTCCAGAGTCTCACCCAGCTTGGGGATGTAGTGGGGGGGTGTGGATTGCAGTGATACTGATACATAAACAAGCCGGAGATTCCCACTGGGTTAGCCCACGCAGCAGGGCCCAGGTGCAGTGAGTGAAAGGCAATTCCAGGTGTCTAGGCCTCAATGACAGAGATCAGCCAAAGTACCTGCATTGTGACAGGCTTTGCTGTCCTGCCCATGACACCCAGTGCTGCCAGTGCCCCTCAGTCCTGACCCACAGCCCCCTGCTACCCCAGTCCTTGGTTCCCTTCACAGCTGTGCTGATGTACCTCAGTCCTGCCATGTAATACCCCTACTAGTCCTGGCCCGAAGCCACTTCCCAGCACTGCCAATGCATCACAATCATGAGTTACAAACCCCTCTTTCCTGGCTGATCTGCCCCAAACACAACGCTGACAAATAGTCCGATTTAGCCCTTCCCCTCTCACTCCCTTCCCCACACAGAGCGCTCTCAATGCACCACAGCTGTGACATGCAGCTCCGCCCGCCCCGGTATTCCAGGCCTGGGTGTGCATGCACACAGTCCTGTTGGCACACTAGTCTGCAGCGCTGGCCAAGGAGGATACACCCGCACTGCGTTTTAACCGCCAGTCTCAGAGCCTGGCTCTGCAGACTTGGGCTCACAGGGCTGGTGCTACGGCACTAAAAACAGCTCGGCAGACATTGCATGTCAGGCTGGAGCTCGGGCTCTGAAGCCTGGGGAGGGGAGGGGCTTCAGATCCTGAGCCCAAATGTCTGTGCAGCTGTTTTCAGTGCCATAGCAGGAGCTCAATTCCTTAGATCCAGGCTGCTGCGGGTTTCAACAGGGGACAACAGCTAACCGCCCATGCATATATACACACTACGCAGAGCCCATACACTCCAGCAGGGGGCAGCAGCAAAAGACACAGAACAAATACACACTCATTCCTTCCAATAGGGGGCAGCAGTCACACAAATAAGCACTGAGTAGATCTCAATCTTTCCAGCAGGGGCTAGCAGTGAAAAACAAAAACCCACCCACATACAGCTTTGAGATCTATGGCAGTGCCAGAGAACAATTACGTCTGGCGGTTTGAAAAGAGATTATAGAAATTAGATGTCCGAACTCCATTGACATCCAGTAGGCTTCAGGTGTCTAGTTCCCTTTGGCTCCATTGAAAATCCCAGGCTAATTATTATTTTTAGCCTGAGTCATCCAAGTTTGAAAATTTGTGGCCACAAATCAATGTCAGTGAATTAGTATGTACAAAAACCTTCCTAAATCTCTTCATTTGGGAGGAAAGGGGAGTTACCATTTTCATTTATGGTCATGGTGCTCCAGGCTAAAAGAATGTTTTCAACACGTATTTTATCACATTTTCTCTAAGACCAGGTATATGTATAAAACCCTACACCCCTGACCAGCAAAGCTATGCTGACAAAACTCTCAGTGTCAAGGGCACCGGAATGGCCCTCCCACTTTTTGACATGGGCCCCACCCCCTCACCCCACCTCTTCCTCCCAAGTCTCCTCCCCTCCCCCGCCGGACAGGCTGGCAGCTGGAGCTCAGTTGGGGAGCCCGGGCAGCTGTGGGGAGCTGCAGACCCCACCCCCTGGTCTCCCCACCCAGGGCAGGTGGAGGGTCTGCAGCTCCATATAGCTGCCCACACATCTCTTACCATAGCTGGGCTGCGGATCCTAGGCCCCACCCACCGGCCAGAGCCGGGTCAGGCTAAGAGCTGCCCGGGCAGCTGTGAGGAGCTGCAGACCCTCCACCTGCCCTGGGCGAGGGGCCTGAGAGAAAGGGGACACGGGCTGGGGGCTGCTCCGGGCTCCCCGCACCCCGGACAGGTGGAGGGTCTGTGGTTCCCCAGAGCTGCCTGGGCTGGGCTCCTACTGCTGTCTTGGCCAGGGAGCAGGGCTTAGGACAGGAGAGGAAAGGTGGGGCCACAGAGGGGTTGGGGGCCCCTGACTTCCCCACTTTTGGGAAGGCTCTGCCATCCCTGCTCAGTGTAGGACATCTGTTGGCATAGGCTCTGTGGTGTAGACTTAGGGCCAGATTTGTAAAGGTATTTAGTCACCTAATGGGATTTTCAAAAGTACGTAGGCACCCATTGAAATAAATGAGTTTGAGGGGCCCAGGAGCTCTGGAAATTCCAACTAGGCCCCTAAATATCTTTAAAATCTGTCCCCTGTATGGACATAGCTCAGGCCAGAGACCCTCACCCAGCCGTTGCAGCATGGAGATGAAGCCGATCTCATGTTTCAGGCACTGGGCTGGCACTCAGCAATCTCAACTCAGTTCCTGGCTTTGTGAGCAGGCTGCTTAGGTTGGTGATTTCAGCCTAAAATTAATGGGAATTGTGTGTCCAAATCCCCTAGGCAGGCTAGAAACGCTCAACCGTCATTCTTGTGGGCCATATCCCCAGCTAGTGTAAATCACCCTTTGTTCCACTGGATTCAGTGGGGCCAGATCCCCAACTGGTGTAAATTGACTGTAGCTACATTGGAGTGAATGGAGCCCGATCCCCAGCTGGTGTCAATCAGCCTTCCCTCCATTGGAATCCGCACGGTCAAATCCCAGCTGAGATCAGCCCGACCTAGCTCCATGGGAGTAAATGGTCCAGATTCCCAACTGGTGTAAATCAGTCGCAGCTCCATTGGAGTCAATGAGACAGATCCCCAGCTGGTGTAAATCAGCCACAGCTCCATTAGAGTCAATGAGACTGATCCCCAGCTGGTGTAAATCAGCCACAGCTCCATTGGAGTCAATGAGACAGATCCTCAGCTGGTGTAAATTGGCCAGAACTCCACTGGTGTCAGCAAGGTCAGATCCCCAGCAGGTGTAATTTGGCCGTAGCGCCATTGGCGTCAATGAGACACTCAGCTGCTGTGAATGGACTGTCGCACCATTGAAGTCAAAGGGCAAGATTCCCAGCTGGTGTAAAGGATCCATAGATCCATCCAAGTCAATGAGCCCCAGGGACTACCTTTGTGACTGCACAAGTCTTTTAATCTGCCCAGTCCCTCAGTTTCCCCATCTGTGAAATAGGGATAATGGCTCCTCCCTTTCTCCCAGGGGTGTTGCGACAGTAAATTGTTAATGTCTGACAGGCCCTAAGATACCACAGTGCCTAGGAAGGTGGATTTGTAGAGTCTGTGGAGTCAGCCATCTGCTCCCCGCCCTTTGGAATGAAGATAAAGCTCTTTCCCTACCTTACTGGCTGTGGAGAGTTCAGACACTGCTGTGCTCTGAAGCCTTTAGCTACCTGGACAGACATTGCAATCCCAAACAATGGGCCCCAAACATGACCCTCCGAAGACCAAAGCCAAGCTACCATTGGCTTCAGGGTTACCAGGATTGCGGCCCGTGGGCCATGCTTGCTGAAGGATTAATAATAAAAAGGCAAATATCTGAGGTGGCCTGGGACACTGTGATCCAGTGCAAGTTCAGAGTGCCCCAATGAGGCGGGTGTTATGGAATTATCACTGGCAAATACAGTATTATAATGTAAGAGGGAAGAAAAAAAGAGGGAGCATGCAGATGATATCAAAGAAATTGTGTTTTCTTTATGAGATCACGAGAGAGCAGCAAATGAGAAGGAATGAGACAGAAGATGCATTGGATAGAAGAAGATAATAATTCATAGATTTATAGATTTTTTAAGGCCAGAAATTACCACAGAGATCATCTAGCCTGACTTAGATAACACAGTACAGAGAACTTCTCTGAATTAATTTCTGCTTCAAGTCCAAAAGGTGCAGGTCAATTTGAGAAACAAATTCAGACAGGGGAAGCTACTGTGTGAAATGAGAATGATAAATATGAATAAATACATTGACCATCTCAATATGTTATTTATTATTATTATTAATTATTATTATTATTTTATTATAGCACCTAAAGCCCCTATCTGAGATGAGGATTCTTTTGTACTATCCACAGTACAGAAACACAGTAAGAGACCACCCCTGTACTAAAGTGCTTGCAATCTAAATAGAGCACAGAAAAAAGGGTAGGAGGGGAAACTGAGGCATGGAGTGAGGAAGTGACTTGCCCAGCTTCACACAGAAGGTCAGTGGTGGAGTCAGGAACAGAATCCCAGGCTCCCTGTTTACATTTTAGGAGAAGGGAAAAGTGGAGAGCTTGATGGTACCCTGGAATGAAAACTAACCAGCATGTTTACATCATCCATCATGGTTATGCATTATTATAGCAACTAGAGGTCCAAATCAAGCTCAAAGCCCCATTGGGCTTTGCACTGTAGGAACACACAACGAGAAACAGTCCATGCCCAAAAGAGTAACTAGACAAGAAAGACTAAGCGTGGGAGGGGAAAGAGAGGCACAGAGGAATTAACAATGCTCCTAAGAGTATGACAGTCATTGACACACAGGAGGAGTGATGGGAAGTCATATATTCCTAGATTTCAAGACCAGAATGGACCATTCAATCATCCAGTCTGACCTCTGGTATATCACAGGCCATTCAACTTCTTCCAGGTGCCTCTCTACTGAGACTTTAGTTAGATTAAATCGTTACAGTTCTCAGGGGTACCCAGGGCAGTGAGGCACCTTGCTACCACCTGCCCTGAGCGTGTCTGTGCCAGCCATGGGTCAACTCCCCAATGCCACCGGCCACAGGCAACACAAGCCGCTCCCCTCTCAGCCTGCAGAGGCTCTGCCATGATAGACATGCTCCCCCTGGAGTGTCCAGTCCCTGGTGCACTGGGCGCTAGCAGTATTCACAGGTTCATTGCTCCCAAATGAACAATATGCTACAGCTTCCTAGTTACACCTTAGAGCAACCACTCTGATGAACATGCAGAACTGAGATATATTGATAGTGAAAACAAGTAAAAGTTTATTTAATGACGCAAAGAGATTTATGTGATAGCCAGTAGCAATATTAAAAACAAATGGTTACATATAAAATAAAATCATAATATGCATTCTAGACTCACACTTACTTAACAAGATGCTCTCATCTGCAATAAAGTATTGCTCGCCAGCACTTTTCAATGAACAAGCTGTGAGCCTTTTTTCATGAGACAAACCATGCTGTCCTCCTGCCCCCTAGATGATGGATACCATGTGTCTCCTTGCGTTGTCCTCATATGTCAGACTAATTCTTTGCTCTTAGTCATAAACAGAACACCCTCCCGCTCTGTGTCTCTTCCTGCAGATTGTGCGATCTCTTGTTGATATTGTGGCCTTTATTATCTGGTGGCTGTGTCTGGAAATCGACTTGCATTGTGAGGCATAAAGTACTCAGTGACCAAAAGTAAATCCCAGGTGCTTATTGCCCTTCCTGAACAGAACCTGTTCAAGGTATGTCACTTCCTGATAGTCTGCACTGAACATCAAGGCTTTAAGAACATAATTTCCTGGTATAGATAAAATAGATATAGTTATATAATACATACATTCATTTCACAATGATTATGATGACCAGAGGGCTACTAGCTCTCAGTACAGACCTTACATGCCTCCCTTTGTGGAATTATTGCACAAATGCTGACCCACGATATCCCTCTAAAATTCTATGTTCCCTGGTGCCCTCTGCCCATTGGCACAAAGCAGTTCCTAGGCTACAAAGACTAAACCGTGTAACACAGGTAGAGAACAGCAAAGACCAAGTTGCCCCCAGTGCCCAAGGTCTCTGCATTTGGAGGGAATGGATTAGGCGAGACATGCCCACATGACCCCAGCCGGCGATTTACACCCGATGCTGCAAAGCTAGGAGAAAACACCCAAGGTCCCTGCTTGTTTGACCTGGGGGAAAACTCCTTACCCACCCCAGATCTGGGGGTACATTTGATCCTGAGAAAGGGAGCAAAACATGGCATCTAGAAAGAGGCTTCCCTGTCTATGGAGGTTGTGGAAGCTCGTTCACTGGAGGTTTTCAAAAAGAGGCTGGATAGCCACCAGTCTTGGATGATTTAGACACAACACATCCTGATTTTGGGAGGGGGCTAGACTAGATGAACCTTGAGGTCCCTTCTAACCTTATGGTTCTATGGTTCTCTGTACATCCTCGGAGCACTGGTCCACCCTGTCTCCAGCTGTAGCCAATCTCTGATTCTTCAGAGTAAGGCAAACAAACAAACAAAAAATCCCAGAACACCTCTGAACTACTGTGCATTGGGGGGAAGAGGGGAATTCCTTCCTGATCCCTGCAGGCCACTAGCTGAGGCCCTGAAGCCTGTGATTGAATTATAGTCATTTTCTTAATACACAGCTGCAAGTGTTATGAATGTGTTGAGGGCAATTCCAAGCTTTCTGTTCAGTCCATGGCTCGTGAAGGAAGAGGATGAATAGGGGGACTCAGAACCACAAATTCCAATGCCAGACGGGACCATAACAGTCTGAACCCTGCATGCACTGGCCATAGACTTTCCCTCAGAAGCTGGATTGGAAAAAAATATATATTTCAAAAAGATATCTAAATGAGGATCCACCATCTCCCCTGATAAGCTGTCCCAATGTTTAATCACCTTCACAGCGAGGAAACAGCATCTTATTTCAAGGTTGAATTTGTCCAGCTTTCACTTCCAGCCCTTGTATCTTGTTATGACTTGTCAGCCAGGTTGAAAAGCCTCCACTATCTGATACCTTATCAATGTGTAAATACCTAGACACTGTGATCAATTCACCTCTCAACCTTCTCTTTGATAAGCTGGATAAACTAACATGGCTACTACTCTGAAACCTGTCATAAGACCTGTTCTGCAGCCCCTAGATCCATTTTCTGGTCCTCTTTTGAACTTTCACCTGTATTTCCAGCTCCTTCCTGAAGTGTGGACACCAGAACTGGATGCAATATTCCAACAGTGATCTCACAAATGCTGTGTACAGAGGCAAGATCACTTCCCCATATTTTTATACATCCAAGGATCACATTAGCCCTTTTTGCCACCACATCACACTGAAAGCTCATGTTCAGACAATTACCTGTGGTGATCTCTATATCCTTCTCTGAGTCACTGCTTTCCACGAGAGCCTCTCCCAACCTGCATTCTTTGTTCCCCGATGTATTACAGGGATATCCAGCAAATCATCAACAATGGAATATAAATTTTATTCTATTTGAAAAGTAAGTACAATAGCAAGAACTTTCAAGTACAAATCACCTTTCTCAGTGCATAAATACTATATTGATAAGTAGTCTAGATTAGATAGATAGATAGATAGATAGATAGATAGATATTATTGTCTTTGAAATAGCCCAAATCTACTTATCAGTTTTCTGAGGGCCTCTTTGACCTCATTGTTTCTCAGAGAGTATATGATAGGGTTGAGCGTTGGAGTTATAACTGAATATAGGACAGCGATCACTTTGTCTCTGTCCGGAGAGTAGGCTGAGGAGGGGTGTATATAAGTGTAAATGGCTGTGGAGTAGTACAAGCTGACCACTATGAGGTGGGAGGAGCAGGTGGAGAAGGCTTTCCTCTTGCCTTCTGTGGAGCGAATCTTCAAGATAGTTCTCAGGATGAAGTAATAGGACATTAAAGTAACCACACAGCTCCCCATCCCAAAGACTGCATCAGCCAGAAAAGCCAGGGTTTCATTGAGGCTGGCGTCTGAGCAGGAGAGTTTTAGCACTGGTGGCAATTCACAAAAGAAATGGTTGATGATGTTCCAGTCACAGAAAGAAAGCTGGAGCACAAATCCAGTGTGGACTGCAGAATTGGCCACCCCAACTATCCATATTCCAGCAATTAACCCAACACAAACCTCCTTCCTCATGATGATGGTGTAATGCAAAGGGTGACAGATAGCAAGGTAGCGATCAAAAGCCATGGCAGCAAGGACCAGAACTTCACTTACCAGAGTCCAAGTGAAGAGATAGATCTGTGCAATGCAACCTAAGAAGGCAATGGTCTTCCTGTGCTCCAGAAGGTTGTGCAGCATTTTGGGGATGGACACTGAGATGGATAAGAGGTTTATCAAGGACAAGTTGATGAGCAAGATGTGCATAGGGGTGTGGAGCCTGCTGCTAGTAGTAATAGTGAGGACGATGAGGAGGTTTCCAGCGAGGGCTGCCATGTAGATGAAGGTGAATACAACAAAGAGGAACATCTGGTGTTCAGGGAAGCTGGACAGACCCACCAAGATGAACACTGTGACAGAGGATTGGTTCTTCATTTCCGAATCTCCGCTACTCCTCACCTGTTAGGGTGACCAGACAGCAAGTGTGAAAAATCGGGATGGGGTGGGAGATAATAGGAGCCTATATAAGAAAAAGACCCCAAAATCAGGACTGTCCCTATAAAATTGGGACATCTGGTCACCCTATCGCCTGTCAATATAAATCATCTCACTGGGCCAAACCCTCAGCTGATGTAAATAAGTGTAGCTTTAAGGAAATCCAGAAGCCAAAGGAAAGACACTGATTTGCACCAGCTGTGGATTTGGTCCATTCACTCCAATAAAGCAATGTCAGTTTACACCAGCTGGGGGTCTGGCTAATTGATTTCAATACAGCTGCACCAATTCCTACCAGCTGGCCAGTAGGTCTAATGACTTAGAAGAACCTAATACAAATAAGAAGTAACTCCAGTGAAATTAATGGAGTTTCACTGAAGTCAACATAGGGAGATAAGAATGAGGCACATTACAGCACAAATTTTAAAAGTATCCATATCACAATGAAGGGACTAGAGCTGGTTTCAAACAGCACTTTGTGGAACAGATACATAAATTCGAAGGCCAGAAGGGACCACTGTGATCATTTAGTCTGACCTCCTGTATAACACAGGTGATAGAACTCCCCCAATATAATTCCTAGGAAAACTTTTGGGGAAAAAAAATTTTGATTGAAAAATTATCAGTGATGGAGAATCCACCATGACCCTTATTAAATTGTTCCCATTGTTAATTATCCTCATTAATAAAAATATTACTCTTTCCCCCCTCTCTCTTTCCATTTTAAACCAACTATCTCTGTCCACTTGACTATGGAGTAATTCATGATTTACACCGGGGTGAGTAAGAGGAAAATCAGGTCCCGTCTATTTGAGAAAGGTGTATAGCAATATTTGTTCTGGAGAGGTCAATCATTAGAGCAGGCCTGCACAAGATGTGGCCCGGGGGCCGCATGTGGCGCGTGTGGGCTCACTGTGCGGCCCACGGGGGGGGGTGAGTAGGCAAGCGGCGGGATGGGGCAAGCCAACGGCCGGCTGGCCAGCCGGTGGGTGGGTGGGCTGGTGAAGAGGCCAGTGGCAGGTTGGGGAGTGAGGGTGAGTCAGTGGCAGGGGGCAGCGGCAGAAGGTAAGAGGCCAGCAGCGGGCATGCAGGTGAGCTGGCGGCGATTTATCTACAACTGCATTGATTGACTGTTGTGTGCAGTAATATAGTGACCCCTGGGGTGGTGAAGAGGGGTGTGATGGTGGGGTCGAGTGGGGAGGGGGCGGGTCCTATTTTACTGCTGTCATCTGGTCACCCTATGCGCGCTGTTTCTTTCCCCCTCTACAGGCTTCCACACCCCAGCGCTGGGGAAGGAGGGGTTGTTTCTGCGGGGCGGGCGGCACGGGGGGTGTTTTCTTTGGAGTAATATGGCCCTCGCCGCTTTATGAGTTGTGCAGGCCTGCATTAGAGCTAGAGATATCAGCTAGAATTTTTGAGGGACATTAAAGAGGAAGGCACCAAATCCCATTGGCAAGAAATCCCAGTCTAGACACACTGACTCCACATGTTAGCTGAGTCTGTCTACTCCTCTGATCTATCTATTTATCGATCTATTTTGAATATAGAACATTCATTCTATTGAAATAGATGAGAATAAGTAGCTGTGCAAATTTACAATAGTGCATTATTTGGCTCTCTATATTTGAAGTTGAATTAACTATTTAAAAAAAAACCCCTTAAAAATAATTGAATTCCTCAATATTTAAATAACATGATAATATTACATGGTAGCCATACAGAGATAGCTAGATAGCTAGAAAGATTGAAAAAGGTCAAAACCTTAGATAGATAGATAGATGTTCAAATATTGAAGTAATGAGAAGAAAGAAAGAAAGAAAGAACGAAAGAACGAAAGAAAGAAAGAAAGAAAGAAAGAAAGCTTCTATTCCAATTCATTTATGACAGTTCAATGAATGATGATTTACCTTTAATGTACGAAAATGCATAAATGGCACTGCCCTTTGAATTAGTTCAGTCTCCTTAGCTCTACTGGTCTTTCAACAGCTTTAAAATCGCCACAGCTGGGAAGAGCTTTCTACTTCTTCTATTAGGCTGATGGCTGGATTTAAAGAGTTGTGTTTACTGTTGTCACAGCCCTTTCATAGATTTGAAGATTACTAGGCCAGAAGGGACCATTGCAATCATCTACTCTGACCTCTGCACAACATAGGCCAGAGTGTGTCTCTCAAATTTACTATGGTCACCCCCATCCATTTTCAGCAATGAATGATCAGCATCACAATGCTTGTTAAATAACCTCCCAGTGCTATTAGAAGAGCGTGCCTTATGTATCCTTTAGATGTTAATTATCTAAAGGCAGCACTGATCTTGTGTTTTAATTGCTTATGTTACCTTTGGTGTCATGAACAAAACACCAAATTCCTTGGAGAGATAGAGAGAGTATGTTTTACTATGTCCTTCCTCAGGAAGAGCTCTAATTCATAAATTCATTGAGTTTCAGGGCAGAAGGGACCATCTGATCATCTACTCTGACCTCTTATCATCATATGTTGTTACATTTCACTCAGTTACCCCTGAACTGTGCCCAATAACTTGAGTTTGAGTAAAGCATCTTCCCAAATGGCAGTCACTCTGGATCTGAAAACATCAAGAGATGGAGAATCCACCACTTCCCTGGGTAGTTTGTTCCAATGGGTAATCACCCTCCCTGTGTTTTGCACCTCAAGAATTCAAAGGAGGTGTACTGACTTACGTAAGATGTGGATTTGTCCATGTGCATGGAAGCTCATAGCTCCCTTATGCATAGAATCCAGTGTGGTGTCAGTGCAGACTCAGTCAACTGGGCTCCCATATTGGCACCCCCTGCATGGCACAGTGCGCTGGCAGCTCCTTGGGTCACGATAGAGAAGTAGGGGTGACACCAATGGTACCATTTGTTACTCCAGCCATCATCTGCATGAGCACTCCGGACTCGGTGAATATTCCCAGAAGGCAGCCGGGCAACTCAAGTTTGGAGCCGGGAATGGAGGTATATAAGGCAAACTTTCAAAAGAGGCCCTTAAATCCGGTGACCATAAAAACATAAGAACAGCCATACTGGATAGACCAAAGGTCTAGTCCAGTATCCTGTGTTCTAACAGTGGCCAATGCCAGGTGCTCCAGAGGGAATGAACAGAACAGGTAATCATTAAGTGATCCATCCCGTTGCCCATTCCCAGCTTCTGGCAAACGGAGGCTGGGACACCATCCCTGCCCATCCTGGCGAATAGCCATTGATGGACCAATCCTCCATGAACTTATCTAGCTCTTTTTTGAACCCTGTTCTGTCTGCCCAACTTGAGACATATCAAAAGCCAATTTCCAGCTGGCTTAAGTGGAAGGTTTAAGTCCTATATTACCACTAATATGCACTGAAACCTTAAAGGCCTTATCCAGACCTTACCCCTGGACTTCTCCAACTGAGGTCAGTGGGCAAACTCTGAGCACTTTCTTCAGGTCTCACAGACCCCTTCCTCAGAATTCACTTGGTCAAACCCTCATGGAGAGGTTGACATTGAGATTTTTTTATCCACGTTATAGCACTCATGCCACCCGATATTATATTTAAAGCATCTTTGTGGTTCCTATTCTAATAAATCTGTGGTTAAATTGTAAATATTCAGTGAACTTACTCAGAGAAAATACTGCATACCAATCTAGCATAGGCAAAATAAGAACTAATAGCTGGAAGCTGAAACCAGGCAAATTAAAATTAGAAATGAGGTGCAATGCCGACAGATCCCAGTCGTTGGCAGGCGGGATCGAACCTGGGACCTTCTGAGCTAAATGCATGAACCTTTATTGCACAAGCTAAAAGCTACATGACCCCTAGCTAAAGCTGCAGCAGACTCATTAATTTCTAAGTGGTCTTGGTGCCACTAGCGGGGACAGAGAACCACACCCAGGAGGTGTGTGGGTTGCAGAGGCATGAATTGTTAACTGTCAAAGTGATTAACAGTTGGATCAAACTACCAAAGGAAGTGATGGATCATCCATCTCTTGATGCTTTAAAATCCAGACTGATGCCTTTCTGGAGGATATGCTTTAGCGAAACAAAAGTTGCTGGACTTGATTGGATGAGATTTCAAGCTGTGTTTAAGGTCAGAATAATGGTCCCTTCTGGCCTTAAACGCTATGCTCCTATGAAAAATTTAAAAGTAACATGTTTCTTATGCATTTTGGGGTGGGGGAGTAGTCTGAAACAGATGTGGCCAGCATACTAAACTGTGATTCAGAAGCTCTTGGATTCTATTCCCACCTCTGTCACTTGCCTGCTGGGTGACCTTGAGCAAATTGTTTCACTTCTCCATCCCTCAGTTTCCTCATCTGTAAAATGAGGTTAATGATGCTTACCTGCTTTATAAAATGCTTTGAGATCTACTGATGAAAGTGCTATATCAGAAGCAGGCTGTGGTCCATTACTAGATGGAGATAGTAGAATTATCAATAATAAAGCAGAAAAGGAAGAAGAGTTAAAAATATTTCTGTGCTGTAATGGGATGGGGGAACAACAAATGATGTAATGTCATCATATGATGATGACAACAATCTTTCCATTCCACTAGTATCTCAGGAGGATGTTAAACAGCAGCTACTAAAGTTAGACACCTATAAATCAACAGGTCCAGAGCACTTGCATCCAAGAGATTTAAAAGAGCTGGCCCAGGAGCTTGCTGGACCATTAATGTTGGTTTTCATGAAGTCTTGGAACATCAGGCAAGTTCCATAAGACTATAAGAGAGCTAATGTTGTGCCAATATTTAAAAAGGGTAAATAGGGTGACCAATTTAATTATAGGCTTGTCAGTTGGACATCAGTTATGGGCATGGAATTGTAGCAGCTGATCTGGGACTCAATTAGAAAAGAATCACAGGGGTAGCCGTGTTAGTCTGGATCTGTAGAAGCGACAAAGAGTTCTGTGGCACCTTTAAGAGTAATGGACGTATTGGAGCATAAGCTTTTGTGAGTGAATATCCACTTCTTCAGATGCATGCAGTGGAAATGTCCAGGGGCAGGTATAAATATGCAGGGAAGAGTCAGGCTAAAGATAACGAGGTTAGTTTTATCAATGATTAAAGAATAAGAGAACACGCCTTATAGTGATAGACTCAAAGAGTTCCCTCTATTTATCTTAACAAATAAAAGGTTAAGGGGTGACTGGATTACCCTCTATAAGTACCTACACGGGGAACAAATATTTAATAATTGGCTCTTCAGTCTAGAAGAAAATGGTATAATGTGACCCATTGGCTGAAAGTTGAAGCTAGACAAATTCAGATTGTGAACATTTTTAACAATGAGAGTAATTAACCATTGGAACAATTTATCTAGGATAGTGGTGGATTTACCATCACTGACAATTTTTAACTCAAGATTTGATATTTGTCTAAAACGTCTGCTCTAGGGATTATTTCGAGGAAGTTCTCTGGCCTGTCCTATACAAATGGTCAGATTAGTGATCCCTTCTGACGTTGTAATCTATTAATCTATAATGCTTGATTACAGACATAATTACAGGCCTGGGACCATGACTCTGTAGTGATGTATAAGCCAAGCATGGATTCTTCATAAAGTAAGGGGGGAAAAGGAAATCTTCTCTGTTTATTTGAAATAATTCTGAAGGATTCCCCAATTTATTGCAACCCCCATTACAGATGATATACTACCTTTTCCTGTTGATCAAATGTGATAACTACCAGTGCAATCATTAAGCCAAACAATCAGTATGACTTGGGGACAGTAAGGGAACTTCAGTTTAAAAAAAAAGAAAGAAAGTCCATGTAATTCCCCCACCTCCCAAAGATCCATTTTGTTTAACTGACTCAACGGTTTCCATAAGTATGGTGACACCAAAACATTGGATCACGGTTGTAGCCCTGATCCAAGAGTTTATCTGCTTCTCTTTTAAGCATGTGAGTACTCGATTGAAGTCAATAAGATGACTCACAAGCTGAGAATCAAGCATGTGCTTAAATGCTTGTCTGTAATGGTGTCTATATAAGTTAAAAGATTTTCCCCTTTGGAACTGCCACGCCTGAAATCTCTCTCTCTCATCTGAAATTCAATATGGGTTTTCTTTCCCACATAGGATTATTCTGTGACTCAAATTTGGCTCTCATTCACATATTATCAACAGCACTACCTTCAGAGATTGAGTGGAGTGACACCTGTATAGCGCCATTCAATCCTCAAGTGTAAAACAGAGCTAAATCAATGGAGCTTTGCTCGTTAACACTATTGACTTTGATGCAGTTAGGCTGGTTCATTCAGTTGGGAATCTGGCCTGTTGACTTTGTTGAAACAAACCTCATTTACACTAGCTCTGGATCTGTCCCATTGAGTGTGATGGAGCTATGCTGATTTACACTCGTTGGAGAGTTGCCACATTGACTTCACAGGACCAATGGAGAACACACTACTCAAAGTTATCAGAAGTTGGCCAGATAATTATATTAGTGAAGACATGGAGGCATTTAACACAGAGAGTGAACTCTGACGATTCAGTGTGGAATAAGGATAATTGATAGTAGAAGAAGTCTGAGTGTGAAATTCAGGCCCCATTGAAGCTAAGGTCAACCTTCCTATTGACACCCATCAATGGGGCCAGGATTTCACCCGGAGATTTCATCCGCTCACCTTCACTGATTAATATGGAGTCTGTCTCTAATGGTAGCACTATGTTCAGAAAGAAATGCATTGATGGAAAAAATGCTTTCTCCTGGACAATTCAGCAGAATAGACATTTCGACTCGAGATCAAAAGGAATTTTTCCAACTTAACGTGGAAAATTTATTCATACTGATTAAGGTGACTCTCATTTACCTTCTCCTTTGAGTCCTTGTTTGAGAGTTAACTTTCGTCCAGATTCACAAGGGATGCAAGATCTCCCCACAGAAGGCTACTATATATGAAGATGAATAAGTCATAACTCAGTCTCTGCATTTAAATTACAACTTTGTTTATTGTATTGGAGGATTGAATGAGAGGTGAGAATATTCTTCTTGCTTGCTTGCTTTCTTGCTTTCTCATAATTATTGTTTGTACATGAAGTTTTCTGACCTTTTTAGGCTGGTATTTCAACATTTCTAAGAGAGTTAGGCATCAGCACCTAGTGAAATTCAGTGAGTTGAATGATTAATTCATTTATACTCATTGGAAAATTGAGCTAAATTTAATTTCTGTGTTTTATTTTAGTTTTTGTTATTTGTCTAAAAGTTCTTTGCAGGAATACACATTTCCACCACTTGTTTATGAATATAGGACAAAATGCTGGTCTCACTTTGACCATTAGAAACCTGATGTAAATTCACAAACATCAGGGAAGTCCCTCTGTATTTAGTTGTAGTTGAGACTAAAGTTAATGGAGACATCATATTATAACACTTTTTGAGGTGTTTACACAAGTTTTATACCAGCGTAATTCCAGTGAATGGAGAATCATCCCCATTGACGATTGAGTTATGCCTGACTTACACTAGCATGAGTTAAGGGGAATCGAGTCCTTCATTTTGTGCATCTTGATTCCATCTAATCATGCATATTATTATGTTATGTTTTTTGCATTTTTATATATTGTATGTGTGATATATACTGAAATCATCCTATATTGCAATTGATTTAATTTGTGAAATTAGTTTGCAAAGTGGAATATTGGTTATTAATAAGACTATTGTTGTATGAATGATGCTTAAGATCATATTGTGAACTACTATTATGTGCATTTTTTGTGAACAGTCCAAATGAATTCATGCACCTGTATTTGAGAACATCAGGTGTGTTATTTTTTCCCTTCTCCACTCGAATGTCCGGAGATTATGGATTCAGTAACTGAGACAAATTATTCTGCTAATATATTTTAATGTAGTTCAGTTTGTTTATATGCTGTTAAGTATTTACAGTATAACAAGATCTCTCTCTCTCTCCCCCCCCCCACATATATGCCCCCCCACCCCCCATCGGTCCATCTAGATGCATCAGCTGCCATATTGCTGTAGTTTCTGATGCAATAGCCGACGAAAACTTTAATCTTTCTTGCTATAGAAGGAACACTCAAGCAATGGAACATAGTAACCACACCAGAGTGATTGAATTCATCATGCAGGGGCTCTTTGACCATCCTCACCACCAGGGGTTCTTCTTTGGGCTATTCCTGTGCCTTTATACAGCTGTCATCACGGGCAATTCCCTGATCATTGTGGCTATTGTCATCCACCCACCTCTGCACACTCCCATGTACTTCTTCATCGCCAATTTAGCCCTGGCTGACATTTTGTGCACTTCCTCGGTTCTACCTAAAATGCTGGAAAACCTGATTCGGGAGAAGAAAACCATCTCCTTTGGAGGCTGCATCACCCAGCTCCTTGTCTTTACATCGTCACTGGCAACAGAGCTTCTGCTGCTCACTGTCATGTCATACGACCGGTATGTAGCCATTTGCCACCCTTTGCATTATGTAAAACTCATGAGCAAGGAAATTTGCATCCATTTGGCAGTCAGTGTCTGGGCTGTTGGTACCATCGGTTCATTCGTCAACATATTGCTTGTGCTGCGCCTGGATTTTTGTGGGCCCAACCTCATCCAGCATTTCTTCTGTGAGTTCCCAACAATACTGGCACTGTCCTGCAGCTCCACCTACCTCAATGAAATCATGATGCTCCTGGCTGACATCTTCCTGGCCATGGGAAACTTCCTGCTCACCACCATGTCCTATAGCTTCATCATCATCACCATCCTGAAAATCCAGAGCTCCAAAGGGAAGCAGAGAGCCTTCTCCACCTGCTCCTCCCACCTGCTTGTGGTCACCTTGTACTACTCCACCAGCATCTACACGTACCTCCGGCCGACCTCCAGTAACTCGCAGGATAAGGGCAAGATGGTGGCCATAATGTACACTCTAGTCACTCCCACCCTGAACCCCGTGATCTACAGTCTGCGCAATAAGGAGGTCAAAGTAGCCATCAGAAAAATCCTTCCATTCACCACAAAATAGCAATTTTCCCAAGAGTGAATCCAGTTCTCACCTGCCTTGTTCCTTGTAGGCCAAGTTCAAAGATAGTGTAAATTTTCATGGAAATAAGGATTTCAATACACATGAATTTGTGCATAATCTAAGCACTATACGCAGATGTCCAGACACTCTTCTTTCAATCTATGTATTACATACTTTTTTTTAACATTAGCTTTAATAAAAACTTTAAATTTGAATGCAGGGTTCAGTAAATGTTATTATGCTGATTGTACAAGTAAAGGGAAGCAGAACTGTACTTAGCCTGTCCTGAGTGAGGGGGTCACCCTCAACTGGACGGAACTCGCTAAGCAGGGGGCTCGGATGCCAGATTGAAGTGGAGGAAGCAAGAGAGAGGATGGGGAGAGGTGTTTCTGCATGGTGGTGTGGACTCTGCCTAAGAGTTATAGGCACCATTTGACCTCCCCCTCTCCCCTGTTTACAGGTAGAGTTGATTAGAGACCATAGAGAGTATTTTGTTTTCAGGGCTGTCCTTAGGATTTATGGGGCCCTACGCAGTATTATTAAACTGGTGCCCCTATGCCCGACTTGCTCTTAGCAACACAAACATAAGCTTACAGTATTGGAAAACTTGCCATGTGCACTTCATTAAGAACAGTTTAATTGTGCTGCCTTCTACCCAACCCCTGCACTTCCCTCCCACCTGCGCCCCCAAACCTAGCCCTGAACTGCTAGCATGCCCCTCCACACCATCCCCCTGCCCAGTACCCCATGCCCTTCAACCCCCATACCCAGTGGCCCCTCACCCAGAGATCTCCACCGCAGATACCTAGGCCCAGGGATCCCCCCTCACAGACTCCCCCACTGCCCAGCTCCCCATTCACAGCCCCCCTACTGCCCAGCAGCCCATATTCCTGAGGGAATTCAGCACCAAAAAAATTACATTCTGTGCACAATATTTTAAAAATCTACAAACTTTGTGAAATAAATATGGAGGCTCCAGCATGACAGTGGCCAGCATAGGCCACTGGCTGCATGGAGGTGGGAGATCACCCTGCAGCCTTCCCCCTCCCTTCCCCTGCTAGGACAGGAACTTGGCAGTGAGATACCGCTGTGTGCAGGCCAAAAGGCCACAGGGAAGCGTTTTACACGATGGCTGGGATGTCAGCCGTGACCATAAATCCATTTGAATGACAAAAAAGAAATAGTTGATACCAATGGCTGAGTCCAGCCCCCATCCAGGCCCTGCCTGCCATCGCTTAGGGCCATCAACTCCCAAATGCCCTTTGGTGCTCCCTAAAATAGAGCATTTCCCTCTAATCCTGAGAAGTAAAGAGGTGCTTGGGAGGTGAAGTTTAATAATTGAAGGAATTAGATTCAGGCACCAGGCTTTTTTTCTGCCCTGATTTATACACCTGGTTGCCACACACGGCTCAGTGGGATTGTACTGGGTATAACTCAGGACGCAATTTCAACAATGCTTCAACGGAGGGGCTGGAGCCATAAGCAGCCAAGTCTCATTTGAACAGTGGCTCTTGTTTTGGATGATTTCAGGCCGTTTTTAAAGGTCTTTCCCACGGGTGAGGAAAAAGCAGCTGAATTCTTGGAGGGACCTTTAAAATCCCACTCAACTCTACACTGTTTCGAACTCTCCCTTGTTCAAAATGCTTCCAGCTTGAGAGACAACCCTGGAGATACTTGGATCCACAAGAAAAAAAAATCATGTCCCTTTTCCCTAAATAAAAATGTTCAGCTACTCCAGCCTTGACAAGTGTGAGCCCATCTTCCTCCCCAGCTAAGAGGTCACCTTGGATTCTGCAGCCCTGATTGCTGCTTTCCTGCTCCACGTACATCTCCCTCCTCCCACTGTTTTAGTGTCAGTTTCCTCCTGCTGAAACTAGAATGTTGTGAAAGGGCAGGAAAAGAAAAGGCCACCCCCTTTTTTTCCTTTAACTTTCCCTCCTCCCAGCCTGGTTGTGTGTGTACCTCTCCCTCCTCCCAGCCCGCTGCGGCTGATCCCTGCTGGGGAAGGGAGGAGAGGAAAGGTGACGATGCAAGGGGGATCCTTGGCGTCTGGGCTTAAACTTCAGAGAAGAGGGAGGCGGAGTGAAAAGGAGACAAGGAGAGAGGTTGCAGGGAGTTCCTGGTGGGGTGGGGCATGTGGGCAAATGAGGGGAAAGGTGCTTGTACAATGTGGGTCTGCTGCTCTCCCACGAGACCACCAGTTTGCTCCCCAGGAGGCCCCAGCGCATTCGCTGTTTGCTCACTGGGCCAGACAAAGAACTCCTCACCCCCCCATTCATTTCCCTTCCCAGCCCGGCTCCCCCCTGCAATCCCCAGCCTGGTTCATCCTTTACACGCACCCACTCCCCGAAGTCCCATGCCCAGCAACACCCTCCCCAGGAGCTCGACTCCCCCCTCTCTTTTCCCATCCTCCAGGTATCCCCCCCGACTGCGTTCCCAGCCATGCCTGTCTCCCTCCCACGCTGCCTACCCTAGATCCCCCTGCTCACTCAAATGCAAACTTTATTTCTGGTTGGCTCAGTGAGGCCCCTCCCAAGCCAGAGCCTGCAACTGGCCAGCTGAGAAGTGATTGGGTCTAGGGGAGGGGCAGGGGGTTGGGTCGTGGAGAAGCAAATATTCATAACTTCAAATACAATAATGGCACATGCATGCAAATAGATTGAATACATTCAAGAAATCATAACCTAAACAGAGATATGTTACATGGCATATGTAGCTTAAAATATATTCCAGTTATGATATATACACATTCTTAAGCATATTTTCCCCAAGCCTTATGGGGTGCAATGTCACAGGAAGTACTCGGTTGAAGTCAATAAAATGACTCATGGGCTGAGACTCAAGCAAGTGCTTAAGGGCTTGGCTGTAATGGGGTCTATATAAGTTAAAGATTTTTCCCTTTGTAACTGCCACCCCTGAAATGTCTCTCTCTCATCTGAAATTCAATATGGGTTTTCTTTGCCAGATAGGACTATTCTGTGACTCAAATTTGGTTGTCATTCACATATTATCAACAGCACTACCTTCAGAGATTGAGTGGAGTGACACCTGTGTAGCTCCATTCAATCCTCACGTGTAGAAAAACAGAGCAAAATCAATGAAGCTTTGCTCGTTAACACTATCGACTTTGATGCAGTTTAGGATGGTTCATTCTGATGGGAATCTGGCCTGTTGACTTTGTTGAAACAAACCTGATTCACACTAGCTCTGGATCTGTCTCATTGACTGTGATGGAGCTATGCTGATTTACACCCGATGGAGACCTGCCACATCGACTTCACAGGACCAATGGAGAAGACACTACTCAAAGTTATCAGAAGTTGGCCTGATAATTGTATTAGTGAAGACATGGAGGCATTTAACACAGAGAGTGAACTCAGATGATTAAGTGTGGACTAAGAATTAAGATTAATTGTGGACTAAGTGTGGACTTATGGGGGATAGATAGCTCGGTGGTTTGAGCATAAGCTTGCTAAACCCAGGGTTATGAGTTCAGTCCCTGAGGGGCCCATTTAGGGATCTAGGGCAAAAATCTGTCAGGGGACAGTACTTGATTCTCCTAGTGAAGGCAGGGGACTCAACTCCATGACCTTTCAAGGTCTTTCCAGTTCTATGAGATAGGCATATCTTAAGAATCATTGATAGTAGAAGAGGTCTGAGTGTGAAATCCAGGCCCCATTGAAGCTAAGGTCAACCTTCCTATTGACTCCCATCAATGGGGCCAGGATTTCACCCTGAGATTTTATTTACTCACCTTCACTGATTAATATGGAATCTCTCTCTAATGGTAGCATTATGTTCAGAAAGAAATGCATTGATGGAAAAAATGCTTTCTCCTGGACAATTCAGCAGAATAAACATTTGGATTTAAGATCAAAAGATTTTTTTTCAACTTAACGTGGAAAATGTATTCATACTGATTTAGGTGACTCCCATTTACCTTCTCCTTTGAGTCCTTGTTTGAGAGTTAACTTTCGTCCAGATTCACAAGGGATGCAAGATCTCCCCACAGAAGGCTACTATATATGAAGATGAATGAGTCATAACTCAGTCTCTGCATTGAAATTACAACTTGGTTCATTGCACTGGAGGACTGAATGAGAGGTGAGAATATTATTGCATGCTTGCTTGGTTGCTTTCTCATAGTGTTTCTAAATGAAGTTTTCTGACATTTTTAGGCTTGTATTTCAAAGTTTCTAAGAGAGTTAGGCATCAACACCTAGTGAAATTCACTGAGTTGAATGATTAATTTATTTATACTCATTGGAAAATTGAGCTAAATTTAATTTCTGTGTTTTGTTTTATTTTTTATTATTTGTCTAAAAGTTCTTTGCAGGAATAGAGATGTCCACCACTGTATATGTACATATAGGACCAAATGCTGATCTCAGGTTGACTCATAGAAAATGATGTAAAATCACGTACATCAGGAAAGTTCCTCTGTATTTAATTGTAGTTGAGACTAAAGTTAATAGAGATACAATACTATAACACTGATTTGAGGTGTGGAAGATTGACTACTTATAGTCTGTGCCCTCAAAAGTATGCAATCGAATTTGAAATGTAACGCAATGAGTGACTTTTAAAAAAAAATTCCTCTAATATGCCTAGAGAAGTCTTGTAAGCTCCTTCACTGGAGGTTTTCAAAAAGAGGCTGGATAGTCATCTGTCTTGGATGGTGTAGACACAACAACTCCTGCATGTTGGCTGGGGGTAGACTAAATGACCCTTGAGGTCCCTTCTAACCCTGTGGTTCTATGATTCTAAATAGCTCTAATACAATCTCATGATTAGTTAGTTTTGTTGGCCCTGAGGCTCTTCTGGTTTTCATCGTTTTTACAATTCAGTAACTCCATTGATTTCAAAGGAGATACTCCTGATTTACTCTGGGAGGAGTGAGAGGAAAATCAGCAGAAGCAGTAACCTAGTAATAAGACTAGAGATGTCTGGAGACAGTAAATGGAGACTAAACAGTAATGCCGTAGTGAGTACTTGAAGAGCAAAAGTCCCCACTCTTTTATACAAATTTTATACCAGTGTAATTCCAGTGAATGGAGAATCATCCCCATTGACGGCAATGGAGTTACGCCTGACTTACACTAGCATGAGTTAAAGGGGAATCAAGTCCTTCATTTTTTGTGCATCTTGATTCCACTTAAACATGCATATTATTATGTTATGTTTTTTGCATTTTTATATATTGTATGTGTGATATATAGTGAAATCATCCTGTACTGCAACTGATTTAATTTGTGAAATAAGTTTGCAATGTGGAATCTTGGTTATTAATACGACTATTGTTGTATGAATGATGCTTAAGATCATATTGTGAACTACTATCACATGCAGTTTTTGTAAACAGCCCAAATGATTTCATGCACCTGTATATTTTCCCTTCTCCACTCAAATGTCAGGAGATTATGGATTCAGTAGCTGAGACAGATTATTGTGCTAATATATTTTAATGTAGTTCAGTTTGTTTATATGCTGTGTTATGTGTTTACAGTATGACAAGAGACCTATCTATCTACATTTGTCCCCCCCCTGCCCCGTCGGTCCGTCTAGATCAGGGGTCTCAAACAAGCGGCACGCAGTTATTTCCTGCGGCCTGCCATAGACGCCGACTCCACTGGTAGCCAAGCTCCAAACATTACTGAGTGTTTATATTTTTTTAAACCCCCTCTTTGCATTATAGTTTTAAAAAAATTAATACATTGACTTTTAATAGAATACTATATTACTCTTCCTTTTTTTCATTTTTGACTATATTTTTGTATCATTGTATGAAAAGGTTTCAGTGATGCGGCCCTTGGGCCAATTTACTGGTTCTCATGTGGCCCACCTGGTGATTTGAGTTTGAGATCCCTGGTCTAGATGCATCAGTTGCAATATTGCTGTAGTTTCTGATGCAATACCTGACAAAAACTTTAATCTTTGTTGCTATAGAAGGAATGGAATGGAACATAGTAACCACACCAGAGTGACCGAGTTCATAATGCAGGGACTCTTTGACCATCCTCACCACCAAGGATTATTCTTTGGACTATTCCTGTGCCTTTATACAGCTGTCGTCACGGGCAACTCCCTCATCATTGTGGCTATTGTCATCCACCCACCTCTGCACACTCCCATGTACTTCTTCATCGCCAATTTAGCCTTGGTTGACATTTTGTGCACTTCCTCGGTTCTCCCTAAAATGCTGGAAAACCTGATGCAGGAGAAGAAAACCATCTCTTTTGGAGGCTGCATCACCCAGCTCTTTGTCTTTACATCATCACTGGCAACAGAACTTCTGCTGCTCACTGTCATGTCATACGACCGGTATGTAGCCATTTGCCACCCCTTGCATTATGTAAAACTCATGAGGAAGGAAATTTGCATCCATTTGGCAGTCAGTGTCTGGGCTGTTGGTACCATCAGTTCATTCATCAACATATTGCTTGTGCTGCGCCTGGATTTTTGTGGGCCCAACCTCATCCAGCATTTTTTCTGTGAGTTCCCAACAATACTGGCACTGTCCTGCAGCTCCACCTACCTCAATGAAATCATGATGTTCCTAGCTGACCTCTTCCTGGCCATGGGGAACTTCCTGCTGACCACCATGTCCTACAGCTTTATCATCATCACCATCCTGAAAATCCAGAGCTCCAAAGGGAAGCAGAGAGCCTTCTCCACCTGCTCCTCCCATCTGCTTGTGGTTACCTTGTACTACTCCACCAGCATCTACACGTACCTCCGGCCGACCTCCAGTAACTCGCAGGATAAGGACAAAATGGTGGCCATAATGTACACCCTAGTCACTCCCACCCTGAACCCCGTGATCTACAGTCTACGCAATAAGGAGGTCAAAGTGGCTATCAGAAAAATCCTTCCATTCACCACAAAATAGCATTTTTTCCAAGAGTGAATCCAGTTCTCACCTGCCTTGTCCCTTGAAGGCCAGGTCCAAATATAGTGTAAATTTTCATGGAACTAAGGATTTCAATACACATACATTTGTGGATAACTAAGCACTATACCCAGATGTCCAGACACTCTTCTTTCAGCCTATGTATTACATACGTTAAAAAAAAAGTAGGTTTAATACAAATTTAAATTTGAATGCAGGGTCAGTAAATGTTGTTATCCTGATTGTGAAAGTAAAGGGAAGCAGAACTGTACTTAGCCTGTCCTGAGTGAGGGGGTCACCCTCAACTGGACGGAACTCGCTAAGCAGGGGGCTCGGATGCCAGATTGAAGTGGAGGAAGCGAGAGAGAGGATGAGGACAGGTGTTTCTGCATGGTGGTGTGGGCAGACTCCCCCACTGCCCAGCGCCCCTCTCACAGCCCCCGCCAACTGCCCAGCAGCCCATATTCCTGAGGGAATTCAGCACCAAAACATTAAATTCTGTGCACAATATTTTAAAAATCTACAAACGTTATCAATAAATAAATGTGGAGACTCCAGCATGGCAGTGGCAAGCATAGGCCACGGGCTGGGTGGAGGTGGGAGATCACCCTGCAGCCTTCCCCCTCCCTTCCCCTGCTAGGACAGGAACTTGGCAGTGAGATACCGCTGTGTGCAGGCCAAAAGGCCACAGGGAAGCGTTTTACATGATGGCTGGGATGTCAGCCGTGACCACAAATCCATTTGAATGACAAAAAAGAAATAGCTGCTACCAATGGCTGAGTCCAGCCCCCAACCAGGCCCTGCCTGCCATCGCTCAGGGCCATCAACTCCCAAATGGCCTTTGGTGCTCCCTAAAATAGAGCATTTCCCTCTAATCCTGAGAAGTAAAGAGGTGCTTGGGAGGTGAAGTTTAATAAGAGAAGGAATCAGATTCAGGCACCAGGCTTTTTTTCTGCCCTGATTTATACACCTGGTTGCCACACACGGCTCAGTGGGATTGTACTGGGTATGACTCAGGACGCAATTTCAACAATGCTTCAACGGAGGGGCTGGAGCCATAAGCAGCCAAGTCTCATTTGAACAGTGGCTCTTGTTTTGGATGATTTCAGGCCGTTTTTAAAGGTCTTTCCCATGGGTGAGGAAAAAGCAGCTGAATTCTTGAAGGGACCTTTAAAATCCCACTCAACTCTACACTGTTTCGAACTCTCCCTTGTTCAAAATGCTTCCAGCTTGAGAGACAACCCTGGAGATACTTGGATCCACAAGAAAAAAAAATCATGTCCCTTTTCCCTAAATAAAAATGTTCAGCTACTCCAGCCTTGACAAGTGTGAGCCCATCTTCCTCCCCAGCTAAGAGGTCACCTTGGATTCTGCAGCCCTGATTGCTGCTTTCCTGCTCCACGTACATCTCCCTCCTCCCACTGTTTTAGTGTCAGTTTCCCCCTGCTGAAACTGGACTGTTGTGAAAGGGCAGGAAAAGAAAAGGCCACCCCCTTTTTTTCCCCTTTAACTTTCCCTACTCCCTAACCCGGTTGTGTGTGTACCTCTCCCTCCTCCCAGCCCGCTGGGGCTGATCCCTGCCGGGGAAGGGAGGAGAGGAACGGTGACGATGCAAAGGGGATCCTTGGCATCTGGGCTTAAACTTCAGAGAAGAGGGAGGCGGAGTGAAAAGGAGATGAGGCGAGAGGTTGCAGGGAGATGCTGGCGGGGCGGGGCATGTGGGCAAAGGAGGGGAGAGGTGCATGTACAATGTGGGGCTCCTTGGAACAGCTGCTCTCCCCCGCGGCCAACAGTTTGCTCCCCAGGAGGCCCCAGCATGTTCGCTGTTTGCTCACTGAGCCAGACAGAGAACCCCCCACCCCAGGCTCATTTCCCTTCCCAGCCCGGCTCCCACCTGCAATCCCCAGCCCAGTTCCACCTCCCCCCCTCCCCCCCGGACTCCCCGAATTCCTGTGCCCACCTCTATCCTCCACAGGAGCTCGGTGCCTGCTCTCTTTCCCCATCCTCCAGGTGACCCCCCCCCAGCTCTGTTCCCAGCCTTGCCTGCCCCCCTGCCTGGATTGGCTCCCCCTTCTCACTCACATGCAAACTTTCATTCCTGGCTGGCTCCGTGAGGCCCCTCCCGAGCCAGCTGAGCTCGGAGCTGGCCGGCTGAGAAGTAAGTGAGTGGGTGGAGCGGAGGGGCTAGGGCATTGGGGTTTGGCGAAGCCTGACGGCCCAGCATGGGGGAGGGGACAGAGAGGAGAGAAGTCCGCTCCACAGCCAGTGAATGAGGGTGGTGCCCCAAATTTTCAGCTGCCCTATACAGTTGTGGATGCTGCATATGGCTAAGCACGGCCCTGCTTGTTTCGTTAAGTGACCACTGGGATCCCCTGGGATCCCCTGGTTTTGTTTTGTTAAGCGTCCACTGAGATCCCCTGGTTGTTCAGGAGTCCGGAGGCGAGTAACAGGAGAATCAGGAGGTGAAAGCCCAGTCTCCTTTTTCCCAAAGAGTAAAATAGTGATTTTGCTTTCCCCCAATCCTGTACCCCTTTGCCAGTGGTTTATGTTTAATTGAAGATTGTGCTTGCTCATAAGAGTCTGAAAACCCAGCTAACTCACCAACTGCATTTACCTTTTTGTCCCACAAATATTGTTTTAGATTATCACTGCACATATTCAGGAATTGTTCCTGAGTAACCAAATCTCACATTTTTTAAAGCTTGTAATGCCTTTCCCCCTTACCCACTTACCTACCAAATCTTTTATTTCATTTACATAAGCCACATTACTCTATCCAGATCCACTCTTAAGACTCCTGAATTTAACCCTATAGGTTTCATGTGTAACCTGAAATTGTTTTAAAATCAGTTCCTTAAATTTACCATAGTTTGAAGCATCGTCAATAGGCATCTTATTGAATATGTCCATAGCTTTTCCAGTTCATTTTGATATCAATGTGGTTATCTTTCATTTTAGGGATTCCATGGAGGGTGTACAGTCTCTCAAAGGTGATGAAATATTTGGCAATATTGCTGTATTCATCATACTGTGGACATAGTCTCATAGACTCATAGACTTTAAGGTCAGAAGGGACCATTATGATCATCTAGTCTGACCTCCTGCACAATGCAGGCCACAAAATCTCACCCACCCACTCCTGGAGTAATTCTCTCACCTATTCCTCAGCTATTGAAGTCCTCAAGTCACTTTCATGTGTGGATTTTTGGGGAAGTGGAGCCAGCAGCTGCAGGGTTTCTTTTTTTTTTAACTCCATAACAGCCAGTTCCTGCTTCTGGGCCTCAATTTGGGCCTCCATAACTCTTTTTTGGGCAGCCTCCTCCCTGGCTGTTTTTGGCTCCATAGATCTCTTGTGGGTAGCCTCCTCTGCATTAATTTTTAATTGTCTTAATTTTATCAGTCTTTTATGTTTGTTTTCTTTTTCAGCCATTTGCAACCTATGCAGTTTTAGCTTTTTCTGAGCCTTGCTTTCACTCACGTTGCTGATTTTCCTGCTCTATTCCCTTGTCCGAAATAAGGAAACAGAAAATAACAAACCAGTAACCACTTTGTCTGTTTTCCAGGCACCACACCTAAAACTCAATTAAAATCGCTACCAGTATTTTAAAGCAATCAGCTGTGCACAGATCCTGCCGACTACGCCACTGTGACCTGGTGGATCACAGAAACTCCCTTGGGGCTGCCAACTGATGTGCCGAGACTACTTCTGCCCGTGATTTCCTGCCCTGGCAGCTTGGGAATTCAGTGCCCTGCCTGGTTTGAGCCAGATCCTTTAGCCTGCTGCAAACCTAGACCCAGGTCTGAACCACGTCCTCTAACAGCTGTAGGCTTAATTGAAAGCAGCTTAAGCAGTGTTCCTGTCTTGAACACTCAGATGCCCAACTCCCAATTTGGTCCAAACCCCAAATAAATCTGTTTTACCCTGTGTAAAGCCATGCAAATGGCTTATAAATTGTTCGCCCTCTATGACACTGATAAAAATATATGCACAGCTGTTTGCACCTCCGTGAGGTATTAATACATACTCTGGGTTAATTAATAAGTAAAAAGGGATTGTATTACATACAAAACACAGAATTTAAGTGGTTCCAAGTAATAGAAAGAACAAAGTAAATTACCAAGCAAAATAAAATAAAACACGCAAGCCTACACCTAATACAGTAAAAAAATGAATACAAATAAAACCTCACCCTCAGAGGTGTCCCAGTAAGATTCCTTTTACAGACTAGTTTCCTTCTAGTCTGGATCCAGCAATCACTCACACCCCGTGTAGTTACTATCCTTTGTTTCAGTTTGTTTCAGATGTCCTTGGGGCTGGAGAGACTATCTCTTGAGCCCACTGAATACCAAATGGAGGGGTCTCCCAGGGGTTTTAATAGACTTTTTCTTGGGGGTGGAGACCCCTCCTCTCTCCTATGCAAAGTCCAGCTCCAAAATGGAGTTTTGGAGTCACCTGGGCAAATCACATGGCCATGCATGACTCAGTTTTTACAGGCAGTAGCCATTGTTCACATGCTACCTAAAATTTCCTCATGTAGACTTCTTATGTGGATTGGAGCCTTCCAAAATCCATTGTCCGTTAAGTGCTTATTAATTGGGCACTTAACTTGCAAATTTCTTTCTAAAATGCTAGCCAGATGCCTTTCTAAGGCTCTTTAAAATCAAATAAGTACACGGCCAATATTAATAACTTCAAATAAAATAATGGCACATGCATGCAAATAGAATGAATAAATTCAGTAAATCATACCCTATACAGAGATATGTTACATGGCACATGTAGCATAAAACATATTCCAGTTATGTTATATATACATTCATAAGCATATTTCCCTCAAGCCTTATGGGGTGCACCGTCACAGTGAGTACTCGGTTGAAGTCAATAAAATGACTGATAAGCTGAGAATCAAGTGAGTGCTTAAGTGCTTGGCTGTAATGGGGTCTATATAAGTTAAAAGATTTTTCCCTTTGTAACTGCCATCCCTGAAATCTCTCTCTCTCATCTGAAATTCAATATGGGTTTTCTTTCCTACATAGGATTATTCTGTAACTCAAATGTGGTTCTCATTCACATATTATCAACAGCACTACCTTCAGAGATTGAGTGGCGTGTCACCTGTGTAGCTCCATTCAATCCTCAAGTGTTGTAAAAGAGAGCAAAATCAGTGGAGTTTTGTGTGACCAGTTGGGATCACAGAAACCATCTTGGTGCTGCCACCTGGTGTGCCAAGGCTACTTCTGCCCCTGCTTCCCTGCCCTTTCCAGCTTGGGACTCCGGAATCCTGTCTCATTTTAGCCAGATCTGCTGCAAACACAGACCCAGGTCCGAACCACGTCCCCTGCTACTGTAAGGCTCCTGGAAGCAGCTCAGGAAGTGTGTAAGACACCTGGGGCCAATTAAGATCCTTCTAGAAAAAGCAGTGGAGATGGCTAGATTTATTGGGACACCTGAAGCCAATCAGGGGCTGGCTGGAACTAGTTAAAACCCTCCCAGTTAGTCAGTGAAAGGAGGATGCCAGGAGCTGTAGAAGGAGGTTGTGTGTGAGGAGCTGGGAGCAAGAGGCACTAGGAGCTGAGAGTAAGAGGGCGTACTGCTGGAAGATCCTGTGGTGAGGATAAAGAAGGTGTTGGGAGGAGTCCATGGGGAAGTAGCCCAGGGAGTTGTAGCTGTGGTGCAGTTGTTCCAGGAGGCACTCTAAACAGCTGCAGTCCGCAGGGCCCTGGGCTGGAACCCGGAGTAGAGGGCGGGCCCAGGTTCCCACCAAACTTCCCAACTCCTGATCAGACACAGGAGGAGTTGATCTAGACTGTGGGTTCTACCAGAGGGGAAGATCTCTGAGGCAAACAAAAATCTGCCAATAAGTGAAGGACCCACCGAGGTATAGGAGGAACTTTATCACAACTGGTGTCAGGGGTGGGATTTGGTGTGCACAGCGTGGCGGAAGAAGAGGGGTGTTTAAAAAAAAAAGGGGGGGAGCGGGTTTATTTTTTTTCTACCACAATGGAAGAGGTAGTACGGGCACTGATACAAGCCATGGCTGCCCAGCAGGAGTCTACCTGTGTCCAGGTAGCTGCCCAACAGGAGGCAGTGCAGCTGCAGCAGGAGACCAATTGCCTGTTGATGGACCAGGCTGCTCAAGACCATACTATGTTGCGGGAACTGGTAAACCAAGTGAAGGCCCTTACGGAGATGAACCACGGAGGGGAACAATGACATAGAGGCATATCTCCTGGCCTTTGAGAGGACAGCCTTACGGGAGGCCTGGCCTCGAGATCAGTGGTCTGGCATCCTCACCCCATTCCTGTGTGGGGAGGCCCAGAAGGCCTACTATGATCTGCCTGAAGAGACTGCAGCAGACTACCCCCAGCTGAAAGCAGAGATCCTGGCCAGATCTGGGGTAACAACCGCAGTGCGGGCCCAGCGGTATCATGAGTGGAGGTACCAGGAAGACAAAACCCCATGGTCCCAATTGTATGACCTCATCCATCTCGCACGAAAGTAGTTGCAAACTGAGTCCCGGAGTCCAGAAGAGATACTAGAGGTTCTGGTCATCGACTGATACATGAGGGGACTACCACCAGACTTTCGTGCATGGGTAAGCCAGAACGAACCCTCCACCTATGATGAGATTGTGGCAATGGTAGACAGGCAAAGGACGGCAAGGGAGCTGACCTGACCAGTTAAGGAAATGGAACCCTGGGTTAAACTAGCAGCACCAAGCCCTAGAGTTCGAGTGACTGGGCCACCAGGAGGGCCCAGGTGGAAAAAGAGAGGGGCTGAAGGCCCACCAGAGGCCATAAAGTGTCGGAGCACTGAGGGGGAAGAAGATTGTGATGTTAGACTTCCCAAACCAAGAGACTGGGGAACGCCTAGGGTTCCATACAGATGTTATGCCTGCGGGGAGTGGGGACACATAGCTGCACAGTGTCCCAGTACCAAGGAGCCTATGCATTGTAACTTGGGGGATTGGGAGGTCCCGTACTCCCTTATCCACCTTGCGGGCGTCGCATTAGCCCCGCATAACTACACCAGACTGGTGAAGATAAACGGAGTAGAGACTATAGTGCTTGTGGACTCCGGGAGTGCAATCACCCTCATATCGGGTAAGCTGGTAAAAAGTAGCCAGCTGCTACAAGCCAAACGTGTAGCAGTGACATGTGTGCATGGGGCCATGAGCCATTACCCCACCATCCCAGTGGAGATAGAGGTTCAGGGGACCCCCATTGAGGTGACAGTGGGTGTAGTTCGTAAACTCCCGTATCCTGTAGTCATTGGGAGGGACTATCCAGGGTTTGATAATTTACTCCCCCCGGGAGAGGCTGGAGGGAGGTGGGGACCCTGAGGGCAGTGACTCGTCATCAGGGGAATGTCAACCTCCGATGTTTGCTGAGTTTTCTCAGGATCTGTTCTCAGCCCCCCAAAAGACCCGGAAGACAAAAAAAGAGAGGAAGGCTGCAAAAGCTTTGGGAACCCGGATCCTGACCCAGGGCCAGAAGATCACCCTAGTAGGCAGACGGACATGAGCAGCCAGAGAAACTATGACCACGGAAGATGAGCCGGAGGCTGGCCCCAGCCATGATGAAAATGAGCCATTGGAAGCAACAGAAGCCAGCCCCTGGGAGCTCGGGCAGGTTAGTCCCCGGAGAGAGACTTTCGGGCGGGACCAGGCAGAGGACCCTAGATATGATAACGCCAGGAAAGAGGTGGCCGAGATAGATGGGTTACCCATGGATGGGAAGGTCCGGGGTCCAGGACCTTACTTTATAGTGAAGAAAGATCTCCTGTACCGTGTGGTGCAAATGCAGGAGCAAGAGATACAACAACTTCTGGTGCCACAAAAACATCAAAAACCCATATTGAGCTTCGCCCACAGTCACCTATTTGGAGGACACCTAGGGGTAGAGAAAACCCAGGCACGGATCCTGCGGAGGTTCTTCTGGCCAGGAGTACATGAAGATGTCCGGCGATACTGCACCTCTTGTCCGGAGTGTCAGTTACATAGTCCTCACCCGCACTTCTGGGCTCCTTTGATACCTCTTCCAGTAATAGAGGTTCCTTTCGAAAGCATAGCCATGGATTTGATAGGGCCCCTTGAGAAGACAGCTCGGGGCCACCAACATATGCTTGTTCTACTGGATTATGCAACCCGGTTGCCATTCCCCTACGCAACACGGCTTCCAAAACCATAGCTAAGGAGCTAGTACAGATCTTTGCCCGAGTTGGGCTACCCATGGAGATATTGACTGATCAAGGGACACCTTTCATGTCCAAGTTGATGAAATATCTCTGTTCGTTACTCCATATACAAGCCCTATGGACCTCTGTATACCACCCGCAAACAGATGGCCTTGTGGAAAGTTTCAATAGGACCCTCAAGGCCATGATCAGGAAAGTGGTGAGCCGGGATGGGAAAGATTGGGATACCCTATTGCCTTACCTCATGTTCACCATCCGCGAGGTTCTGCAAGCCTCCACAGGTTTCTCACAATTCGAACTATTATACAGACCCCCCCCCAGGGCATATTGGATATAGCTAGAGAAGCATGGGAAGAGGAGCCAAATCCAGGAAGGAACATAGTCGAGCATGTGCTGAAGATGAGGAATCGGATAGTTCGAGTTACGCCTATTGTACGAGAACACTTGGAGAAAGCACAGGAGACCCAACAAACCCATTATAACCACCAAGCAAAGCTTCAACGGTTTCAACCAGGGGATCGAGTGATGGTCCTGGTGCCCACAGCAGAAAGTAAACTGTTGGCCCAGTGGCAGGGACCCTACGAGGTGATCGAAGCAGTGGGAGAGGTGAACTATAAAGTGCGGCAGCCAGGCAGCAGGAAACCAGAGCAAATTTATCACATCAATCTTTTAAAACCTTGGCACAATCGAGAGGCATGCTTAGTCACCCAGGAGACCCTTCCCCAGGAGGAAAACTTACACGAGCAAGTAAGGATATCACCTGATTTGACGCCGACCCAAAAGATAGAGGCAAACAACATGATTAATCGCAACCGAGATGTGTTCTCTACAAAACTGGGGCGGACAACTGAGACCTACCACCATATCTGCGCAATCCCCGGAGCCATGGTAACATTGAGACCCTACTGAATCCCAGCAGCCAAAAGAGAAGAAATCAAGGCTGAAGTAAAGAAAATGTTAGAATTAGGGTTTATTGACAAATCTTACAGTCAGTGGTCCAGTCCAATTGTTCTAGTGCCTAAACCTGACGGTATCATAAGATTCTGTAATGACTTCTGCCGACTGAATGAAGTATCCCAATTTGATGCATACCCCATACCACGCATCGACGAACTGGTTGACCGACTGGGTAGTGCCCGATTCTTGACTACACTGGATCTGAAAAAAAGGATATTGGCAGATTTCCCTGACCAAAGAAGCTAAAGAAAAGACAGCATTTTCCACCCCGGATGGGCTATTCCAGTATACAGTCCTTCCTTTCGGGTTACATGGGGCCCCGGCCACATTCCAGT
Source organism: Macrochelys suwanniensis (assembly GCA_033296515.1). Classification (NCBI taxonomy): domain Eukaryota; kingdom Metazoa; phylum Chordata; order Testudines; family Chelydridae; genus Macrochelys; species Macrochelys suwanniensis. The sequence continues at coordinate 40,633,044 of CM065786.1, read as the reverse complement.
GCCTCATGGATAAACTGCTGCGTATGCAGCTGCGTACCTAGATGATGTCATTATCCATAAGCCAGACTGGGGAACCCACTTGGAGAAAGTTGAGGCAGTACTGCGCACCTTAAGGAGGCCGGCCTCACCGCTAATCCCGCTAAATGCGCCATAGGGCTAGCAGAGGCTAAGTAACTGGGCTATATTGTAGGAAGGGGCATAAATAAGATAGAAGCGATTCAAAACTGGCCGCGGACAACCCGAAAGAAACAGGTCCGTGCGTTCTTAGGCATGGTAGGCTATTACCGACATTTTATTCCCTTCTTCGCCACTAGGACAAGTCCCCTAACGGACCTGGTGAAGGCCCGAGGTCCAGACATGGTGAAGTGGACTGATGCAGCAGAAAGGGCATTCATAGACCTTCGGACGGCCCTCTGTAATGACCCCATACTTATAGCCCCAGACGTTAACAAGGAATTTATTTTACAAACAGATGCTTCCGAGGTGGGGTTAGGGGTGGTTCTGTCTCAATTGGTTGGAGAAGAAGAACACTCAATCCTCTACCTAAGCAGAAAGCTGCTCCCAAGAGAACAGAAATACGCAGTAATTGAGAGAGAATGCCTTGCTGTCAAATGGGCCATGGAGACACTGCGTTACTACCTCTTGGGCCGGCAATTTACTCTTGTGATGGACCATGCACTCCTCCAGTGGATGCAGCGGAATAAGGAAAAGAATGCCAGGGTCACCAGGTGGTTCTTATCCCTCCAACCGTTCCAGTTCCGCATACGGCACAGGGCTGGATGCCACCATGGCAATGCTGATGGTTTGTCAAGAGCACACTGCCTGGCGTCCCAAGTTGCCCAACTATATGGTGTTGAGCAGAGGAGCGGGATATGTGATGGGGCAAGGCCAGATGGCTATAGGAAAGTGGTGAGGAACCAGTATGTTAGTCCCAGGCTAAACAAATCCCTGATACCTTGTTAACCAAATGGCAGTTGCTCCAGGTTAATCAAGACACCTGGGGCCAATTAAGATCCTTCTAGAAAAAGCAGTGGAGGTGGCTAGATTGATTGGGACACCTGAAGCCAATCAAGGGCTGGCTGGAACTAGTTAAAACCCTCCCAGTTAGTCAGTGAAGGGGGGATGTCAGGAGCTGTGGAAGGAGGTTGCATGCGAGGAGCTGGGAGCAAGAGGCACTAGAAGCTGAGAATGAGAAGGCATACTGCTGGAAGATCCTGTGGTGAGGATAAAGAAGGTGTTGGGAGGAGTCCATGGGGAAGTAGCCCAGGGAGTTGTAGCTGTGGTGCAGTTGTTCCAGGAGGCACTCTAAACAGCTGCAGTCCGCAGGGCCCTGGGCTGGAACCCAGAGTAGAGGGCGGGCCCGGGTTCCCACCAAACCTCCCAACTCCTGATCAGACACAGGAGGAGTTGATCTAGACTGTGGGTTCTACCGGAGGGGATGATCTCTGAGGCTAACAAAAATCTGCCAATAAGTGCAGGACCCACCGAGGTATAGGAGGAACTTCATCACAGTATCTATCTATGTATCTATCTAGCTATGCTTTACACAAGTTTTATAACAGTGTAATTCCAGTGAATGGAGAATCATCCCCATTGACGGCAAAGGAGTTATGCCTATTTTACACTAGAATGAGTTAAAGAAAAATCAAGTCATTCATTTTATGCATCTGGATTTCACCGAAACATACATATTATTATGTTATGTTTTTTCCATGTTTATTTATTATATGTGTGATATATAGTGAATACATCCTATATTACAACAGATATAATTTGATAATTAATTTGCAAAGTGAAATCTTGGTTATTAATAAGACTATTGGTGTATAAGGTTTAATATCATATTGTGAACTCCTATCAAGTGCAGTTTTTGTGAACAGTCCAAATGACTTCATGCACCTGTATTTGAGAACATCAGGTGTGTTATTTTTTCCCTTCTCCACTCGAATGTCAGGAGATTATGGATTCAGTAACTGAGACAAATTATTCTGCTAATATATTTTAATGTAGTTCAGTTTGTATGCAGTGTTAAGTGTTTACAGTTCGATATGAGATCTATCTATCTATCTATCTATCTATCTATCTATCTATCTATCTATCTATCCAATACATACATACCCCTCTGCCGGCCCCTCTGGATACCTCAGTTGCCATATTGCTGTAGATTATGATGCAATACCTGACCAAAACTTTAATCTTTGTTGCTATAGAAGGAATACTCAAGCAATGGAACATAGTAGCCACACCAGAGTGATTGAATTCATCATGCAGGGGCTCTTTGACCATCCTCACCACCAGGGTTTGTTATTTGGGCTATTCCTGTGTCTTTATACAGCTGTCATCATGGGCAACTCCCTGATCATTGTGGCTATTGTCATCCACCCACCTCTGCACACTCCCATGTACTTCTTCATCGCCAATTTAGCCCTGGTTGACATTTTGTGCACTTCCTCGGTTCTCCCTAAAATGCTGGAAAACCTGATGCAGGAGAAGAAAACCATCTCCTTTGGAGGCTGCATCACCCAGCTCTTTGTCTTAACATCATCAGTGGGGACAGAGCTTCTGCTGCTCACTGTCATGTCATATGACCGGTATGTAGCCATTTGCCACCCCTTGCATTATGTAAAACTCATGAGCAAGGAAATTTGCATCCGTTTAGCAGTCAGTGTCTGGGCTGTGGGTACCATCAATTCATTTGTCAACATATTGCTTGTGCTTCACCTGGATTTTTGCGGGCCCAACCTCGTCTCGCATTTCTTCTGTGATTTCCCAACAATACTGGCACTGTCCTGCAGCTCCACCTACCTCAATGAAATCATGATGTTCCTGGCTGACATCTTCCTGGCCATGGGGAACTTCCTGCTGACCACCGTGTCCTATAGCTTCATCATTCTCACTATCCTGAAAATCCAGAGCTCCAAAGGAAAGAAGAAAGCCTTCTCCACGTGCTCCTCCCACCTACTTGTGGTCACCTTGTACTACTCCATCATCATCTACATCTACATTCGGCCAACCTCCAGTTACTCAGTGGATAAAGACAAGAAGGTGGCCATAATGTACACCTTAGTCATTCCCAGCCTGAATCCCATGATCTACAGTCTGCGCAATAAGGAGGTCAAAGTGGCCATGAATAAAATCCTTCTATTCACCACAAAAAAACTAATTTTTCAAGCGTAAACCCGATTATAGCCTGCCTTGTTCCTTTTAAGCCAGGTACACAGGTGATTTAAATTGTTGCAAAACTATGGACTTCAATAGAGATAAATTTGCATTACGATCCTGTGATGTTGCACCCCATAATTCTTTATATAAATATACTTATGAATGTAAATATGACATAGCTGGAATATGTTTTATGCTAGCTATGACATGTAACGTATCTCTGTAAAGGTTACGTTCTTCTGCATGTATTCATCCTATTCGTATGCCTGTATCATTTTTATATCTAAAGGTATGAGCGTTGATACTATGCTTCTATTTAAAGTGTTTGCTGTAGAAAGCACCTTAGGCATATTTGGTCAACGTAGTGTGAAGGGGTTATTCAAGTAATTGGGAGTACTTAGCTCACAATGGACCTTTATAGACACCAATCCACATCTCAGCTTTCCTGGGAACGTTCGGGCTAACATGTGGGCAATGACAATGGCCTGTAGAGAACCGAGTCATGCATGGACATGTGACTTGCCCATGTGACTCCAAAACTCCATCTTGTAGCTGTGATTCTACGCAGGAGGAGAGAGGGGTTTTAACCTCAAGAGAAAGACTATATAAGCCCCTGGAAATGCCTCCATTTTGTCTTCAGCTGGCACAAAGTATAGTCTCTCCACCCTAAAGAAATGCCTGGAAGAAACTGAAACAAAGGACAGTAACTACTAGGGTGTGAGTGGTTGCTAGACCTAGACTAGGAGGAAGTCTAGTCTGTAAAAGAAGCTTACTGGAAAATCTCTGAGGGTGAGATTTACCTGCATTTCGTTTCTTACTGTATTAGGCTTAGACTTGCATGTTTTACTTTATTTTACTTGCTAATTTACTTTGTTCTGTCTGTTATTACTGGAACCATTTAAATCCTACTTTTATACTTAATAAAATCACATTTTACTTATTAATTAATCCAGAGTATGTATTAATAAATGGAGGAGCAAACAGCTGTCCATATCTCTCTATCAGTGTTATATAGGGTGCACAATTAATGAGTTTACCCTGTATAAGCTTTATACAGGGTAAAATGGATTTATTTGGGGTTTGGACAGTAGCGTAGCCAGGGGTGTAGCAGGGAGAGCAACCGCTCTCCCTGTGAGGAGAAGCGGCGCCTTAAAAAGCACCGCCCGAGCCCCGCTACCAGAGCCGGGCTCGGGGGGCGGGGGTCGCTTTAAAAGGCCCGTGGATCCCCGCAGCGGCAAGAGCATTTTAAAGCACCTCCCCCCCCAGCCCCGATGCCGGAGCCGGGCTCGGGCGGGGATTTAAAAGGCCTGCGGCTGCAAGAGCCACGGGACTTTTAAATCCCCACCCAAGCCCCGCTTCAAGAGCTGGCCTGGGCGGGGGGGCGCTTTAAAAAGCCCGCAGCTCCTGCAGCCGCGGGGAGCCGCGAGCCTTTTAAAGCGCCACCGGAGCCCTGCTGCCGGAGCTCTGGCAGCGCTTTAAAGGGCCCGGGGGCTCCGCAGCGGCTGGAGCCCCGGGCCCTTTAAAGCGCCACCGGGTGAGTACAGGGGAAGCGGGGAGGCGCCCTTTTATAGCGCTGCTCCCTCTGTGCTCTAAACCTGGCTACGCCACTGGGTTTGGACCCCACTGGGAGCTCATCCATTCCCTATCCATTCCTGAGGTGAGTAACAGGAGAATGGGGAGGTGAATGCCCAGTCTCCTTTTTCCCAGGTGTAAAATGGTGATTTTGCTTTCCCCCAAGCCTGTACCCTTTTGCCAGTGGTTTGTGTTTAATTGCAGCTTGTTCTTCCTCCTAAGTGTCTGGAAACCCAGCTAACACACCAACTGCATTTACCTTTTTGTCCCACAAATACTGTTTTACATTATCACTGCACATATTCAGGAATTGTTCCTGATTAACCAAATCACACATTTTTTTTAAAGCTAGTAATGCCTTTTCCCCCTTACCCACTTATCTACCAAATCGTTTATTTTATTTACATAAGCCACATTTCTCTGTCCAGATCCCCTCTTAAGACTCCTGAATTTAACCCTGTAGGTTTCAGGTGTAACCTCAAACGGTTTTAAAACCAGTTCCTGAAATTTACCATAGTTTGAAGCATCATCAATAGGCATCTTATTGAATATGTCCATAGCTTTGCCAGTTAATTTTGATTTCAGTGTGGTCATCTTTTGATTTTAGGGATTGCATGGAGGGTGCACAGTCTCTCAAAGGTGATGAAATATTCGGCAATATCACTGTATTCATCATACCGTGGACATAGTCACTTCCATTTGTGTATTTTTGAGGAAGTGGAGCAAGCAGCTGCAGGGTTTGGGTTTTTTTTAACTCCATAACAGCCAGTTCATGCTTCTGGGCCTGAATTTGGGCCTCCATAGCTCTCTTGTGGGCAGCCTCCTCCTGGGTGTTTCTCCCTCCCTAGCTCTCTTGTGGGCAGCCTCCTTTGCATTAATTTTTAATTGTCTTAATTTTATCAGTCTTTTGTTTTTGTTTTCTTTTTCAGCCATTTGCAACCTATGCAGTTTTAGCTTTTTCTAAGCTTTGCTCTCACTCACGTTGCTGATTTTCCTGCCTCTATTCCCTTCCCCAAAATAAGGAAACAGAAAATAACAAACCAGTAATCACTTTGTCTGTTCTCCAGGCACTACACCTAAAACTCACTTAAAATCACTACCAGTATTTTAGAGCAATCAGCTGTGCACGGATCCTGCCGACTACACCGCTGTGACTGGTTGGATCACAGAAACTCCCTTAGGGCTACCAACTGATGTGCCAAGACTACTTCTGCTCCTGCTTTCCTGCCCTGGCAACTTGGGAATTCAGTGCCCTACATTGTTTGTGCCAGACCCTCTAGCCTGCTGCAAACCCAGACACAGGTCTGAACCACGTCCCTCAACAGCTGTAGGCTTAGTTGAACGCAGCTTAAGAAGACGACCAACTCCCAATGGGGTCCAAACCCCAAATACATCTGTTTTATCCCGTATCGAGCTTATACAGGGTAAACTTATAAATTATTTGCCCTCTATAACACTGATAAAAATATATGCACAGCTGACACCCGCCCCCGGGTTTTAATATATACTCTGGGTTAATTAATCAGTAAAAAGTGATTTCATTCAATAAAAAAATTAGAATTTAAGTGGTTCCAAATACTAGCAGACAGAACAAAGTAAATTACCTAGCAAAATAAAATAAAACATACAAACCTATGCCTAATACAGTAACAAATAATGAATACAAATAAAACTTCAATCTCAGAGGTGTCCTAGAAAGCTTCCTTTTACACACTAGTTTCCTTCTAGTCTGGATCTAGCAATCACTCACGCCCCCTGTAGTTACTGTCCTTTCTTCCAGTTTCTTTCAGCTGTTCTTGGGGGTGGAGAGGTTATTTCTTGATCCAGCTGAAGAACCAAATGGATGGGTCTCCCAGGGGTTTAAATAGACTTTTTCTTGTGGGTGGAGACGCCTCCTCTCTCCTATGCAAAGTCCAGCTCCATAATGGGGTTTTGGAACCCCCTTGGCAAGTCACATGTCCATGAATGACTCAGTTCAAATGCTACCTTAAAGGTCCTCATGTAGACTTCTTATGTGGATTGGAGCCTTCCAAAATCCATTGTCCATTAAGCGCTTCTTAATTGGGCACTTAACTTGCAAATTCCTTTCTAAAAAAGCTAACCAAATGCCTTACTACGGTTTTTTAAAATCAAACAAGGACATATTCATAACTTGAAATACAATAATGACACATGCATGCAAATAGATTGAATAAATTCAGTAAATCATAACCTAAACAGAGATATGTGACATGGCATATGTAGCATAAAATATATTCCAGTTATGATAGGTTTACATTCATAAGCGTTTTTTCCCCAAGCCTTATGGGGTGCACCGTCACAGTGAGTACTCGGTTGAAGTCAATAAAATGACTCATAAGCTGAGAATCAAGCATGTGCTTAAGCGCTTGGCTGTAATGGGGTCTATATAAGTTAAAAGATTTTTCCCTTTGTAACTGACACCCCTGAAATCTCTCTCTCATCTGAAATTCAATATGGATTTTCTTTCCTACATACGATTATTCTGTAACTCAAATTTGGCTCTCATTCACATATTATCAACAGCACTACCTTCAGAGATTGGGTGGAGTGACACCTCTGTAGCTCCATTCAATCCTCAAGTGTTGTAAAAGAGAGCAAAATTAATGGAGCTTTGCTCGTTAACACGATTGACTTTGATGCAGTTAGGCTGGTTCATTCAGTTGGGAATCTGGCCTGTTGACTTTGTTGAAACAAACCTGATTTACACTAGCTCTGGATCTGTCCCATTGACTGTGATGGAGCTATGCTGATTTACACCCGATGGAGACCTGCCACATCTACTTCACAGGACCAATGGAGAAGACACTACTCAAAGTTGTGAGAAGTTGTCCTGACAATTGTGTTAGCGAAGACATGTAGACATTTAACACACAGAGTGAACTCAGATGATTCAGTGTGGACTAAGAATCATTGATAGTAGAAGAAGTCTGAGTGTGAAATCCAGGCCCCATTGAAGCTAAGGTCAACCTTTCTATTGACACCCATCAATGGGGCCAGGATTTCACCCTGAGTTTTTATCCACTCACCTTCACTAATTAATATGGAATCTATCTCTAATGGCAGCACTATGTTCAGAAAGAAATGCATTGATGGAAAAAATGCTTTCTTCCTGGACAATTCAGCAGCATAGACATTTGGACCTAAGATCAAAAGGAATTTTGCCAACTTAAAGTGGAATGTTTATTCATACTGATTTAGGTGACTCCCATTTACCTTCTCCTTTGAGGCCTTGTTTGAGAATTAACTTTTGTCCATATTCACATGGGATGCAAGATCTCCCGATAGACGGCTACTATATATGAAGTTGAATGACTCATAAATCAGTCTCTGCATTTAAATTACAACTTGGTTCATTACATTGGAGGATTGAATGAGAGGTGAGAATATTCTTCTTGCTTTCTTGCTTGCTTGCTTGCTTTCTCATAATTAGTGTTTCTAAATGAAGTTTTGTGACCTTTTTATGCTGATATTTCAAATTTTCTAAGAGAGTTAGACATCAACACCTAGCGAAATTCTGTGAGTTGGATGATTAATTCATTTACACTCATTGGAAAATTAACCTAAATTTAATTTCTATGTTTTATTTATTATTTTGCTAAAAGTTTTTTGTAAGAATACACATTCAACCAATTGTTTATGAATATAGGACCAAATGCTGATCTCAGTTTGACCAAGAGAAATCTGATGTAAATTCACATACATCAGGAAAGTTCCTGTGTATTTAATTGTAGTTGAGATTAAGTAAATGGAAATATAATATTATAACACTGATTTGAGGTGTGGAAGATTGACTACTTATAGTCTGTGCCCTCAAAAGTATGCAATCGAATTTGAAATGTAATGCAATGGGTGACTTTAAAAATTTTTTCCTCTACTATGCCTAGAGAAGTCACGTAAGCTCCTTCACCGGAGGTTTTCAAAAAGAGAATGGATAGTTATCCGCCTTGGATGGTTTAGACACAGTAAATCCTGCATCTTGGCTGAGGGTAGACTAAATGACCCTTGAGGTCTCTTCTAACGCTGTCGTTCTATGATTCTATGATTCTAAATTACTCTAATACAATCTCACGATTAGTTAGTTTTGTTGGCCCTGAGGCTCTTCTGGTTTTCATCATTTTTACAATTCAGTAACTCCATTGACTTCAAAGGAGATACTCCTGATTTACTCCGGGAGGAGTGAGAGGAAAACCATCAGAAGCAGTAACTAGTAATAAAACTAGGGACATCTGAAGACAGTAAATGGAGACTAAACAGTAATGCAGTAGGGAGTACGTGTCAAATCATGCAAATACTATTCCTAATATTAAAGCAATATTATATATATTGCTTTAATATTAGGAATAGTATTTGCACAAAGTTTTACACAAGTTTTATACCAGTATAATTTCAGTGAATGGAGAATCATCCCCATTGACGGCAATGGAGTTACACCTAATTTACACTAGCATGAGTTAAAGGAAAATGAAGTCCTTTATTTTGTGCATCTTGATTCCACCTAAAGATACACATATGTTATATTTTTTGTATTTTTCTATATTGCATTTGTGATACATACCGAAACCATCCTATATAACAAGAGATATAATTTTTGAAATTAGTTTGCAAAGTGCAATCTTGGTTAATAATACAAATATTGGTGTATGAAAGATGTTTAATATCATATTGTGAACTCCTGTCATGTGCAGTTTTTGTAAACATCCCAAATGACTTTATGCACCTGTATTTGAGAACATCAAGTGTGTTATGTTTTCCCTTCTCCACTCAAATGTTGGGAGAATATGGATTCAGTAGCTGAGACAGATTATTGTGTTAATATATTTTAATGTAGTTCAGTTTGTATGTTGTTTTAAGTATTTACAGTATGACAAGAGATCTATCTATCTATCTATCTATCTATCTATCTATCTATCCAATACACACATACCCCTCTGTCAGCCCCTCTCGATACCTCAGTTGCCATATTGCTGTAGTTTGTGATGCAATACCTGACCAAAACTTTAATCTTTGTTGTTTTAGAAGGAACACTCAAGCAATGGAACATAGTAACCACACCAGAGTTACCGAGTTCATAATGCAGGGACTCTTTGACCATCCTCATCACCAGGGGCTGTTCTCTGGGCGATTTCTTTGCATTTATACAGCTGTCATCATGGGCAACTCCCTTATCATTGTGGCTATTGTCATCCACCCACCTCTGCACACTCCCATGTACTTCTTCATCGCCAATTTAGCCCTGGTTGACATTTTGTGCACTTCCTCGGTTCTACCTAAAATGCTGGCAAACATGATGCAGGAGAAGAAAACCATCTCTTTTGGAGGCTGCATGACCCAGCTCTTTGTCTTAACGTCGTCACTGGGGACAGAGCTTTTGCTGCTCTCTGTCATGTCATACGACCGGTATGTAGCCATTTGCCACCCCTTACATTATGTAAAACTCATGAGCAAGGAAATTTGCATCTGTTTAGCAGTCAGTGTCTGGGCTGTTGGTACCGTCAATTCATTTGTCAACTCTTTGCTTATTCTGCGCCTGGATTTTTGCGGGCCCAACCTCGTCTCGCATTTCTTCTGTGAGTTCCCAACAATATTTGGACTGTCCTGCAGCTCCGCCTACCTCAATGAAATCATGATATTCATGGCTGACATCTTCCTGGCCATGGGGAACTTCCTGCTAACCACCGTGTCCTATAGCTTCATCATCATCACTATCCTGAAAATCCGGAGCTCCAAAGGGAAGCAGAGAGCCTTTTCCACATGCTGCTCCCACCTGATTGTGGTCACCTTGTACTACTCCACCATCATCTACACCTACATCCGGCCCACCTCCAGTTACTCAATGGTTAAAGACAAGAAAGTGGCCATAATGTACACCCTAGTCAGTCCCACCCTGAACCCTGTGATCTACAGTCTACGCAATAAGGAGGTCAAAGTGGCCATGAAGAAAATCCTTCAATTCACCACAAAAAAATAATTTTTCCAAGCATAAACTCGATTATCACCTTCCTTGTTCCTTTTAAGTCAGGTCCACAGGTGGTGTAAATTGTTGCAAAACTAAGGACTTCAGTAGAGATAAATTTGCATTACGATCCTGTGATGTTGCACCCTATAACGCTTTATATAAATATGCTTAAGAGTATAAATATGACATAACTGGAATATGTTTTATGCTATTTATGACATGTAAAGGTCTCTGCAAAGGTTATGTTCTTGTGCATGTATTCATCCGACTTGTATGCATGTATCATTTTTATATCTAAAGTTATGAGTGTTGGCTGTATGCTTGTATTTAAAGTATTTGCTGTAGAAAGTACCTATGGAAGATTTGGTCAACATAGTGTTAAGGAGTTATTCCAGTAACTGGGAGTATAGGTGAGTCTCATCTTACGTGCATTTAACATGTGCAAATTCAGCTTTGCACGGTCGGGAAAGAAAAAGAAAAGAGTAAAATAACAATTAAAAAATGTTATCTGTAGTGCGGGTGATTCCACCCGCCATTCCACTCAATGCGCTTTTAACTATACGCGATTTTCACTTTAAGCACTGACTGCGGAACGTAACCCCAGTGCAAAATGAGACTCACCGGTACTTAGCTAACAATGGACCTCGATAGACACCAATCCACATCTCAGCTTTCCTGGGAACATTCGGACTAACATGGGCAATGGCATTGGCCTGTAGAGAACTGAGTCATGCATGGACCTGTGACTTGCCCATGTGACTCCAAAACTCCATCTTGTAGCTGTGATTCTACACAGGAGGAGAGAGGGGTTTTCACCCACAAGAGAAAGACTATATAATCCCCTGGAAACCCCTCCATTTTGTCTTCAGCTGGCACAAAATATAGTCTCTCCACCCCAAAGAAATGCCTGTAAGGACAGTAACAACTAGGGTGTGAGTGATTGCTGGACCCAGACTAGGAGGAAGTCTAGTCTGCAAAAGAAGCTTATTGCAACATCTTTGAGGGTGAGATTTGCTTTCACTTAGTTTCTTACTATGTTAGGCTTAAACGTTCGTGTTTTATTTTACTTGGTAATTTATTTTGTTCTGTCTGTTATTACTTGGAACCACTTAAATCCTATTTTTATATTTAATAAAATCACGTTTTACTTATTAATTAACCCGGTGTTTGTATTAATACCTGGGGGAGCAAACAGCTGTGCATATCTCTCTGTCGGTGTTATAGAGGGTGAACAATTTATGAGTTTACCCTGTATAAGCTTTATACAGGGTAAAATGGATTTATTTGGACCCCATTGGGATCTGTGTATCTGGGTGCTGGAGACAGGAGCACTTCTTAAGCTGTTTTCAGTTAGGCCTGCAGTTTTTCGGGACGTGGTTCAGCCCTTGGTCTGTGTTGAAGCAGGCTAGTGAGTCTGGCACAACCAGGCAGGGTACTGGAAGTCCCACGCCGCCAAGGAAAATGGGCTTAAAAGTAGTTACAGAACATCTAATGTCAGTCCCATGGGGGTTTCTGTGACCCAACCCGTCACAGGTCCATACACTTGAATAGAAATACCATAGTTTACACCAGGTTGGAATGTGTTGCATTAAGTGCAGTGGGGCTAGGTTGATTTACATTAGCTGGGGATCAGGGCCCATGGAATGCACTAGTCACACAAGCTGGGCTGTCGTGTTGGGTCAGAATTTTTAAGGTATTTAGATACCCAGTGGGATTTTCAAGAGCACCTAGGCACCTAAAATGCACTTTTTTCAATACACGTTAGTTGCTCTAGGAAAACGCTTTAGGTGCTAAAATACCGATACAAGTCTGGCCCATTGTAGAGCACATTATGGAACATGCAGTCTCATTGAATCACAATATTCCGTTCTCTGCCTCCATGAGTAAATACGATAAAACAATTCAAACTGACTTTCTCTCTGTTCCTTATTTCTTTGGGAGACATTAAACCCCAGAAATCTCTCAAACACATATTTGTTGAGATCTGGAGGTCTCGAGTCCATGTGTCACGGACTCAGATCAGAGATTTTAATACAACAATTTCTATCATCTAACTGTTTTTTTTTCAAAAGACCAGTTGTGTTAGTAAGGTAATGTCTCAATCCTAACAATGTATAAGATATTAATCAAACCGTTGCTCACCGTTACACCAATAAACAATTTACTGAGGTCATGGGTTTCATGTCCATTTATTGCTGCTGACTTGTATGATAACATCCATCATTAAATTTATTTTTTAACTTTTTATTAAAGTCCCAGAAAAAGAAACATACAAACAAAAACAGTTCAGATGTATTTAAAAGCATGTACTAAATAAGGATTTCATTGCAACAATTTCCCTTATTATCGTTCCTTTAAGAGGTATAGCAACTTTCATATGCAAAAGCTCTGTTTAGAGTTTGTTATTTTAATGGTCTTAAAGATAATGCTAGAAAAGAGAAAACATCCGTTTTGATGGCCATGACCTGCTGTTATCGGAGTCCGATCCTGAAACAAGACAAACGTGCATGAAAAGAGACGGTAAAAGACAACAAAGATTGACAGTGCTGCTTCTGACTCTTGTGCTGACTCACACTTGCAACCTCACCTTAAAGAAACAGAGGCACAACACACAGTCTGATTAGCCACACCTACACCTGGCAAACCATGGTCCTGCTGTTTAAGGCATTGCTATTATCTGCCTTTTTGGTCACAGTCCTACAGCACTGTAGACAGACTCTTCCTAGGCTGAGGATAAATGGAGAGAGATACGAAAGAGGAGAGACAAAGTGTTGGCAGAGACATAGAACATCTGTCTTTCCCCTGTTCATGCACTTTGACTGGAGCAGCAGTGTGCATGCTCAGATGCAGCAGCAGAGGTGCTGGGGAACTTATACTACATAAGCAAGGTCTGAAAGAGCTCTCCCCTGACAGGTGAAGGAAAAAAGATTTCAGGAACAGACTGTTTACATGTACACCCCCTATTCTGCCTAGGGATCCATCAGAGAAGGCTGTGTTGCCAAAGTGATCAATGTTGGCTGGTGTTGAGTTACAAATCACTTTAATATTGAATGCAGGGTTCAGTAAATATTGTTATACCAGTAACCACATTGTCTGTTCTTCAGCCACCACAATTAAACCTCACTTAAAATCACTACCAGTATTTTAAAGCAATCAGCTGTGCACAGATCCTGCTGACTATGCGACTGTGACCGATTGGATCAGAGAAACCCCCTTGGGGTTGCCAACTGATGTTCCGAGACTACGTCTGCTCCTGCATTCCTGCCCTGGCAGCTTGGAACTTCATTGACCTGCCTGGTTTGAGCCAGACCCGCTAGCCTACTGCAAACCCAGACCCAGGTCTGAACCGCATCCCCTAACAGGTGTAGGTTAAATTGAAAGCAGCTTAAGAAGTGTTCCTGTCTTTAAACACTCAGATGCCCAACTCCCAATGCGGTCCAAACCCCAAATAAATCTATTTTACTCTGTATAAAGCTTACACAGGGTACACTTATAAATTGTTTGCCCTCTATAACACTGATAAAAATATATGCACAGCTGTTCCCTGCCCTTAGTTTTTAATACATACTCTGGGTTAATTAAGCAGTAAAAAGTGATTGATATTAAAAACAAAAATTAGAATTTAAGTGGTTCCAAGTAATACCAAACAGAACAAAGTAAGTTACTAAGCAAAATAAAATAAAACACGCAAGCCTACGCCTAATACAGTAAAAAAATAAATACAAATAAAACTTCACTCTCAGAGGTGTCCCAGTAAGCGTCCTTTTACAGACTAGTTTTCTTCTAGTCTGGGTAAAGCAATCACTCACACCCCCTGTAGTTTCTGTGCTTTTAACCAGTTTCTTTCAGGTATCCTTGGGGGTGGACAGGCTATCTCTTGAGCCAGATGAAGACCAAATGGAGGGGTCTCCTAGTGGTTTAAATACACCTTTTCTTGTGGGTGGATTCGCCCTCCTCTCTCCTATGCAAAGTCCAGCTCCAAAATGGAGTTTTGGAGTCACCTGGGCAAGTCACATGTCCATGGATGACTCAATTTTTACAGGCAGCAGCCATTGTTCACATGCTACTTTAAATTTCCTCATGTAGACTTCTTATGTGGATTGGAGCCTTCCAAAATCCATTGTCCGTTAAGTCCTTCTTAATTGGTCACTTAACTTGCAAATTCCTTTCTAAAAAGCTAGCCAACTGCCTTACTAACTCTATTTATAATCAAACAAGTACACAGCCAATATTCATAACTTCAAATGGCACATGCATGGAAATAGGATGAATACATTCTTAAAATCATAACCTATACAGAAATATGTTACATGGCATATGTAGCATAAAACATATTCCAGTTATGTTATATGTTCATAAGCATATTTCCCTCAAGCCATATGGGGTGCACCATCACAGTGAGTAGTCGGTTGAAGTCAACAAAAAGATTCATAAGCTGAGAATCAAGCAAGTGCTTAAGTTGTTGGCTGTAATGGTGTCTATATACATTAAAAGATTTCCCCCTTTTTAACTGCCACCCTTGAAATCTCTCTCATCTGAAATTCAATATGGGTTTTCTTTGCTACATAGGATTATTCTGTGACTCAAATTTGGTTCTCATTCACATATTATGAACAGCACTACCTTCAGAGATTGAGTGGAGTGACATCTGTGTAGCTCCATTCAATCCTCAAGTGTTGCAAAACAGAGCTAAATCAATGGAGCTTTGCTCGTTAACACGATTGACTTTGATGCAGTTAGGCTGGTTCATTCAGTTGGGAATCTGGCCTGTTGACTTTGTTGAAACAAACCTGATTTACACTAGCTCTGGATCTGTCCCATTGACTGTGATGGAGCTATGCTGATTTACACCTGATGGAGAGCTGCACCATCGAGTTCACAGGACCAATGGAGAAGACACTACTCAAAGTTATCACAAGTTGGCCTGATTATTATATTAGTGAAGATACAGCTGCATTTAACACAGAGAGTGAACTCAGATGATTCAGTGAGGACTGATGATCACTGATAGTAGAAGTCTGAGTTTGAAATCCAGGCCCCATTGAAGCTAAGGTAAGCCTTCCTATTGACTCCCATCAATGCGGCCAGGATTTCACCCTGAGTTTTTATCCACCCACCTTCACTGATTAATATGGAATCTCTCTTTATTGGTAGCACTATGTTCAGAAAGAAATGCATTGATGGAAAAAATGCTTTCTCCTGGACAATTCAGCAGCATAGACATTTGGACCTAAGATCAAAAGGAATTTTGCCAACTTAATGTGGAATGTTTATTCATACTGAGTTAGGTGACTCCCATTTACCTTCTCCTTTGAGGCCTTGTTTGAGAGTTAACTTCCGTCCAGATTCACAAGGGATGCAAGATCTCCCCACAGAAGGCTTCTATATATGAAGATGAATGAGTCATAACTCATAAGTCTCTGCATTTAAATTACAACTTGGTCCATTGTATTGGAGGATTGAATGAGAGGTGAGAATATTCTTCTTGCTTGCTTGCTTGCTTGCTTGCTTTCTTGCTTTCTCATAATTCGTGGTTTCTAAATGAAGTTTTCTGATCTTTTCAGGCTGACATTTTAAAGTTTCTTAGAGACCTTGTAAAATTCAGTGCGTTGAATGATTAATTCATTTATACTCATTGGAAAATTGAGCTAAATTTAATTTTTGTGTTTTCTTTTATTTTTTATTTAGCTAAAAGTTTTTTGGAGGAATACACATTTCCACCACTTGTTTATGAATATAGGACCAAATGCTGATGTCAATTTGACTAATAGAAATCTGATGTAAATTCACATACATCAGGAAAGTTCCTGTGTATTTAATTGTAGTTCAGACTAAAGTAAATGGAGATATATTATAACACTGATTTGAGGTGTGGGAGATTTACTACTTATAGTCTGTGCCCTCAAAAGTATGCAATCGAATTTGAAATGTAATGCAATGGGTGAATTTTTAAACAAATTCCTCTACTATGCCTAGAGAAGTCTCGGAAGCTCTTTCACTGGAGGTTTTCAAAAAGAGGCTGGATAGCCATCTGTCTTGGAATGGTTTAGACACAACAAATCCTGCATCTTGGCTGCGGGTAGACTAAATGACCCTTGAGGTCCTTTCTAACCCTATGGTTCTATGTTTCTATTATTCTAAATGACTCTAATACAAACTCACGATTAGTTAGTTTTGTTGGCCCTGAGGCTCTTCTGGTTTTCATCATTTTTACAATTCAGTAACTCCATTGACTTCAAAGGAGATACTCCTGATTTACTCCGGGAGGAGTGAGAGGAAAATGAGCAGAATCAGTAAACTAGTAACAAGACTAGAGACATCAGAAGACAGTAAATGGTGACTAAACGGTAATGTAGTAGGGAGTATTTGTCCAATCATGCAAATACTATTCCTAATATTAAAGCAACATATCTATGTATCTATCTATACTTTACTCAAGTTTTATACCAGTGTAATTCCAGTGAATGGAGAATCATCCCCATTGTCGGCAAAGGAGTTATGCCTATTTTACACTAGAATGAGTTAAAGAAAAGTCAGTCCTTCATTTTGTGCACCGAAACATACATATTATTATGTTATGGTTTTTGCATGCTTATATATTGTATGTGTGATATATAGTGGAACCATCCTATATTACAAGAGATATACTTTGTGAAATTAGTTCGCTATGTCGAATCTTAGTTATTAATAAGACTATTGGTGTATGAATAAGGTTTAATATCATATTGTGAACTCCTATCATGTGTAGTTTTTGTAAACAGCCCAAATGACTTCATGCACCTGTATTTGAGAAGATCAAGTGTGTTATGTTTTCCGTTCTCATCTATCTATCTATCTATCTATGTATCTAATACACACATACCCCTCTGTCGGCCCCTCTCGATACTTCAGTTGCCATATTGCTGTAGTTTCTAATGCAATACCTGACCAAAACTTTAATCTTTGTTGTTCTAGAAGGAACACTCTCAAGCAATGGAACCCAGTAACCACACCAGAGTTACCGAGTTCATAATGCAGGGACTCTTTGACCATCCTCACCACCAGGGGCTTTTATCTGGGCTATTCCTGTGCCTTTATACAGCTGTCATCATGGGCAACTCCCTGATCATTGTGGCTATTGTCATCCACCCACCTCTGCACACTCCCATGTACTTCTTCATCGCCAATTTAGCCCTGGCTGACATTTTGTGCACTTCCTCGGTTCTCCCTAAAATGCTGGGAAACATGATGCAGGAGAAGAAAACCATCTCCTTTGGAGGCTGCATCACCCAGCTCTTTGTCTTAACATCATCCCTGGGGACGGAGGCTCTGCTGCTCACTGTCATGTCATATGACCGGTATGTAGCCATTTGCCACCCCTTGCGTTATGTAAAACTCATGAGCAAGGAAATTTGCATCTGTTTAGCAGTCAGTGTCTGGGCTGTTGGTACCATCAATTCCTTTGTCAACTCATTGCTTGTGCTGCGCCTGGATTTTTGTGGGCCCAACCTCCTCCAACATTTTTTCTGTGAGTTCCCAACAATACTGGCACTGTCCTGCAGCTCCACCTACCTCAATGAAATCATGATGGTCATGGCTGATGTCTTCCTGGCCATGGGGAACTTCCTGCTCACCACCGTGTCCTATAGCTTCATCATCATCACTATCCTGAAAATCCGGAGCTCCAAAGGGAAGCAGAGAGCCTTCTCCACCTGTTGCTCCCACCTGATTGTGGTCACCTTGTACTACTCCATCATCATCTACACCTACATCCGGCCCACCTCCAGTTACTCACTGGATAAAGACAAGAAAGTGGCCATAATGTACACCCTAGTCAGTCCCACCCTGAACCCCGTGATCTACAGTCTGCGCAATAAAGAGGTCAAAGTGGCCATGAAGAAAATTCTTCCATTCACCACAAAAAAATAATTTTTCCAAGCGTAAATCCTATTATCACCTTCCTTGTTCCTTTTAAGCCAGGTACACAGGTAGTGTAAATTGCTGCAAAACTATGGACTTTAAAAGAGATAAATTTGCATTATGATCCTGTAATGTTGCACCCCATAATGCTTTATATAATATGCTTATGAGTGTAAATATGACATAGCTGAACTACGCTTTATGCTAGATATGACATGTTACATATCTCTGCAAAGGTGATGTTCTTCTGCATGTATTCATCCTATTCGAATGCATGTATCATTTTTATATCCAAAGTCATGAGTGTTGGCTGTATGCTTGTATTTATAGTATTTGCTGCAGAAAGCACCTAAGGAAGATTTGATCAACACAGTGTTAAGGGGTTATTCAAGTAATTGGGTGTATAGGCGAGTCTCATCTTACGCACATTTAATATGTGCAAATTCAGCTCTGTGTGGTCGGTAAAAACAAAAAAAAAACTATAAAAAAGAGAAATATATCAATTTAAATACTTTACCTGTAGTGCGGGCGATTCTGCCAGCCATTCCACTCAATGTAATTTAGACTATACGCGAATTTCGCGTTATGCGCTGACTGCGGAACGTAACCCCACCATAAGATGAGACTCACCTGTACTTAGCTCACAATGGACCTCGATAGACACCAATCCACATCTCTGCTTTCCTGGGAATGTTCGGACTAAGATATGGGCAATGACGTTGGCCTGTACAGAACTGAGTCATGCATGGACATGTGACTTGCCCATGTGACTCCAAAACTCCATCTTGTAGCTGTGATTAAACACAGGAGAAGAGAGGGGTTTTCACCCACAAGAGAAAGACTATATAAGCCCCTGGAAACCCCTCCATTTTGTCTTCTGGTGGCACAAAATATAGTCTCTCCACCCCAAAGAAAAGCCTGGAAGAAACTGAAACAAAGGACAGTAACAACGAGGGTGTGAGTGATTGCTGGACCCAGACTAGGAGGAAGTCTAGTCTGTAAAAGAATCTTATTGCAACATCTCTAAGGGTGAGTTTTACTTGCATTTAGTTTCTTACTGTATTAGGCTTAGACGTGAGTGCTTTATTTTATTTTACTTGGTAATTTACTTTGTTCTGTCTGTTATTACTTGGAACCACTTAAATCCTATTTTTATATTTAATAAAATCACATTTTACTTATTAATTAACCCGGTGTTTGTATTTATTCCTGGGGGAGAAAACAGCTGTGCATATCTCTCTATCAGTGTTATAGAGGGTGAACGATTTATGAGTTTACCCCGTATAACTTTTATACAGGGTAAAACGGATTTATTTGGACCCCTTTGGGAGCTGGGTATCTAGGTGCTGGAGACAGGAGCACTTCTTAAGCTGTTTTCAGGTAAGCCTGCAGCTTTTGCGGGACGTGGTTCAGACCTTGGTCTGTGTTGAAGCAGGCTAGAGAGTCTGGCGCAACTAGGCAGGAACTGGAAGTCCCAAGCTACCAAAGAAAGTGGACTTAAAAGTAGTCTCAGCACATCCGGTGTAGTCCCACGAGGTTTTCTGTGACCCAACACGTCACAGGTCCATTCACTTGAATAGAACTACCATAGTTTGCACCAGGTGGGAATGTGTTGCATTAACTGCAGTGGGGCTATGTTGATTTATATTAGCTGGGGATCAGGGCCCATGGAATGCTCTAGTCACACTAGCTGGGCTGTCGTGTTGGGTCAGAATTTTAAAGGTATTTAGATACCCAGTGGGATTTTCAAAAGGACCTAGGCACCTAAAATGCACTGATTTCAATACACGTTAGGTGCTATAGGAAAACGCTTTAGATGCTGAAATAGCGATAAAAATCTGGCCCATTGTAGAGCACATTATGGGACATGCAGTCTCATTGAATCACAATATTCCGTTCTCTGCCTCCATGAGTAAATATGACAAAACAATTCAAACTGACTTTCTCTTTTTCCCTTATTTCCTTTGGAGACATTAAACCCCAGAAACCTCTCCCGTACATATTTGTTGAGCTCTGGTGGTCTCCAGTCCATGTGTTCAAAAGACCAGTATGTTAGTAAGGTAATGTCTCAATCCTAACAATGTATAAGATATTAATCAAACCGTTGCTCAATGTTCAAAACAATAAACAATTTACTGAGGTCACGAGTTTCATGTCCATTTATTGCTGCTGACTTCTATAATACCATCCATTATTGAATTTATTTTTTAACTTTTTATTAAAGTTCCAGAAAAAGAAACATACAAACAAAAACAGTTCAGATGTATTTAAAATAATGTATTAAATAAGGATTTAATTGCAACAGTTTCCCTTATTATCTTTCCTTTAAGATGTATAGCAACTTTCATATGCAAAAGCTCTGTTTAGAGGTTGTTTTTTTAATGGTCTTAAAGATAATGCTAGAAAATAGAAAACATCCGTTTCGATGGCCCATCACCTGCTGTTATTGGAGTCCAATCCTGAAACAAGACAAACATGCATGAAAAGAGACAGAAAAAGACAGCAAAGATTGACAGTGCTGCTTCTGACTCTTGTGCTGACTCACACTTGCAACCTCACCTTAAAGAAACAGAGGCACAACACACAGTCTGATTAGCCACACCTACACCTGGCAAACCATGGTCCAGCTGTTTAATGCGTTGCTTTTATCTGCCTTTTTGGTCACAGTCCTACAGCACTGTAGACAGACTCTTCCTAGGCTGAGGATAAATGGAGAGAGATAAGAAAGAGGAGAGACAAAGTGTTGCAGAGACATAGAACATCTGTCTTTCCCCTGTTCATTCACCTTGACTGGAGCAGCAGTGTGCATACTCAGATGCAGCAGCAGAGGTGCTGGGGAACTTTTACTACATAAGCAAGGTCTGAGAGAGCTCTCCTCTGACAGCTAATGATGAGCTGTAGGAAAAACGGTTTCAGGAACAGACTGTTTACATGTACACCCCCTATTCTGCCTAGGGATCCAGCAGAGAAAACTGTGTTGCCAGAGTGATCAATGTTGGCTGGTTTTGGGTTACAAATCACTTTAATACTGAATGCAGGGTTCACTAAATATTGTTGTTCTGATTGTACAAGTAAAGGGAAGCATAACTGTGCTTACCCTGTCCTGACTGAGAGGCTCACCCTCAACGGGACTGAACTCGCTAAGCAGGGGGCTTGGTTGCCCGATTGCAGTGGAGGAAAGGCGAGAGAGAATGTGGAGAGGTGTTTCTACATGGTGGTGTGGACTCTGCCTAAGAGTTATAAGCACCATTTGACCTGCCCTCTCCCCTGTCTAAAGGTTGAGCTGATTAGGCTCCATTGAGAGACTTTTGTTTTGTTAAGTGACCACTAGAGCTGAAATCACTGATAATGAGGTCTAAATGCTTAGATCTGCTATGGGACAGTGTTTGGGTGGACGAGACAGCCCAGGCGGCACTAGCAGCGAGGTTCCCCTACTTAGAGCTGAAATCACTGAGAGCTGGGTGAAACCCCAAGAGACCAACCCCCAGAGGTCACAGTAGAGAGACAGGTGTCAGCGGAAGGGACATCGGTGACGGAGCATACGACGGCACGATGGAGCGAACGGTGGCACGACGAACGACAGCAGCGTCATGAACCAGGGCACAGTGGCGGCAACAGGCTCTGAGGCAGAGGGCATAGCATCAACTGTGAGACAGCTGCTGTGGAGGCGGTGGCTAAGACATCTCTGGACATTTCTCCCCCCCTCCCCCGCTCCCCACCTGGGATGTGAACTCACATGAATGCATCTCTGAACTCTGGGTCTCTGCTGGTCAAGCACAGCAGCTATAAGTGGGGGGCAGTGGCGGGAGAGGGGAGTGGTGTCCTAAAGAGACCTATGTTTCTTGGATTTTCACACTATAAGGTGAGAAATGGAGGCAAGTGACACTGTCCAATGTCTTCTGGAGAGGAAGTTTTGCTCATTGTTGGATATATTCGAATCATGGTTTTGGTGTTTTCCCAAATTGGTGGAAGGTCCCTTTCCTCTTTTCATTAAAAGTTTTCTCTGCTGTACACAGACCCAGTACTTGTGAATGGGGAAGTGTTGCCTCCTAGAGGCACCCAGTAGGGTGTTTAATATTCCTCAATTACTGGATGGGGATTTTGCGTTATATTGGTGAGATGGACCCTGGATATTGAACCTGGACCTTATTGTTGCTGACTCCACCTGGCAGAAGGGTTACAGGGAAAAAAATTAGGTGCCAGGCAGAGGTCCCTACAGTGTTTGGAGGTAGCTGATCAGGAGGTTTGTGAATCACAGTGAGGCCTGATTCTGGATTTAGGAGCCTAAAGTGGCAGTTAGATACCTAAATCCTCTTTTAAATCAAATCTCTAGATACTTTGGAAAATCTTACTGAGTTCTTAAATAAAAAATCTTGCCCCAAGTGCTTAACTCTTGTTTCAAACTCTGGCCCCAGGTGCCAAACCTGCTCAGGCACTTGTGAAAATCCAATAAGAAACTGTCCACCTAAAGTGTAACTACTCAGATGTTAGACAAAGCCCTTAGTGAACAGTTGCTTTTCACATAGATACAGATCCAGCAGCTAAGTACCATAATGAAACCAAGTTCAAGTTCATATAGTACTTGTGGAAGAAAACAGAGCCTTCACTGTCAGGTTGGATGCAACAGATCAGAGACAGTTTATTTGCTTACAATTTTAAGGAGAGAATACAACAGACAGAGAGCATCTCTGCCTCAGTTTCTCCAAAGTACAAGCAATAAGCCACAAGCATTTATACTCTTTCATGGAATGCATTGATTAAAAACATCTGCAATTTGTTTATATTATTCCCTACCCATTCCAGTATTTTCTCACTTTCTCTCCTCAAAACAATTTTATCTCAAGACTGGGTCATACTGACTTTGCTTCCTGGGATCCCCTGGTTGTCCAGGAGTCCTGAGGTGAGTAACGGGAGAATGGGGAGGTGAACGCCCAGTCTCCCTTTTCCCAGGGGTAAAACAGTGATTTTGCTTTCCCCCAACCCTGTACCCTTTTGCCAGTGGTTTATGTTTAATTGCAGCTTGTGCTTGCTCATAAGAGTCTGCAAAACCAGCTAACTCACCAACTGCATTTACATTTTTGTCCCACAAATACTGTTTTACATTATCACTGCACATATTGAGGAATTGTTCCTGATTAACCAAATCACACATTTTTTGAAGCTAGTAATGCCTTTCCCCCTTACTCACTTATCTACCAAATTGTTTATTTCATTTACATAAGCCACATTATTCTAACCAGATCCCCTCTTAAGACTCCTGAATTAAACCCTGTAGGTTTCAGGTGTAACCTGAAATGGTTTTAAAAAAAGTTCCTTAAATTTACCATACTCTGAAGCATCGTCAATGGGCATCTTCTTGAATATTTCCAGAGCTTTGCCAGTTAATTTTGATATCAGTGTGGTTATCTTTTTATTTTTAGGGATTGCATGGAGGGTGCACAGTCTCTCAAAGGTGATGAAATATTCGGCAACATCGCTGTATTCATCATACCTTGGACATAGTCACTTCCATTTGTGGATTTTTGAGGAAGTGGAGCAAGCATCTGCAGGGTTGGTTTTTTTAACTCCATAACAGCCAGTTCATGCTTCTGGAGTTCAATTTAGGCCTCCATAGCTCTCTTGTCAGCAGCCTCCTGCCTGGCTGTTTCTGCCTCCATAGCTCTCTTCTGGGCAGCCTCCTCTGCATTAATTTCTAATTGTCTTAATTTTATCAGTCTTTTATGTTTGTTTTGTTTTTCAGCCATTTGCAACCTATGCAGTTTTAGCTTTTTCTGAGCCTTGCTCTCACTCACATTACTGATTTTCCTGCCTCTATTCCCTTGCCCGAAATAACAAACAGAAAATAACAAACCAGTAACCACTTTGTCTGTTCTCCAGGTGCGACAAGAAAAACTCACTTAAAATCAATACCAGTATTTTAAAGCAATCAGCTGTGCACAGATCCTGCCGACTACGCCACTGTTGGATCACAGAAACTCCCTTGGGGCTGCCAACTGATGTGCCAGGACTACTTCTGCCCCTGCATTCCTTCCCTGGCAGCTTAGGAATTCAGGGCCCTGCCTGGTTTGAGCCAGACCCAGTAACCTACTGAAAACCCAGACCCAGGTCTGAACCACGTCCCCCAACAGCTGTAGGCTTAGTAGAAAGCAGCTTAAGAAGTGTTCCTGTCTTTAACACTCAGATGCCCAACTCCCAATCGGGTCCGAACCCCAAATAAATCTGTTTTACCCTGTACCGAGCTTATACAGAGCTAATCAATCGAACAGAGGTAAATAATGGAGCTTTGCTCATTAACACTATTGAATTTGATGCAGTTTAGGCTAGTTCATTCAGTTGGGAATCTGGCCTGGTGACTTTGTTGAAACAAACTTGATTCACACTGTCTCTGGATCTGTCTCATTGACTGTGATGGACCTATACTGATTTATACGCTATGGAGACCTGCCACATTGACTTTACACAACTAGTGGAGAAGACACTACTCAAAGTTATCAGAAGTTGGCCTGATAATTATATTAGTGAAGACACAGAGGCATTTAACACAGAGAGTGAACTCACATGATTCAGTGTGGACTAATGATCACTGATAGTAGAAGAAGTCTGAGTGTGAAATCCAGGCCCCATTGAAGTTAAGGTCAACCTTCCTATTGACTCCCATCAATGGGGCCAGGATTTCACCCTGAGATTTTATCCACTCACCTTCACTAATTAGTATGGAATTTATCTCTAATGGTAGCACTATGTTAAGAAAGAAATGCATTAATGGAAAAAATGCTTTCTTCCTGGACAATTCAGCAGAATAGACATTTGGACCTAAAATCAAAAGGAATTTTGCCAAGTTAATGTGGAAAGTTTATTCATACTGATCTAGGTGACTCCCATTTACCTTCTCCTTTGAGGCCTTGTTTGAGAATTAACTTTTGTCCATATTCACATGGGATGCAAAATCTCCCAATAGACGGCTACTATATATGAATATGAATGATTCAAAACTTGGTTCATTAAATTGGAGAACTGAATGAGAGGTGAGAATATTCTTTCTTTCTTGCTTGCTTGCTTGCTTGCTTTCTCATAATTAGTATTTCTAAATGAAGTTTTCTGACCTTTTTATGCTGATATTTCAAACTTCTAAGAGACTTAGGAATCAACAC
This sequence comes from Macrochelys suwanniensis, assembly GCA_033296515.1. NCBI lineage: Eukaryota > Metazoa > Chordata > Testudines > Chelydridae > Macrochelys > Macrochelys suwanniensis. Next base: position 40,607,283 of record CM065786.1, on the reverse strand, counting down.
CTAGTGAAATTCAGTGAGTTGAATGATTAAATCATTTATACTCATTGGAAAATTAACCTAAATTTAATTTCTGAGTTTTATTTTATTTGTTGTTATTTTGCTAAAAGTTCTTTGTAGGAATACACATTTCCACCACTTGATTATAAATACAGGAGAAAATGCGGATATTAGTTTGACCAAGAGAAATCTGATGTAAATTCACATACATCAGGAAAGTTCCTCTGTATTTAATTGTAGTTGAGAATAAAGAAAATGGAAATATGATATTATCACACTGATTTCAGGTGTTGAAGATTGGCTACTTATAGTCTGTGCCCTCAAAATTATTAAATCAAAATTTAAATGAAATGCAATGGGTGACTTCTGAAAAAATTCTTCTAATATGCCTGGAGAAGTCATGTAAGATCCTTCACTGAAGATTTTCAAAAAGAGGCTGAATAGTCATCTGTCTTGGATGGTTTAGACAAAGTAAACCCTGCATCTTGGCTGGTGGTAGTCTAAATGGCCCTTGAGTTCCCTTCTAACCCTATCATTCCATGATTCTATGATTTTAAATTACTCAAATACGATCTCACGATTAGTTAGATTTGTTGGTCCTGAGGCTCTTCTGGTTTTCATCATTTTTACAATTCAGTAACTCCATTGACTTCAAAGGAGATACTCCTCATTTACTCCGGGAGGAGTGAGAGTAAAAACAGCAGAAGCAGTAAACTGGTAAGAAGACTAGAGACATCTTAGGACTGTAAATGGAGACTAAACGGTAATACAGTAGGGAGTATTTGTCAAAACATGTAAATACTATTCCTAATATTAAAGCAATATATATATATATATATAAAAATACTTTTTTTACCAGTGTAATTCCAGTGAATGGAGTATCATCCCCTTTGATGGCAAAGGAGTTATGCCTAATTTACACTAGCGTGAGTTAAAGAAAAATAAGTCCTTCATTTTGTGCATCTTGGTTCCACCTAAAAATACATATTATTATTTATGTTTTTTGCATTTTTATATATTGTATGTGTGATATATAGTGAAACCATCCTATATTACAACAGATATAATTTGTAAAATTAGTTTGCAAAGTGGAAGCTTGGTTATTAATAAGACTATTGGTGTATAAATAAGGTTTAATATCATATTGTGAACTCCTATCATGTGTAGTTTTTGTAAACAGACCTAATGACTTCATGCACCTGTATTTGAGAACATCAAGTGTGTTATGTTTTCTGTTCTCCCGTCAAATGTTGGGAGAATATGGATTAGGTATCTCAGACAGATACTTGTGCTAATATATTTCAATGTAGTTCAGTTTGTATGCTGTGTTAAGTGTTTACAGTATGATAAGAGATCTATCTATCTATCTATCTATCTATCTATTCAATACACACATACCTCTCTGTCAGCTCCTCTCGATACTTCAGTTGCCATATTGCTGTAGTTTCTGATGCAATACATGACCAAAACTTTAATCTTTGTTGCTATAGAAGGAACACTCAAGCAATGGAATTTACTAACCACACCAGAGTTACCGAGTTCATAATGCAGGGGCTCTTTGACCATCCTCACCACCAGGGATTATTCTTTGGGCTATTTCTGTGCCTTTATACAGCTGTCATCATGGGCAACTCCCTGATCATTGTGGCTATTGTCATCCACCCACCTCTACACACTCCCATGTACTTCTTCATCACCAATTTAGCCCTGGCTGACATTTTGTGCACTTCCTCGGTTCTACCTAAAATGCTGGAATACATGATGGAGGAGAAAAAAACCATCTCCTTTGGAGGCTGCATCACCCAGCTCTTTGTCTTAACATCATCACTGGGGACGGAGGTTCTGCTGCTCACTGTCATGTCATATGACCGGTATGTAGCCATTTGCCACCCCTTGCGTTATGTAAAACTCATGAGCAAGGAAATTTGCATCCGTTTAGCAGTCAGTGTCTGGGCTGTTGGTACCATCAATTCATTCATCAACATATTGCTTGTGCTGCGCCTGGATTTTTGTGGGCCCAACCTCATCCAGCATTTCTTCTGTGAGTTTCCAACAATATTGGCACTCTCCTGCAGCTCCACCTACCTCAATGAAATCATGATGTTCATGGCTGACATCTTCCTGGCCATGGGGAATTTTCTGCTGACCACTGTGTCCTATAGCTTCATCATCCTCACTATCCTGAAAATCCAGAGCTCCAAAGGGAAGCAGAGAGCCTTCTCCACCTGCTCCTCCCACCTGATTGTGGTCACCTTGTATTACTCCACCATCATATACATCTACATCCGGCCCACCTCCAGTTACTCAGTGGATAAAGACAAGAAGGTGGCCATAATGTACATCCTAATCACTCCCACCCTGAACCCCATGATCTACAGTCTGCGCAATAAAGAGGTCAAAGTGGCCATGAAGAAAATTCTTCCATTCACCAGAAAAAAATTTTTTTTCCAGGCGTAAACCTGATTATCGCCTGCCTTTTTCCTTTTAAGCCAGGTCCACAGGTAGTGTAAATTGCTGCAAAACCATGTACTTCAATAGACATAAATTTGCACTGCGATCCTGTGATGTTGCACCCCATAATTTTTATATTAATATGCTTATGAATGTAAATATGACATATCTGGAGTATGATTTATGCTAGATATGCCATGTAACATATCTCTGCAAAGGTAATATTCTTCTGCATGTATTCATCCTATTCGTATGCATGTATCATTTTTATATCTAAAGTTATGAGTGTTGGCTCTATGCTTGTATTTAAATTGTTTGCTATAGAAAGCACCTAAGGCAGATTTGGTCAACATAGTGTTAAGAGGTTTTTTAAGTAATTGGGAGTACTTAGCTCACAATGGACCTTGATAAATGCCAATCCACATCTCAGCTTTCCTGGGAACGTTCGGGCTAACATATGGGAAATGGCGTTGGCCTGTAGAGAACTGAGTCGTGGATGGACATGTGACTTGCCCATGTGACTCCAAAACTCCATCTTGTAGCTGTGATTCTACACAGGAGGAGAGAGGGGTTTCCACCCGCAAGAGAAAGACTATATAAGCCCCTGGAAACCACTCCATTTTGTCTTCCAATGGCATAAAAGATAGCATCTCCACTCAAAGAGATACCTTGAAGAATCTGAAATAAAGGACAGAACCTACAGACGTCTGAGTGATTGCTGGACCCAGACTAGTAGGATGTCTAGTCTGTAAAAGAAGCTTATAGAAATATCTTGGGGGGGTGGTGAGATTTACCTGCATTTAGTTTCTTACTGTATTAGGCTTAGATTTGCGTGTTTTATTTTATTTTACTTGGTAATTTACTTTGTTCTGTCTGTTATTACTTTGAACCATTTAAATCCTATTTTTATATTTAATAAAATCATATTTTACTTATTAATACTTGTATTAATAACTGGGGGAGCAAACAGCTGTGCATATCTCTCTATCAGTGTTATAGAGGGTGAACAATGTATGAGTTTAGAAAGCTTTATACAGGGTAAAACAGATTTATTTGGTGTTTGGACCCCATTGGGAGCTGAGCATATGGGTGCTAGAGACAGGAGCACTTCTTTATCTGTTTTCAGATCAGCCTGCAGTTTTTTCGGGACGTGGGTCAGACCTGGGTTTGTGTTGTAGCTGGCTAGTAAGACTGGCACAACCAGGCAGAATACTGGAAGTCCCAAGCTGCCAAGAAAAATGGGCTTAAAGGTAGTCTCAGCACATTCGGTGGCAGTCCCAAGTGGGTTTCTTTGACCCAACCCATCACAGGTCCATTCAATTGAATAGAACTACTATAGTTTACACCAGGTTGGAATGTGTTGCATTAAGTGCAGTGGGGCTATGTTGATTTACATTAGCTGGGGATCAGGGCCTATGGAATGCACTAGTCACACTAGCTGGGCTGTCGTGTTGGGTCAGAATTTTAAAGGTATTTAGATACCCAGTGGGATTTTCAAAAGCACCTTGGCACCTAAAATACATTGATTTCAATTCAAACTGACTTTCTCTCTGTCCCCTATTTCCGTGGGAGACATTAAACCCCAGAAATTTCTCAAACACATATTTGTTAAGATATGGAGGTCTCAAATCCGTGTGTCATCATGGATTCAGATCAGAGATTTTAATACAACAATTTGTATCATCTAACTGTTTTTTTTCAAAAGACCAGTTGTGTTAGTAAGGTAATGTCTCAGTCCTAACAATGTATAAGATATTAGTCAAGCCGTTGCTCACTGTTACAACAGTAAACAATTTACTGAGGTCATGGGTTTCATGTCCATTTATTGCTGCTGACTTGTATGATAACATTCATCATTAAATTTATTTTTTAACTTTTTATTAAAGTCCCAGAAAAAGAAACATACAAACAAAAACAGTTCAGATGTATTTAAAACAATGTATTGAATAAGGATTTAATTGCAACAATTTCCCTTATTATCTTTCCTTTAAGAGGTATGGCAACTTTCATATGCAAAACCTCTGTTTAAAGGTTGTTTTTAAATGGTCTTAAAGATAATGCTAGAAAAGAGAGTACATCCATTTTGATGGCCATGACCTGCTGTTGTTGGAGTCCAATCCTGAAACAAGACAAACATGCATGAAAAGAGACAGAAAAAGACAGCAAAGATTGACAGTGCTGCTTCTGACTCTTGTGCTGACTCACACTTGCAACCTCACCCTAGAGAAACACAGGCACAGCACAGTCTGATTAGCCACACCTACACATGACAAACCATGGTCTGGCTGTAAAAGGGGTTGCTTTTATCTTCTTTTTTGGTCACAGTCCTACAGCATTGTAGACAGATTCTTCCTAGGCTGAGGATAAATGGAGAGAGATAAGAAAGAGGAGAGACAAAGTGTTGGCAGAGACAAAGAACATCTGTATTTCCCCTGTTCATGCATTGCTCTGGGCACCATGACTGACTTTCCTCACTGTCAGGTTGAATGCAACAGATCAGAGACAGTTTACTTACAATTGTAAGCAGAGAATACAACAGAGAGCATCTCTGCCTCAGTTTCTCCAAAGTACAAGAAATAAGTCACAAGCATTTATACTTTTTCATGGAATGCATTAATTAAAAACATCTGCAATTTGTTTATATTATTCCCTATCCATTCCAGTATTTTCTCACTTTCTCTTCTCAAAACATTGTTATCTGAAGACGGGCACGCTGAATTTGCCCCCTGGGATCCCCTGGTTGTCCAGGAGTCATGAGGTGAGTAAGAGGGGAATAGGGAGGTGAACGCCCAGTCTCCTTTTTCCCAGGGGTAAAACGGTGATTTTGCTTTCCCCCAATCCTGTACCCTTTTGCCAGTGGTTTATATTTAACTGCAGCTTGTGCTTGCTCATAAGAGTCTGCAAACCCAGCTAACTCACCAACTGCATTTACCTTTTTGTACCACAAATACTGTTTTACATTATCACTGCACATATTCAGGAATTGTTCCTGAGTAACCAAATCACACATTTTTTTGAAGCTAGTAATGCCTTTTCCCCTTTACCCACTTATCTACCAAATCTTTTATTTCATTTACATAAGCCACATTACTCTATCCAGATCCCCTCTTAAGACTCCTGAATTTAAACTTCAGGTGTAACCTGAAACTGTTTAAAAACCAGTTCCTTAAATTTACCATAGTTTGAAGCATCATCAATAGGCATCTCATTGAATATGTCCATAGCTTTGCCAGTTAATTTTGATATCAATGTGCCACTTTAAATGTCCTCATGTAGACTTCTTATGTGGATTGGAGCCTTCCAAAATCCATTGTCCGTTAAGTCCTTCTTAATTGGGCACTTAACTTGCAAATTCCTTTCTAAAAAGCTAACCAACTGCCTTAGTAAGGCTATTTAAAATCAAACAAGTACACAGCCAATATTCATAACTTCAAATACAATAATGACACATGCATGCAAAAAGTATGAATACATTAAGTAAATCATAACCTATACAGAGAAATGTTATATGGCACATGTAGCATAAAACATATTGCAGTTTGTTATATATACATTCATAAACATATTTCCTTCAAGACTTATGGGGTGCAACATCACAGTGAGTACTCGGTTGAAGTCAATAAAATGACTCATAAGCTGAGAATCAAGCAAGTGCTTAAGCGCTTGGCTGTAATTGGATCTATATAAGTTAAAAGATTTTCCCCTTTGTAACTGCCACCCCTGAAATATCTCTCTCTCATCTGAAATTCAATATGGGTTTTCTTTCCTACATACGATTATTCTGTGACTCAAATTTGGTTCTCATTCACATATTATCAACAGCACTACCTTCAGAGGTTGAGTGGAGTGACACCTGTGTAGCTCCATTCAATCCTCAAGTGTTGTAAAACAGAGCAAAATCAATGGAGCTTTGCTCGTTAACACTATTCACTTTGATGCAGTTAGGCTGGTTCATTCAGTTGGGAATCTGGCCTGTTGACTTTGTTGAAACAAACCTCATTTACACTAGCTCTTGATCTGTCCCATTGACTGTGATGGAGCTATGCTGATTTACACCTGATGGAGAGCTGCACCATCGACTTCACAGGACCAGTGGAGAAGACACTACTCAGAAGTTATCAGAAGTTGGCCTGATAATTATATTAGTGAAGACACAGAGGCATTTAACACAGAGAGTGAACTCAGATGATTCAGTGTGGACTAAGAATCATTGATAGTAGAAGAAGTCTGAGTGTGAAATCCAGGCTCCATTGAAGCCAAGGTCAACCTTCCTATTGACACCCATCAATGGGGCCAGGATTTCACCCGGAGATTTCATTCGCCCACCTTCACTGATTAATATGGAATCTATCTCTAATGGCAGCACTATGTTCAGAAAGAAATGCATTGATGGAAAAAATGCTTTCTTCCTGGACAATTCAGCAGCATAGACATTTGGACCTAAGATCAAAAGGAATTTTGCCAAGTTAATGTGGAAAGTTTATTCATACTGATTTAGGTGACTCCCATTTACCTTCTCCTTGGAGGCCTTGTTTGAGAGTTAATTTTCGTCCAGATTCACAAGGGATGCGAGTTCTCCCCACAGAAGGCTACTATATATGAAGATGAATGAGTCAAAACTCTGCATTTAAATTACAACTTGGTACATTGTATTGGAGGATTGAATGAGGGGTGAGAATATTCTGCTTGCTTGCTTGCTTGCTTTCTCATAATTCATGGTTTCTAAATTAAGTTTTCTGACCTTTTTAGGCTGGCATTTCAAAGTTTCTAAGCGACCTTGTGAAATTCAGTGAGTTGAATGATTAATTCATTTATAATCATTGGAAAATTGAGCTAAATTTAATTTCTGTGTTTTATTTTATTTTTTATTTGTCTAAAAGTTCTTTGCAGGAATACACATTTCCACCACTTGTTTATGAATAGGACCAAATGCTGATCTCAATTTGACCAATAGAAATCTGATGTAAATTCACATACATCAGGAAAGTTCTTCTGTATTTAATTGTAGTTCAGACTAAAGTAAATGGAGATATAATATTATAACACTCGTTTGAAATGTAAACCAATGGGTGAATTTTTTAAAAAAATCCTCTAATATGCCTAGAGAAGTCACGGAAGCTCCTTAACTGGAGGTTTTCAAAAAGACCCTGGATAGCCATTTTTGTTGGATGGTTTAGACACAACAAATCCTGCATGTTGGCTGGCGGTAGACTAAATGACCCTTGAGGTCCCTTCTAACCGTATGGTTCTATGAATCTATTATTCTAAATGACTTTACTACGATGTCAAGATTAATTAGTTTTTTTTGGCCCTTATGCTCTTCTGGTTTTCATCATTTTTACAGTTCAGTAACTCCATTGACCTCAAAGGAGATACTCCTGATTTACTCCAGGACGAGTGAGAGGAAAATTCGCAGAAGCAGTAAATTAGTAATAAGATTAGAGACATCCGAAGACAGTAAAGGGAGACTAAATGGTAATGCAGTAGGTAGTATTTGTCGAATCATGCAAATAATATTCCTAATATGAAAGCAAGATATCTATGTATCTATCTATCTATCTATACTTTACTCAAGTTTTATACCAGTATAATTCCAGTGAATGGAGAATCATCCCCATTGACGGCAAAGGAGTTATGCCTATTTTACACTAGAATGAATTAAAGAAAAATTAAGTCCATCATTTTGTGCATCTTCATTCCACCGAAACATACATATTATTATGTTTTTGCATGCATATATATTGTATGTGTGATATATAGTGAAACCATCCGATAATAAAACAGATATAATTTGTGAAATTAGTTTGCAAAGTGGAATCTTGGTTATTAATAAGACTATTGGTGTATGAATAAGCTTTAATATTATATTGTGAACTATCATACACAGTTTTTGTGAACAGCCCAAATTACATGCACCTGTATTTGAGAACATCAAGTGTGTTATGTTTTCCCTTCTCATCTATCTATCTATCTATCTATCTATCTATCTATCTATCTATCTATCTATCTATCTAATACACACATACCCATCTGTAAGCCCCTCTCGATACTTCAGTTGCCATATTGGTGTAGTTTCTGATGCAATTCCTGACCAAAACTTTAATCTTTCTTGTTGTAGGAGGAACACTCAAGCAATGGAACATAGTAACCACACCAGAGTTACCGAGTTCATAATGCAGGGGCTCTTTGACCATCCTCACTACCGGGGAATGTTCTTTGGGCTATTTCTGTGCCTTTATACAGCTGTTATCATGGGCAACTCCCTTATCATTGTGGCTATTGTCATCCACCCACCTCTGCACACTCCCATGTACTTCTTCATCGCCAATTTAGCCCTGGTTGAGATTATGTGCACTTCCTCTGTTCTACCTAAAATGCTGAAAAACACGATGCAGGAGAAGAAAACCATCTCCTTTGGATGCTGCATCACCCAGCTCTTTGTCTTAACATCGTCACTGGGGACGGAGGTTCTGCTGCTCACTGTCATGTCATACGACCGGTATGTAGCCCTTTTCCATCCCTTTGCGTTATGTAAAACTCATGAGCAAGGAAATTTGCCTCCGTTTAGCAGTCAGTGTCTGGGCTGTTGGTACCATCAATTCATTCATCAACATATTGCTTGTGCTGCACCTGGATTTTTGCGGGCCCAACCTCGTTCCCCATTTCTTCTGTGATCTCCCAACAATACTGGCACTGTCCTGCAGCTCCACTTATCTCAATGAAATCATGATGTTCATGGGTGACGTCTTTCTGGCCATGGGGAACTTCCTGCTGACCACTGTGTCCTATAGCTTCATCATTCTCACTATCCTGAAAATCCAGAGCTCCAAAGGGAAGCAGAGAGCCTTCTCCACCTGCTCCTCCCACCTGCTTGTCTTCACCTTGTACTACTCCACCATCATCTACACCTACATCCAGCCCACCTCCAGTTACTCAATGGATAAAGACAAGAAGGTGGCCATAATGTACACCCTAGTCACTCCCACCCTGAACCCTGTGATCTACAGTCTGTGCAATAAGGAGGTCAAAGTGGCCATGAAGAAAATTCTTCCATTCATCACAAAAAAATATTTTTTCCAGGCGTAAACCTGATTATCGCCTGCCTTGTTCCTTTTAAGCCAGGTACACAGGTGGTTTAACTTGTTGCAAAACTATGGACTTCAATAGACATAAATTTGCACTATTGATCCTGTGACATTGCACCCGATAATACTTTATATAAATATGCTTATGAATGTAAATATGACATAGCTGGAATATGTTTTATGCTAGATATGCCATGTAACATATCTCTGCAAAGGTTATGTTCTTCTGCATGTATTCATCCTATTCGTATACATGTATCATGTTTATATCTAAAGTTATGAGCGTTGGCTCTATGCTTGTATTTAAATTGTTTGCTGTAGAAAGCACCTAATGCAGATTTGGATAACATAGTGTGAAGGGATTATTCAAGTCATTGGGAGTAATTAGCTCACAATGGACCTTAATAAATGCCAATCCACATCTCAGCTTTCCTGGGAACATTCGGGCTAACATGTGGGCATTGGCATTGGCCTGTAGAGAACTGAGTCAAAAATGGACATGTGACTTGCCCATGTGACTCCAAAACTCCATCTTGTAGGTGTGATTCTACACAGGAGGAGAGAGGGGTTTCCACCTGCAAGAGAAAGACTATATAAGCTCCTGGAAACCCCTTCATTTTGTTTTCTGCTGGCACAAAAGATAGCCTCTCCCCCATAAAGAAATGACTCGCAGATACTGAAATAAGGCACAGTAACAACGAGGGTGCGTGTGATTGCTGGACCCAGACTAGGAGGAAGTCTAGTCTGTAAAAGAAGCTTATTGGAACATCTCTGAGGGTGAGATTTACCTGCATTTCATTTCTTACTGTATTAGGCTTTGAAGTGTGTGTTTAATTTTATTTTACTTGGTAATTTACTTTGTTCTGTCTGTTATTGCTTGGAACCACTTAAATCCTATTTTTTATAATTAATAAAATCACGTTTTACTTTTTAATTAAACCAGAGTACGTATTAATACCTGAGGGAGCAAACAGCTGTGCATATCTCTCTATCAGTGTTATAGAGGGTAAACAATTTATGAGTTTACCCTGTATAAGCTTTATACAGTGTAAAACAGGTTTATTTGGGGTTTGCACCCCAATTGGAGCTGGGTATCTGGGTGCTGGAGACAGGAGCACCTCTAAGCTGTTTTCAATTAAGCCTGCACATTTTGCGAGACGTGGTTCAGACCTTGGTCTGTGTTGAAGCAGGCTAGTGAGTCTGGCATAACCAGGAAGGGTAGTGGAAGTCCCAAGCTTCCAGAGAAAATGGGCTTCAAAGTAGTGTCAGAACAACAGGTGTCAGTCCAAGTGGGTTTCTTTGACCCAACCCGTCACAGGTCCATTCACTTGAATAGAACTACCATAGTTTACAGTAGGTGGGAATGCGTTGCATTAACTGCAGTGTGGCTATGTTGATTTACATTAGCTGGGGATCAGGGCCCATGGAATGCACTAGTCACACTAGCTGGGCTGTTGTGTTGGGTCAGAATTTTAAAGGTATTTAGATACCCAGTGGGATTTTCAAAAGCACCTTGGCACCTAAAATACATTGATTTCAGTACATGTTAGGTGCTCCAGGAAAACCCTTTAGGTGCTGAAATACCGATAAAAAACTGGCCCATTGTAGAGCACATTATGGAACATGCAGTCTCATTGAATCACAATATTCCGTTCTCTTCCTCCATGAGTAAATATGATAAAACAATTCAAATTGACTTTCTGTCTGTCCCTTATTTCCTTTGGAGACATTAAACCCCAGAAACCTCTCAAACACATATTTGTTGAGATCTGGAGGTCTCCAGTCCATGTGTCATGGAATCAGATCAGACATTTTAATACAACAATTTCTATCATCAAACTTTTTTTTTTCAAAAGACCAGTTGTGTTAGTAAGGTAATGTCTCAATCCTAACAATGTATAAGATATTAATCAAACCGTTGCTCACCGTTACAACAATAAACAATTTATTGAGGTCATGGGTTTCATGTCCATTTATTGCTGCTGACTTGTATGATAACATCATTGAATTTCTTTTTTAAATGTTTATTAATGTCGCAGAAAAAGAAACATACAAACAAAAACAGTTCAGATGTATTTAAAATAATGTATTGAATAAGGATTCCATTGCAACAATTTCCCTTATTATCTTTCCTTTAAGATGTATAGCGATTTTCATATGCAAAAGCTCTGTTTAGAGGTTGTTTTTTTAATGGTCTTAAAGATAATGTTAGAAAAGAGAAAACATCAGTTTTGACGGCCATGACCTGCTGTTGTTGGAGTCCGATCCTGAAACAAGACAAACGTGCATGAAAAGAGACAGAAAAAGACAGCAAAGATTGACAGTGCTGCTTAAAAGTCCAAAGTCCTCTGGAGAGGAAGCTTTGCTCATGGTTGGATATATTCAAATCGTGGTTGTGGTGTTTTCCCAAATTGGTGGCCGGTCACTTTCCTCACTTCATTAAAAGTTTTCTCTCATGTACACAGACTGAGTACTTGTGAGTGGAGAAGTGTTGCCTCTGAGAGGCACCTGGGGGTGTGTGTTTAATATTTCCCAATTACTGCATGGGGGTTTTGAAGTATATTGGTGAGAGGGACTCTGGATATTGAACCTGGACCTTGATGCTACTGACTCCACCTGGCAGAAGAGCTACAGGGCAAAACCTTAGGTGCCAGGCAAAGGTCCCTACAGTGTTCAGATGTAGCTGATCAAGGGGGTTGTGATTCATAGTGAGACCTGATTCTGGATTTAGGTGCCTAAGGTGGCAGTTAGATGCCTAAATCCTCTTTTAAATCTAGTCCCTAGAAACTTTGGAAAATCTTACTGAGTTCTTAAATAAAAAATCTGGCCCCTAGTTCTTAACTCATGTTTCAAACTCTGGCCCCAGGTGCCAAACCTGCTCAGGCACTTGTAAAAATCCAATAAGAAACTGTCCACCCAATAGTGGAAAATACTCCTGATTTACTCCAGGAGCTGTGAGAGGAAAATCAGTAAAAGTAGTAAAGCAGTAATAAAACTAGAGACATGTGAAGACAATGGAGGGAAACTTATCTGTAATACAGTAGGGATTGCTTTTCAAATCACGCTAATACTATTCCTAATAATGAAGATTCCTAATAATGAAGCAGCATTTGTCTATTGACACATAGCTTATCATAAAAATGAAATATCCCCTCTCATTGTCACTCGTATAACAGTGCATCTTCATCGAATGGAGAATTAGCCCCACTTATTGCAATAGGGTTATGTCTGATTTACACCAGAGTGAGTTAAAAGGAAATCAAGTCCTGTTTTTTGTGCATCTTGATTCCACCTACATATACATATAATTATGTTAAGTTTTGTATTATATACATTGTATGGTATATATACTGAAAATGTCCTATATTGCAACAGATGTATTAGTCTAGAAAGTGGAATATTGGTTACTAATAAGACTACTAGTGTATGAATGATGTTTTGAGATCATACTGTGAACACCTAACACTGATAGTTTATGTAAATAGTTCAATTGACTTTAGATGACCTCCTAAGGTCCCTTCCAACCCTGTGATTCTATGATTCTATACTTGAGAACAACCAGGGTGTTATTTTCGCCCTTCTACAGTCAAATGTCAGGAGAATATATATTCAGTAGCAGAGACACTTTATTGTATTAATATATTTGAATGTATCTCAGTTTGTTTATATGTTGTGTGAAATATCTAGAGCATCACAAAAGATCTATCTATCTATCTATCTATCTATCTATCTATCTATCTATCTATCTATCTATCTCAGTCGGTTAGTGCAGATGCTTCAGTTGCCATATTGCTGCAGTTTCTGACCAAAATTTAATCTTGGTTCCTACAGAAGGAACACTCAAGCAATATAGCCCAATACCCACACCAGCATGACCGAGTTTATCATAACGGGGGTTGTTCTTTGGGCTTTTCCTGTGCCTTTACACAGCTGTTAGTATGGGCAATTCCCTGATCATTGAGGCTATTATCCTCTGCCCATCTCTCCACACACCCATGTACTTCTCCATTGCCAATTTGGCTCGACATTTTGTGCACTTCCTCAGTTCTACCCAAAATGCTGGCAAACATGATGCAGGAGAAGAAAAACATCTCCTTTGATGGCTGCATGGCCCAGCTCTTTGCCTTAACATCGTCACTGGTGACGGAACTTCTGCTGCTCGCTGTCATGTCATATGACCGGTATGTAGCCATCTGCCACCCCTTGCAATATCATGATGTCAACATCATGAGTAAGGAAATTTGCCTCAGTTTAGCAGCTGGCATCTGGGCTGTTGGTACTCTTAATTTAGTAGTGAACTTCTTCTTCTGGATTTATGTGGCCCCAACCTCATCCAGCATTTCTTCTGTGAGATCCCACCAGAGCTGGCACTGTCCTTCAGCTCTACGTATCTCAACAAAACCATGATCTTCATGGCTGACATCTTCCTGGCCATGGGGAACTTCCTGCTGACCACCGTGTCCTATAGCTTCATCATCATAACTATCCCAAATATCTGGAGCTCCAAAGGGAAGCAGAGAGCCTTCTCCACCTGCTCCTCCCACCTGCTTGTGGTCACCTTGTACTACTCCACCATCATCTACACATATATCAGGCCCACTTCCAGTTACTTACTGGATAAAAACAAGATGGTGATCATAATGTACACCCTAGTCACTCCTACCCTGAACCCTCTGATCTATAGTCTGTGCAATAAGGAGGTCAAAGTGGCCATCAGGAATTTTTTTCCATTCACCAACAAATAGCAATTTTTCCAAGAGTGAACCTGATTCTCACCTGTCTTGTCCCTTCTAGGGCAGGTCCAAAGTTGATGTAAATTGTTGTAGAACTATGCACTTCAGTAGACATTAATTTGCACTATGATCCATTCACTACAATGGAACTACAATGATTTACACCAGCTACAATGTGTTGCACTGATTGCAGTGGGGGTTATGCTGATTTAAACTAGCTGAGGATCAGACCCCATGGACATCAGTGGAGCTATGTTGAGTCACGCTATCTGGACTATGGCACATGGGATAGATTTTTAAAGGTTGTTAGGTAGCTACTGGAATTTTCAAAAGCTAGACACATAGAACTAATTTATTTTAGTACATGTTAGGTGCCTAGATGCTCCAGAAAAACCCTTTAGGTGCCTAAATACCTATAAAAATCTGGCTCATCATATGCAGTCTTGCTGAATTAGAATATTCCATTCTATTCCTCAATGAGTAAGTATGATAACAAAATAAAACTGACTCTCTCTGTGTTCACTAATTTCTTGTGAAACATTAAAACCCCCAAACTTTTCAGTCACATATCTCTTGTGATCCGGAGGTGTCCTGGCCATGTTTCATGGACTCAGGTCAGAGTTATTAATAAAGTAATTTTTATCCGAATGCATTTTTATCTAGCTGTAAGTGTAAAAATACACTTTCAGCATTAGAAATTGTTGAGTTGTTTTTTTCAAAATACCTGTTGTGCTAATAAGGCAATGTCTCAATCTTAATAATTAATAAGATATTAATCAAATGGTTGTTCACTGTAACATCAATAAATGATTCACTGAGGTCATGGGTTTCACATCCAGTTATTGCTGCTGCGTCATATCATAATCTCCATCACTGAATATCTTTTTAAAACTCTTGTATTAAAGTGCCCCCAAAAACAATATTAAAAGAAAAACAGTTTAGCTCTATGTAAAATAAAACATTAAGTAAGGATTTCATGGCAACAATTTCCCTTATTCCCTTCCTTTTAGCAATATAGTCTTTTATATGGAAAACATCTGTTTACAGAGGGTTTTATATGCTATTAAAGATGGTCTTAGCTGTCCTTATTGGGGAGAAAATAGAAAACATTAGTTTTGATGGTCATGAGCTCTTGGTGGTGGTGGAGTCCAATCCTAAAACAAGAGAAACACACATCAGAAAAAGAACAGCAAAGATAAAGAATGCCAACTTCTGTCTCTTGTGCTGACTCACATATGGCTAGAAAAACACAGGTTCAGCACATGATCTGATCGGCCTCTCTGAGACCTACCAAATGCTTTTCAGGCTCTGGGTGATCAAGGGGTTGCCTTTAGCTGCCTTTCTGGTCACATGCCTACAGATATGTAGTGTAGGTTCGAATTGCTGTGGCCTCTAAGCCAGACTCTTACTAGACAGAAGACAAATGGAGAGGGATAAGAAAGAGGAGAAACAATGCAAAGAAGAAAAATGACACATGGGGGAGGGAGTGACAGCAGGAATCAGAGGCTCCTTTTCTTGTGTTTTGGGGGATTTAGCCAAAGCCAGGGAGGTGGGGGTGATGTCTCCAAGCATCCCCCTGCAGTGTCCATCCTTTGGTACACTGGATATTCACAGGTACACCACTCTCAAATGAGCAAGATCCTCAACTGGAACAAATATCATAGCTCCATTGGTTTCATTGGAGCTATGCTGAATTAGAATAGCTAAGGGCCAGACAATATTTCATGCAGATGTAGCCAGATACGAGTCCAGATATATTTATGGATGGACCATTTGGAAATGAACTTGCCCATCGTTCAATGAGTATGTTTCACCACTGATTTGCATCTTGGGTAGCCATTTACCTTTGTGCAAAGTCCCTGAGATTCTCCTCTCACCTATAGCAGCTTTACACCAGAGTAGGTCAGCAATGCTCACCAGCATAAGATATAAGCTGTTGGACAATCAGGTCCATTGCTTTCTTAGCGATTATTTCAGATTGAAACCACTGTAAGTGTGAAGAAAATCAAATCAAGAATGCAAAGTGGATGTGAAATTATACTGAGGGTGAAAACAAGTGCGGAATTCTGATTTAAAGCTCTTGATTCCCATTTACACAAAAGGCTAGATTCACGAAGGGACTTAGACATTGCAACGCTAATGTCTGGTCTACACTACAGCAGGGGCGGCGCCAGCTTTTTTGCCACCTTAGGCGGCGGCAGCAGGACACACTGCTGCCGAAATGCCGCCGAGGTCCCCAGCAGCAGAAGAAGCTGCCACCGAAGTGCCGCCGGGGTCCTTGGCGGCACTTCGGCGGCAGCTTCTTCGGCCGCTGGGGATCTCGGCGGCATTTTGGCGGCAGCCTCTCCCGCCGCCGCCCCTGAGGGACCTGAAACACCGCCCCCCAAATCCTGGCGCCTTAGGCGACTGCCTAGGGTTGCCTAATGGTAGCACCGGCCCTGCACTACAGACCTATATCAGTATAACTATGAAAAATCCACACCCCTGAGCGATGTATTTATACTGACCTAACCTCCTGGGTAGACAGTTCTATGTCAACAGGGGAGGTTCTCCCACCAACATAGCTACTGCCTCTCAGGAAGGTGGATTAACTATGCAGAAGGGAGAGCATGTTAAGGGTAGATGTTCCCTCTAAGTGAGCACACCTATCTTTTGGGCTCCTAGAAAATCACTGCGATGCACAAAGCCGGAGTCAGGCACGATAGGTGCCTAAGAATGGGATCCACAAAAGATGGCATGCTAGGTGGCTCCATGCCTTAGCTCACCAATAGGAGATGTCAAAGAGAGGGTTGTGTACTAAGCCCAGCCCCACTTAGGACTTCAGCACCTGAACCCAGGCCAGAGGGAGGGAGACACCTACCTCTGCTTGGGACTCTCAGCTGTGGCCCTTCTCTTGGAGGTTATGGGGAAGGAGCTCCTGCACAACTGTCAGCTCTGTGGTGAAGGCACTCGCCTGGGATGGGGGAGACCCTGATTCATGTCTCTCCTCTGCCTGAGGAGATGTGACCAGGAATCTGCCACCACTCAGGTCAGTGCTCTAGCCATGGGGATGGTATGTTGAGGGGGCTCCTTCAATCTCTCCTGCTGAAGCTGTTCCACTTTGGATAAATATTTCAAGAGCCGTTGGACAAGAGAGAGAGAGAGAGTGCACAAGTATGAGAATGACTTTAGATCCTAATGGTTAGAGCATGCCCCTAGGATGTGGCAGAACTAGGATCCTCTCCCTCTGCTCCAGTGAATTTTAAAAAAAATATTTATCCACAGTAGAACAGTTTCAACAGGAGAGATTGAAGGAGTCCAACATCAGCAGCATTTAGTGCATTCGCCTAAGAAGGACTATTGTGGGCATCTGCTCTGACCTCCTGCATGACACAGGCCATAGGATATCCCTGAATTAATTTTTCTTTGAACTAGAGAAGATCTTTTAGAAATAAAAACAACAACATCCAATCTGGATTTTAAAATTGCCAGTGAGGGAGAATCCACCAAACACTGATTATTTTGGACTAGATCCACATTGGTGTACAGTAGCATAGCTCCATTGAAATCAGTGAACCAGGTCCCGTGGTGCAGAGGCTTGTACCGTAAGTTTTGCAATGAACAAAAGTTGAACTCCTCCTGTTAATTTTTTTTTAAGTCAGAAATAGACTGGGACAACCTGGCTTCTTTAAGTGAATAGAACTGTGTGAAGTGATTGCCAAGGCTCCTGGTAATTTCTGGGCTTGTCATGGAAATGAGCAGCAAAATTCTAGAAATGGGTGGAAATGTTTACAGTTGAAATCACCAGATTGATTGGTGAATGTTGATGGGATGAGGCCATTTGGAATATTACTTATCTGGGGATCACTCCATGGGCTCAAAAGCAGGTGGGTGGACTGCAAGAAGAGGGCTTTACCATGATGGTTGCCACCCCTACCAGTTCCCGAGGCCATCGATCCACCATGACAACATTAGGCCTTGTTTGTTGAGATTCTGAAAGATGTCCTGACCAAAACTGTCCATAAAGAGATAAAATAAATTACATCCCCCCCACTTCTCCCGTGGCGCTGCTTAAATCCCACCTAAAACTGGAATTGAACTCTGGGTTCCTGCTGTCATTCCCTACCTCATGTGTCATTTTCCTTCCTTGCATTGTGTTGGGATTCCCTCCAAGGCCCTTTCCATTCTCCTTATCCAGAACACCTCATCCAGTTCTGGGAGAACTCTTCAAGAAGTAATTCAGTTTGACTTTAGCTTTACCTCCAGATCTCAACAGATACGTGACTGAAATTTGCTGGGTTTTTAATGTCTCATAAGAAATTCATGAACAGATAGTCAGTTTTATTTTGTTATCATACTTACTGACTCAGGAATAGAATAGAATAAAATAGAATAGAATATTCTGATTCAGCAGGACTGCATATGAAATAATGTGCTACACAACGGGACAGATTTTTATAGGTACATAGGCACCTAAAGTGTTTTTCCAGCGCATCTAGGCACCTACCATTTTAAAATTAATGAGTTTTAGGAGACTAGGGGCTTTTGAAAATCCTATTAGGTACCTAACCACCTTTAAAAATCGATCCCAATGTGCCATAGTCCAGCTAGTGTCACTCAACATAGTTCCACCAATGTCAATGGGGTCCGATCCTCAGCCTAGCCCTTCTGCAGTCAGTGCAACAAATCCCCAGCTGGTATAAATGGTTGTATTTCCATTGTAGTGAATGTACCAGAGTGCAAGTTTATGTGTATTGAAATCCTTAGTTTTATGAAAACTTACACTACCTTTGGACCTGTCCTACAAGGGACAAGACACATGAGAATTAGGTTCACTCTTGGACAAATGGCTATTTCGTGGTGAATGGAAGGATTTTCCTGATAGCCACTTTGACCTCGTTATTGCGCAGACTGTAGATCAGAGGATTCAGGGTGGGAGTGACTAGGGTGTACATTATGGCCACCATCTTATCCTTATCCAGTGAGTAACTGGAGGTGGGCCGGATGTAGGTGTAGATGATGGTGGAGTAGTACATGGAGACCACGAGAAGGTGGGAGGAGCAGGTGGAGAAGGCTCTCTTCTTCCCTTTGGAGCTCTGAATTTTAAGGATGGTGATGATGATGAAGCTATAGGACACGGTGGTCAGCAGGAAGTTCCCCATGGCCAGGAAGATGTCAGCCATGAAGATCATAATTTCGTTGAGATAGGTGGAACTGCAGGACAGTGCCAACATTGGTGGGATCTCACAGAAGAAATGCTGGATGATGTTGGATCCACAGAAATCCAGGCGCAGCATGAGTAATGTGTGCACCAATGAATTGATGGCACCTACAGCCCAGACACCAGCTGCTAAACTGATGCATATTTCCTTACTCATCAGATTGACATAGTGCAAGGGGTGGCAGATGGCAACATACCTGTCATATGACATAGCAGTGAGAAGTACAAGCTCTGTCCCTGATGACAAAGTAAAGGCGAAGAGCTGGGCCATGCAGCCGTCAAAGGAGATGGTTTTCTTCTCCTGCAACAGGTTTTCCAACATTTTTGGTAGGACTGAGGAAGTGCACAAAATGTCAACCAGGGCTAAGCTGGCGATGAAGAAGTACATGGGTGTGTGGAGAGGTGGGTGGAGGATAATAGCCTCAATGATCAATGAATTGCCCATGACGGCAGTCATATAAAGGCACAGGAATAGCCCAAAGATCAGCCTCTGGTGCTGAGGGTGGTCAAAGAGACCCTGCATGATGAAATTGGTCACCCTGGTGTGGTTACTGGGTTCCATTGCTTGAGTGTTCCTTCTGTAGGAATAAAGATTAAAAATTTGTCAGGTATTGCAAAAACTAGCAATATGGCAACTGAAGAATTTAGACTGACTGACACAGAGAAAGAGAGAGAGAGAGAGAGATATCTTTGTGATATTCTAGACCTTTCACACAGCATATATACAAACTGAGCTACATTAAAATATATTCGCACAATAAACAGTCTCAGATAGAGTCTGTATTCTCCTAACATTTTACTGTAGAAGGGAGAAAATGACACCCTGGATGTTCTCAAATAGAAGCACATGAAGTCTGTTGGACTATTTACATAAACTACATGAGTTAGGAGTTCACAATATGATCTCAAACTTCTTTCATACACCAGAAGTATTATTAGTAATGGAGATTCCACTTTCTACAGTAATTCCGCAAAATGTGTCTATTGCAGTATGGGACATTTGCAGTATATATAAAATATATAGAATGTATATAATCCAAAACATGACATACTAATATGTATATTTGGGTGCAATCAAGATGCAAAAAATAAAGGGCTTGATAACCCTTTAACTCACACTGGTTTAAATCAGGCTTAACTCCACTGCAATCACGGGGGCTAATTCTCCATTCACTGGAGATGCGCTGGTATACAACTAGTGAAAATGAGAGGGGATTGAAGCTTCCCAAATTTCATTTTTATGATAAGCTACATGGCAATGAATACCTGTTGCTTCATTATTAGGAATAGTATTTGCCTGATGTGACAAGTAATCCCTATTGTATTAGAGAAAAGTTTCCCTCCATCATCTTCAAACATCTCTGGTCTTATTACTGCTTCTGCTGATTTTACTCTCATTCCTCCTGGAATAGATCAGGAGTACCTCCTTTGAAATTAATAAGATTACTCAACTGTAAAAATGATGAAGCAGAGAAAACTATCAGGGCCAACAAATCTAACTAATCGTGAGATCATATTAGATAACTTTATCATATTTCATAGTAGAGTATTTTGTAATATAAAAAAACCACCCTTTGCATTACATTTCAAATTTGATTGCAAACTTTTGAGGGCACAGACAATAGGTAGTGAATTTTCTTCCCTTCCCCTCAATGTTACATTTTAATTCCTCAACTTTGGACTTGACTACAATTACATTCAAAAGAACTGTATTGATGTGTGTGAATTTATATCAGATTTGTATTGGTCAAAT
The DNA here is from genome assembly GCA_033296515.1 of Macrochelys suwanniensis. Classification (NCBI taxonomy): domain Eukaryota; kingdom Metazoa; phylum Chordata; order Testudines; family Chelydridae; genus Macrochelys; species Macrochelys suwanniensis. The sequence goes on along the minus strand of CM065786.1, from coordinate 40,586,064 downwards.
TGAGATCGGAATATGGTCCAAAATTCATAAACATAGTTGTGGAAATGTGTATTCCTGCAAAGCACATTAAGCCAAATGAGAAAAATATAAAACAACACATAAATTAAATGTTGCTTGACTTTCAAAAGAGTATAAAGGAATTAATCATTTAATTCTCATTTAATTTCATAGGGAGTTGGTGTCTGTGTGAGAAAGCAAACAAGAAATAAAGAAAGAAACAGGGAAATCAAGCAAGTAACCAATAGGAATATTCTTACCTTTCGTTCAAACTTCAAATACAATAAGCCAAACAGTAATTTAAAAATGGACTCCTAGTGAGATATGACTTGTTGAAGATGATTTTCATTAATATATAGTAACCTTCTATAGGGAGATCTTGGATCCCTTGTGAATCTGGCAAACATTTTACTCTCAAACAAGGCCCCAAAGGAGAAGGTAAATAGGAGTAACCTAAAACAGTACAAATAAACTTTCTACATTAAGTTGACAAAATTTCTCTTAATGTTAGGTCCAAATGTAGATTCTTCTGCATTTTCCAAGGGAAAAAAAACTTAGTTTCTACCAACATGTTTCTTTCTGAACATAGTGCTACCAAGAGACATAGATTCCATATTAATCAGTGGATAAACTCTCAGGGTGAAATCCTGGCCCCATTGATGGATTTCAATAGGAATGTTGACCTTGGCTTCAGTAGGGCCTGGACATTACCATCAGACTTCTTCTACTATCATTGATCCTTAGTGCACAACAAATGATATGAGCTGGCTTTTCATGGTAAAATGCCTCCAGTGTCTGTAGTAATACAATTAATAGACCAGCTGCTTTTATCATTGTGTAGTATCTTTCTTCTCCATTGCTTCTGTCAAGTCAATGTGACAGATCTCCAGCTGGCGTGAACCAACTTTGCTCCATTAAAATCAATAGGCCAGATTCCCAACTGGTATAAACCAGCATAACTCCTTCAAAGACAATGCTGTAAACCAGCACAGCTCCATTAATTTTGTTCTGTTTTACAACAGTTGAGGATTACATGGAGCTACAGAGGTGTCACTTCATGCCCTCTCTGAAGGTAGTGAAGTTGAGGTGTTAATGAGAGCCCTGTGTTACAACTTGGTCCCATATCGCCCTGCATAGCAACCTGTCTGTTACGAGTAGGCACAACCAGTGGATCCCATATGCTTCTAAGTTAACTGGGTCTGGGTGGAGTCTGGTCACTGTTCCTGTTCCACACTCCCAGGTTCAGACCCCTGGTGTCCAGCTGTCTCCTGATTCTGGAATCAGTGTCCCAGATGCTCTGAGCTACCCTAGTTGCTTCAACGTACGCCCCAAGAGTTCCATCCCACCATGGTCTCTTTGAGCTTCTAGTTTAACCCCATCTGGGACATCATGGCAGGAAAGCAAGGCCAGGAAGAGGGATTTCTTAACCAGACCCACTTTACTCTTAAAAGCACTCAAGAGTTTTATTAAAAAAGATCCTTGTCTGATCTCACCCATGAGGTTTGTGAGCAACTGAGCCCAAGCACTGTCCTTCCTGTTCTATCCCTCCTTCTCTTCCTGCTTAGATGATGTGATGGTCAACTCCCCGATCAGAGTAGTGTGTTGCTACTACATAGGTGTGATAGATATGGCAATTTCCTGCAGTATCCTTGAAAAAACTGATTACATTATGTTTAAGTCTCTTTGGCATCCATTGCATTACATGCAAAGGTGATGGACTATGGTGAGCCTTGGAAGTATTATGAACTTCAGTGGACTGTATTGAACAATGGGACAGGCAGGAATGGACTTTTGAACAGTGTCAAGTGGTTTGCCTGGGGAATCTCTAGGGGGAGGTGACTGCAAATTTCCTCCTCTGGTTGTGCAAACCCCCAGTCTTTTGAAGCTACTCCCTGAGGAAATGACCATTATCTGAAGATTACCTCTTCCCAGAATCTGAAGATCAAAGGACTACGCTGTATAAAGACTGACCTACACATGCAGGTTCTTATTCTGAACTAAAGCTGCTATGAACTTGTAACCACAGAAAACCCCCTAGATGGAGTTTGAAGGACTGACTCATACCAGACCCTGAGGTTGGAGGTGGGGTGATCTCTGGTTGACTCATTAGCATCTGTGTTGGTTCTTTTAGTGTTTTAAGATGTTTCCTCAGTAATGCTTTCCCCTGAACAATAAATGTGAAATGGCTGTGTGGTAACTTATAACTAGGGGCAATTTATAGCCTCTGGGGAGAGAGCAGAGTGCAGACACAAGCCTTTTAGGGCTTTCTGCGAATAACACAGTGTACGCAGGGAATAGCAGCCTGAAAAAAACTCCAGTCAGGAGCTGAGGAGCCAGAAACCTAAAAGTTGATTCCATTACTGGACCACAGAGGAATACAGGTACAGTTGCTGTGGACTGTAACTGTTGGATCCCTTTCTTCTTGCCATGTGCTCAACTTGCCATGTGCGCCATCCCTCAGTCCTGCTCACCCCACCTGTGGGCCCCTGAGTAGGAAAACCACTGAAACATTTAAAGCATCAAATATGCTATTTTGGTCGATGAAGTATGATTATGGATTTTTCAGTCATTGCCACAAACACCGTATATATATATTATATTATAATTTCCCATGTAACTGTTTCTCCAAATAAAACGAGGACTAAGAAAATACTACTGTAGATCACATCAGCTTGATGCAGCTCTTTATCTCCCTCTAGTGGCAGAATAACATTTAGCAGTCTACTTATCAACTCATGATCATTCTTCCAGGTCCACCAAGATAGGCTAACGTTATTAGATCCATAAATCCAGGCTTCAGTCCCTACTGATGACATCACACAACTACACAGCAGAAGTAAAGGCTGATGGCCTCAATCTCAGAAGGGTTTGTGAGGATGAAAAATTTTGTATAGGATTTCAATTGAAGCATATCTTTGTTCTTGATATAGAATAATAGAATCATGGAACCATAGGGTTAGAAGGGACCACAAAGGTCATCTCATCTAACTCCCTGCCACGATTCCGGATTTGTTGTGTCTAAACCATCCAAGATAGATGGCTATCCAGACTTCTTTTGAAAATCTCATGTGAAGGAGCTTCCACAACCTCCATCAGCAATTTTTTCCATTGTCTCCCTGATCTTACAATTGGTAAATTTTTCCTGAGGTTTAATCTAAATCTGCTATGCTGTAATTTGAACTCATTGCCTCTTGTCCCGCCCTCTGTGCCAAGAAAGAACAATTTTCTCCATCTGTTTTATGGCAGCCTTTCAAGTATTTCAAGACGGCTATCATGTCTCCCCTTAACCTCCTCTGTTCCAAACTAAACATATCCAGTTTCTTCAGCCTTTGCTCATATACCGTGCATTCCATCCCTTTGAACATTTTTGTTGCTTGCCTCTGGATCCTTTCATAGAATCATAGAATATCAGGATTGGAAGGGACCTTAGGAGGTCATCTAGTCCAACCCCCCTGCTCAAAGCAGGACCAATCCCCAATTTTTGCCCCAGATCCCTAAATGGCCCCCTCAAGGATTGAACTCACAACCCTGGGATTAGCAGGCCAGTGCTCAAACCACTGAGCTATCCCTCCCCCCTTTCCAGTGTCTCTACTTCCTTTCTGTACAGTAGTGAACAGAACTGGACACAGTACTCCAGATGAGGCCTAACCAGTGTCAAGCAGAGCAGTACTATCACTTCCTGTGATTTGCATGCTATGCCTCAGTTAATGCAACCTGAAATTGCATTTGGTTTTTTTTGCAACAGCATTGCATTGTTAACTATAATGATGTATGAATTACTGTACTTTGTAACGTAGAGCACAAGGGCCATGTATGACTTTCAGCATGGTTCAGAGGACCAGCACAAAGTCTATGGAGCACATAAGTCTGTCTGTCTAGCTATTATTGTAGTATGTGGGCATCTCACAATCTATAATCTATTTATTCTCCCAACCCACCTGTAAGGTTGGGAAGTGCTATTATCTCTATTTTACAGACAGGGAGAATTGAGATGGGGTGAGATTTTTCTTAAGCCTCTTGTCATTTATAGGCACAATCCCTCCTACTTCTGATGGCATCTGTTCTCCTAAATCATTTATGGGCTTTTGTAAGCTCCCACAAAGACCCTGATTCTGGTTCGATTTACTATAAGTGACTTCAGTGAGAGCTGGATCACGAATTACTTTGCAGGGTCAGCTCTAGAGTTCGTTGTTGCCTGCTTGTTTTGTCACTGCTACAGATGGATGCCTGCCCATAATGATCTTGACCACATTTTAAACCCATTGCAGAATGGACGTGTGGCAGCAGTCCCATGATCTCATGCATTTGTTTCTTATTATGGTCTTTTGCTACTTAGAACACATTCTGAGCTGTATGTGAAGGAAAATACTTTTCACCCAACTTGTTTATCTAAGTTGGCCTGGCAAAACTGCCATCAACAATTTGCTTTGAGAGAAACTAAACCTGTTTCTCTATGCAGTCATTGCCACTGCTGCTGATGATGATGAAGCTGATGATTACAAATAATGACATTTTATTTCTCCATCAAAATATTGATTGACTTCAGAACAACAGGCAATTACATTTTCCCAGGGCCGGCGCGCCCACTAGGCGACCCTTGGCGGTCACCTAGGGCACCAAGATTTGGGGGGTGGCGGGCGGCTGCCCGCTGCCTCCCCGCTCAGCGGCTGCCCGCTGCCTCCCTACTCAGCGGCTGAGCTGCTGAGCGGAGAGACAAGGGGCGGCTTGCCATGGCTGCCCCTTGTCTCCCCGCTGAGCTGCTGAGCGGAGAGACAAGGGGCAGCTCACCACGGCTGCTCTTTGTCTCCCCGCTCAGCGGCTGAGCTGCTGAGCGGGGAGACAAGGGGCGGCTTCCCGCTGCTGCCCCTTGTCTCCCTGCTGAGCGGGGAGCCGGAGGGCAGCCGTGGTGAGCCCCCCGCCTTGCTGCCCCATCCTCAGTGCCTTAGGGGGGAGCTGCCGAGCTGCCCCCCTGAGCCGCCCCCCGGCTCCCCGCTTAGCTCCTGCGGGCGGCCCGCTGGTTGCAGGGGCGCTGAGCCCCCGCAGCGGAGGGGGGGATGGCTGAGCTCCCGTGGGCGGGGGAACTGGCTGGGGGAGGTGATATTGGGGGGGGGGGCGGCACAGGGCTGGTGCAAGGAAGTTTCGCCTAGGGCGGGAAACTTCCTTGCACCGGCCCTGCATTTTCCGTAGAGATTGATAGACAGATAGATAGATGTGTCTATATTTTGATTGAGAGAGCAAGAGAAGAATAGAGAAAGGATTTTGACATGACTACATTTACTCGAGTAAGGATGGGAAAATGTCTCTAGCTAATCTCTATGGATCTATATACTGACATACTCACAATGAACAGCAACTTACTATTTCAGTCCCTTCAGTTACAATGAGTCACTCCTGGAGTAAGTTCCCACTCAATATAAACAAGAGTGGATGAAAACTGACAATGTAAACAGCAAACACTTGTTAAATAGTAGTCAAGTTCTGCTTGGAATTTTCGAAGGAGCCCAATGTAATTAGGTGGCCAGTTCTCTTAAGATCCATTCAAAATCCTAACTATGGTTTCTATCCCACTGAAAGATAAAACGTTGGGATTTTCAGAAGAACATCAGTGATTTAGGGACACAAATCCAATTGAAAATATATTGGTAAATCCTCAGCAATGCCTAAATAACTTAGGAGCATGAGTCCAATTGAAAGTCAGTGAACATCAGACAAAGGATCCTAAGTCACTCTGGCAATTTTGAAAATCCATTCCAATTTCACATTTTACATAACACTCTCTTAGATAGCACTGTGGTCCTTCCATATTACCATCTCATTCTAGTAAAAGATTTCCATATGGCTTTTTTCACATCTTTATTCCTTAGCGTATAGATCATAGGGTTTAGCAGTGGGGTAATGACACAATAGAAGATAGACACCACTTTGCCTAAATCAAAGGAATATGTGCTCGGCGGCCTGACATAGGTGAAGATGATGGTCCCATAGTAGATGGTCACCACGGTGAGGTGAGAAGCACAAGTGGAGAAGGTCTTTTTCCGAGCTTTGGCAGATGTCAGCTTCACAATGTTGGCTATGATGTTGGCATAGGAAGACATGGTGAGCAAGAAGGAGCTCAGGATGACCACAGAGCTGCAGGTGTATCCAATAACCTCCTGAATGTAAGTGTCAGAGCAGGACAGTTTGAAGATTGGGTCTGAGTCGCAGAAGAAGTGATTGATTTTCTGAGGGCGACAGAATGAGAGCCGGGAGATTAGGATGGTGGGCAAGAGTGGGGAGAGGAATCCACCAACCCAGGAACTGGCGGAGAGGTGGATGCACAACCTGTGGTTCATGATGGTGGTGTAATGCAGTGGGCTGCAGATTGCCAAGTAACGGTCATAGGCCATGACGGCCAAGAGGAAGCATTCAGTGGCTCCTAGAGAGAAGAAGAAGTAATACTGAGTCACACATCCATTTACTGTGATGGTGATGCTCCTGGACAAGAAGTTGGCCAACAGTTTGGGCACAGTGACCGACGTGTACCAGATCTCTAGGAAGGAGAGATTCCCCAGGAAAAAGTACATGGGGGTATGGAGGAGAGGTTCTGCCAGGACAATGACGATGATGAGAAAATTTCCCATGACTGACAGCATGTAAATGGACAAGATGAACACAAAGAGGAGAACCTGGAGATTCTGGAGGCTGCTAAATCCCAGGAAGATGAATTCCTTCACTGCGGTTTGGTTTGCTTTTTCCATGGCTGCATAGCGGTTAATCTGGGAAGAGGGGAAGAGATCAATGGAGTGATTCAACGTTAGCAAACACTGGGGGGTAGTAAATAGAATATTCCTATGGATATAAAATAGGGATGGACCAGAGCCCCAGGTCCAAACACCGTCAGACTAATCATAAGTTGATATCCTGATCTGAATGTTATGTCTGGCTCATCAGTCTGTACTGATGAAGATCCCAGGCAGGGTTACTTTCAAACTCTGAATCCATTGCAGATCCGAACACCTTGCCAGGTTGCAGGACACTTTATTTGAATTGGGAAGCATTGGCTTATCTGAATGTACCCATTGACTTTGTGTGAATAAGTGCTCACTCCTGTGATGAGGAGGTTCACAGTTCAGCCTTTCGGCATTTTAGGTCAATTACTAATATAAACAGCAGTGTGAGGTAGCACAATTCTGTAAACATGTTACTTGGATCTGAATCGTGACATCATCACTCAGACCTTATTCAAAGCTTCTACTGACAATGGTATTTAGGTGCCAAAAGCTGCAGATCAATGCCGAGTGGAATTTACAAATGTGGCTAAATGATTTAGGCACCTAAGTCCGACTAACATTCTGGGAGTTAGATGACTCACTCATTTAGGCACTTGTGAAAATCTCACTTGGCACCTATCTGCACCATTTGGTGCATAAATATTTCTGAAAATCTGGCCCTCAGTCCTTATTTGGGGGCAGATACTGGTACCTTTAGACAGGCTGAGCAGTACCTTGGTTTTTGAATAAACCAAATAAGTAAAGGGAATTGTGCATGAAGGGAAGCACTATGTGGTATGAGCAAGACTGCTAAAATCTTTCATTTAGAACATCCATGGTCCTTCCTCCATCAAATTAACCACTGAAAACAGTACCCTGTAGCCCCTAATCAGTCCTTTCATTTCTTTTCCTTTCCCACTCATATTTCTAGTTTTCCTCCTTCACCTCCAATCAATTAATAATATTAAGTTCCAAAAAAATATTATTTTTAGTAGTAACTTCATTGTAGAACCCCACGGAAGATGATAACACATACATACATAGAAATACACAAATAAGCATATACACAAATAGACATTCACAAACTGAGAAACAAACACAGACACAAACAAACCATTGGGCTATAGAATCAGTCTCTCTCTATCTCTTTCTCTCTCTCATAACAATCTTTGAAGGGTCTTGGTTTCATCCCAATGTGGAATGAAATCAAATTCCAATAACTTCTTGTTGTTTTTTCATAAGACTGAATTATTGTTTTCCGGCCAGCCCTATACAACCCTCACCGGAAATGAGTAATTTGGCCCAGAGCCTCTAAGTATTTAGGTTCCTAACAATCACTGAAATCTGAAGTCTACAACCTCTGAGAACCTGTGCCTTTCTCAATGCTGTTTGCACGAGAATAAAGTATTTAACTAAATCAGTTTGCCAGCTGAGATCCAAAGATATTGATTATGATGACAGAATAATAGTCTAGGAGGAAATGGACATAGACTATATATTCATTACACACAAACACACTCCCTACAGCCTTCAGACTGCCATGGAGGTCAATGACTATCAACCCAGGTTTGATTGAATGATAGGTAACTTTGAAACTAACAGAAATTGATGAGATAGATAGATAGATAGATAGATAGATAGATAGATAGATAGATATGGCAATTTTGTGGTGTAATTGGTCTCCATCCTACATTTCAATCCCTTTCTCCCATATGTATGGTAAACTGAAAGAGAAATAAATACTCTTTGGAAAATCTCCTGCTGGGATAAATCCGCATAGCTTCATTGCAGTAAAAGGAAATGCTGAGGGTTGACTCAAAAGGTCTATTCTATTCTATTCTATTCTATTCTATTCTATTCTATTCTAGGTCTTCTACCACATCCATATCCATGACATCTGAACATCCTTCTTGTTTTTTGTTTTTTGCATGTGTGTGTGTGCGATACCTTACCTTTCTGCACCTTAGATTTTGGTTTTGCATGCATCTTCAACAGGGAGCTCTTGCTTTCTGAGATCTAACTATACAAGCGGAGAGCTGTCATTTATTCCAGTTTATTAGAGCAAACCCTTGGGAATCTGAGCTCTGTCTGAATCCAGAATTTATAAAAGACATAGATATAAATATCTCCACAGTTTAATTAGGCAAAGGTTAGTGTGACTGATACTTACATTAATATATGCGTTTAAATGTCAAGCAACAGATATGTCTGGTTTGAGAGAAGTCACACTAGAGAAGAAGGATGGTGTTAGGTTAAAAACGCTGGGCTAGAACTCAAGAGGTCCAGGGAAAATTCCTGGCTCTGCCACGGAATCCTTGTGTGATTTTGTGTGAGTCACAGAGGCCAAACTTTTGAATACCTTCTGCCAGGTGTTCCCATTGACTCGAACAGAGCAACACCAGTTTACACTAGTTCAGAATCTGGCCCACTGATTTCAAAGGTGCAATATTGAGTTACACCAGCTGAGCATCTGAACCAGGACAAATAATTGTTCTATTCAGGATTAGGCTTTAACTATGACCATTCATTATCTTTTGCATGGTAGAATGTTGGACAATCATGACAACATACGGTGTTTATGTTTGCTTTTTATTTAATTTCTTACATTTGCACACTGAGTTACGTTTGCATAACGCAATTCATACAAAGAGCTGTATCTGAGACTTGTTTGACCCTCCACTGAAATGCAGCCACTTCTGAGGGAAAAACCACAATTGCTCAGATCATTTTCAGCTAAAGCTGGCATTGTTAAATGAATATGTATATGCTAATACATTTCTCCCCAGGTTGCTTTACCAGTTCTACAGGCACAGAACAATATTACACAAGGGTCCAGGGAAGGAAGCAATATGCAATTTGTGAAGGATGTGGGGCTACTTGTAATATGTTAATAAAATTATTTGTTCCATCAGTTTGTCTGAGTGTTGTTGTCATAGAGTTTAGGGCCAGAAGGGACCACCACATCATCTGGCCTGACCTCCTGAATAACAAAGGTCATCAATCCCAACCATCCACCTACACACTAACCCAACAGACAATATGTTTACAGGGAGTTAATTCAAGCAGGGGTTAGTTGCATGTATGCAAGAAAGGGGTCATAGTTTTAGATACCCTCCCCCATTTACCGATACTTTTAGGACAATACAGGTATCATTTACTTTGAAGTTTTACTTCAGTTGATCATACTTGTTTGTTTTGGCAGGGGAGATGGGAGACCCAACACAGGAGGTATTCAAGATGGAAAAAATTGGAGCAAAAAACTTTTGGGTGAATAAAAGGACAGTCTGTGAAGGCCAAGGGAGTGTAAATGAGGAACAACTGGGGAGCAGACTGAACTCCAGGCCTCAAGGCAACAGGGCTCTGGGATAAGTTAGATCTACCTCAGCCTTTAGAGATGTGTATAGGCCTTTTATTGTGTTACCATCATTTCCCTTATGCTTTGCTCCTACTGTAGAGATTCTGGGTATGTTTACACTAGAAATTCTATAGTGTTGCAGCTGTGTCATGTAGACACTTATGGAAGGGATCTTCCATTGCTGTAGAAAATCCACCTCTCCAAGAGGCAGTAGCTAGATTGACGGAAGAATTCTTCTTTTGACCTAGCAGTGTCTACACCAGGGCTTAGGTTGGTTTACTGACATGGCATAGGGAGTGAATTTTTTCATAGCCCTGAAAGATGTAGTTAAGCTGACCTAACTTTTTAGTGTAGACCAGGCCTAAGATTAATAGATTGATAGATTCCATGGCCCAGAAGGGACCATTGTGACCTTCTAGTCTGACCCCCTTTTCAATGCAGTAAAGAGAACTTCCCCAGAATAATTCTTTCTCAACTAGAGCAAATATTCAACAATACCGTGTTTGAAAAAGTCTGTTTCCCAGTGTCCTGTCCGTCCCCCTCCTTAGCTGGCATAATTATACCTGCAATGCATACTCTCGGTCCCACCCCTTACAATGTAATGTTCCATTTTGGAGGGTTGTGAGTCTGGGATCTTCGTCCCACCTCTTTTGTATCTCATAGGAGGGGTAAGGAGTGAGGTTGTGTTCCGGCCAAGGCCAGGCCTTTCTTTGGCTTTTAATGTGTCTTATGCCTTCCCCACCCCAACCTTCTTGCCCCTCCTAACTGGTTGTTTGACCTTTGCTTGAGAGTGAAGGCAGGCGGCCTTCCAGTATATTCTCATAATTACACTCCCACCATACCCTGTAACACTTTTAACTGTTATTATCTGTTCCCATTATACTAACAAACTCATCTGGCTTGGCGGAAGCCACACACGCAGTGTCTTTGTCCTTTGTTCACACATGATAGTACAAGATATAAGCAAATCTAAAAGTCAAACCCAAAATTCTATCCCAGGCTCATAAACAGGCCTATATACTAACACACAGGATCCCACGGCAGGACAGGTGACGGCAAGAGGGCCGTAAACTAGAGGGGTGCAGCCTGAGAGACCAGAGAAGGGTCAAAGGTGAAGCCATGATGAACTTTCTGCAAATGAAACTCTCTGTGGAAGGTAATTGCAGATAAAGTAATTTGGTTAGGATGTCCAGAGTAAAGCTTTATATCTTGCAAAAAAATTACAATGAGAAGTCTAATGGACAATGAGAGGCAGGACCGCATATTTACCTGAAAAAACTGGCACCTCCTAACAGCCATTTGGGTCACTACTTATTTCAGGGAAAGGACACTCCCTACTGAGTCATCCATTGCCACTCACTGCATCACAATGTCCCCTAATACTATTCTGGGCATTGGAGTAAAACCTGTTGGGTAGAGGAAAGTGCTTCTACTGAGCCACCCACTCTGCTCACAGCAGCACAGTGCCCCCTAGTGCTGCCCTATGGTAATCAGGGCTTTTCTCAGAGCCTTTTTCATCTCCCTGTTCCTGAGACTATAAATAATGGGATTTATCAAGGGAGTGACCAATGTGTAAAACACCGACACTACTTTGCCTAGGTTGAAGGACTGATTTACCCCTGGCCGGACATACATGAAAATAATGGTCCCATAATAGATGGAAACCACCGTGAGGTGGGATGCACAGGTGGAGAAGGGCTTCTTCCACTCCTTGCCTGAAGACATCTTGAGGAGCACACCCGCAATGTGCACATAAGAAGCTATGGTGAATGTGAAGGAGCATAGGATCACAACAGAGGTGAGCGTGTATCCGGCCACTTGCTGGATATAGGTGTCGGCGCAGGAGAGTCGGAAGAGTGGGTCTGCATCGCAGAAGAAATGGTCTATCTGGTCAGGGCCACAGAAGGGGAGCTTGGAAATCATGAGGGTAGGCAGCAACGGGGAGAGGAAGCCACAGACCCAACAGGCAATGGCCAGGTTGAGAGAGAGCCTGTGGTTCATGAGACAATTGTACTGCAATGGATTACATATGGCCAAATATCGATCATAGGCCATGGCGGCCAAAAGGAAGCATTCGGTGGCCCCTAGAGAGAAGAAGAAGTAATATTGAGCAATGCAGCCACCCACAGTGATGCTGGGTCTCCTGGACAGGAAATTGGAAAGCATCTTTGGGACAGTGACCGAAGTGTAGAAGACCTCCAGGCAGGACAAGTTGCAGAGGAAAAAGTACATAGGTGTGTGGAGTTGAGGATCCAACAGCGTCAATGCAACAATGAGGGAATTCGCAACCAGGGACGTGGTGTAGATGGTTAGAAAGACCAGGAATAGGGTCATCTTCACCACCCATTGACTAGTGAATCCCAGTAACATGAATTCTCTCACCACGGTCTGGTTGTTCTGTTCCATGTCTCCATTTTTCCTGAAACCTGAAAGACGCACAGAATCACAGAAGTTAGTCATATGGTGGTTCAAATACTCTCTCAGCCATAAGTTATAGGAAATTTAGGAAGAGAAAGAGAGGGAAAGATAAAGAGAGAGGGAGAGATGTCAGTCTTGTTTCAATATTTGTATAGATAACATGATTAAAACAGTATCAGAATTGTAACCAATTTTTTTTTTTACTGAAAAATGGGGCTGTGGTAAATGAAAATTATCAAATACTATAAATACATATTATGAATAAAAGGGTATGTTGAGCCAGGCAACCACAGGCTGGTTAGTCTGACATAAATCCAAGGCAAAATAAATGAGAGGCCGGTACAGATTTAAAATGATAAAGAATTAGAGGGTAGGAATATAATTAAAATAGACATAATTCAAACAAAGTGTGTTTTAATACAGCCAAATGTAATGCCATACAACTAGGACCAAGGATTGCAGTCTAGACCCACAGAACTGAGGACTGTATCATGGAAAGCAGTGACTCTGAAAAGGATACAGTGGTTATAGTGGACAAACTACTGAACATAAGCTCCCAGTATGACGCTGTGGTAAAAAAACAGGATAAACATCAGTTTGAGATGTATAACTAGGGGTGTGGTGAGCTGGAGCAGGGAAGTGATTTTACCCTTATATATAGCACTGATGAGACAGATACTGGAATACCACATCCAGTTCTCACGTTCACAGTTTAAAAGGATGTTGAAAAACGGGAGAAGATGCAGAAAAGAGCGACAGAAAGTGCTGCAAGGGCTGGAGACAATGCCTTAGAGAGAAAGACAATGAACTCTGTTGGCTGAGCTGATCAGAAAGACTGAGAGGTGACCTCATTACGATATTTAAGTACCTTCAGAGGAAAAAAACAGGGAGTAATTAAGGCCTTTTTAAACTAGCAGAGAGAGGCAGAACAAGAACCAATGGCCGGAAGCTGAAGCCACACAAAGTCACATTAATAAGTAGGCACTACATTTTTAATATGTTGAGGATGACTGTTCTCGGGGCAACCAAGACCGAGAGTCACCTTGTAACTCCCTGTCCCCGCTGAGAGTGAGTCTTTCTTGGCAGCTTCTGGGTGCTGACAGCTCTTCAGTCACTAAAGCTCTCTCCCCCAGGCTGTGCCAGCCGTTCTGTCACCAGACAGGGTAACGCTAGGTGCACCTCAATCCCCAAATCCCATTGAATCATTCCCTGGTGATATCCTGTCCCTGACACTGGCTATTCACATAAATTCCAGATCCTCTGCCTCCAGAGGTGCAGTGTACCTCAGTTTACCAGTTTTGTCTTAAACCACTGTTCCTGTAACCCCCACAGCACCTGTGAGCCCTTATAACAGTCAAAGAGTAGGTTTATTTAAGAAGGATTGATGATTTAACTAGAAACAAGAGGGTGTGGTGGAAACAAATGGCCACAGTGGGAAACAAAATCATAAACCACAAACCTGGGTCTACACGTATCATCAATGACTTATCCTACCTAATGAAGTAGATTTCCCACAATGTTCAGTCCATTGCAGAGCTGGGTGGTTTCTCAATAATCGGGATCCAAATGTTCATGAAACATGGGATTGTCCTCAGTGTATGGAAGAAGAGTGCCTTTCCCTATAGTCCACAATACTGAAAACAGCCTTTTGTTTCTATTCAGAAGCAGAGCGAACCCCTGCCTTGTTGGGGAGTTTCTTACCTACCTTTAAGTGGTTTGGATTGTTTGGCTGTTGTCTCTGGTAGTTTTCCATTGACTGAGGCAAGGGTAGACAACAGAAACTTGCATTGCCCCACAAGTTGTCGAAGGAAGGATGACAAACCTCCTCTTGCTTGAAGGGGTCTTCACTAAGATATGTCACCTCCTGGTGACTAATTTCTACTCTAGGTCCATAAGGCAGACTTCCTTTATCAACATATTATTCTTTAAATATTATCTATACGTGTATCTTGCAATGATTATGAGTTTGGCAAGTCATGAGCTTTCTGTAGAAAACTGACATCTTCATCTAAAAATATCCTGAGAGACATGTTTTTAGTATAGTGAATTTGACAGGTCTCAGGGGAGAACTTTTTGCAAAGAACAGGAGACTCTGCTATGGGGTCTTTGGGCCAGAGAGGGTGATTAATCACTGGAAAAAGCGATCAAAGGAAACAGTGAATTCTATGTGCTAGTCTACACTAAAGGGTTAGGTTGAACTATCTACATTGCTCAGAGCTGTGAAAAATGTCACCCTTGTGCAACGGTTACTTCAATCTAAGCCCCAGTATAGACATTGCTAAGTCAACAGAAGAATTCTTCTACGGACCTAGCTATTGCCTCTCGGAGAGGTGAATTCACTACACTGACAGAAGACTCCCTGCCATTGCTGTGGTAAGCGTGTACACTGCACCACTAAAGCAGCCCAGCTGCAGCTCGGCCATTGTGTCACTGTAATGTTTCTAGTGTAGACACAGCCTAGGTGTCTTGAGTCTTCAAATTCAGACTAGATGCCTTTCCAGAGATTGAGCTTTAGCCAAACACAAATTGTTGGGTAACTGGGTGAAATTTAATGACCTGTGTTATACAGGAGATCAGACTAGATGATCTAATGGTCTCTTCAGGACTTAAACTCTAGGGATCTCTTAAACATCTAGAAAAAATATTGTGGACAAATACCATAAAATTGGAAATTGGTTCCATATCAAGCAAGTTCAAAGTTTCAAAATTTAACATTAAACTACATTTGGATTTTTGGACCATCTCTCCCCACCAACATATTTGTGAACTTTTTGGAGAGGGGGTGGAGCTTTGGGGACTTTAGAATCAGATGAGTAGAATTGATAATCATACATCATTTTCCTTTCTTCTCACTGAGACTTCAAACTGAACACAGCCTTCTCATGGCCAAAATTAATGGATGGATTTTCAAAGGTGTCCACTCTCCCCCTTGAAAAAACAGATCTATTCCCAGTGAGCTGGGATATTATAACATTTCCTACACAGATTCAGTATGGGCCACTGAACGCATAAGAAACAAAACAAAATGCTACTATTCCATCTTTGGCTATTGAATGGTTAGATTTGTCTAGCGGCTAAAGCACCAGACTGTGTGTCAGAGAACCTGGGTTACCTTTCCAGCTCCAGACATGTCCCTGCTCTTTGTGCCATGTGTTAAATGTGTCTTTCTAGAGCACTTGAGGATGGAACACACCTATAAGAGACCTAGTAGTGACACACGTTCTCATTTTGTAGATATGTCATATTTCTTCCTGGTGTCTCAATATTTACTCTAACTGTGAGACATATTGTCCAGATGCTCACGGAGCAAAAATAAATGCATAATTAAATATTCACCGTCCTTTTAATATCCATTTGGACAGTGGAATATACATGGTGGATACGATGACTTTTTTCACTCACCCTAGTCTTAATTCTCCCCTCACGTACCCCAGTGTAAGTCAGGAGTAATTCCACTGGAATCAATGAGCCCAGTTTTCCTTTCATCCCCATTGGTATAAATCAAGTGTCAATCTACTGATGTCAAGGGTGCAAAAGCAGTATGTGGATCCAGCCATTAGCCCCTTTTCTAGCAGACCATTCCTGAAGCAATCCTGATTTTTGTGAGTGTTTGTGGAATAGTTTGGCTCATACTCAAAAGTTCACTTGTTTAAATTTAATCATCTCCAGTTTAAAAGACACTCACCATTTCTGGCACTAAGCTGGGGACATCTGTCAGATCTTGGGAGGTGGTTGGAGCGTCTTCATGAAATGCTGGAAGTTTTCAAATAGGCTGGTTTTCTGAATTTGGCTGTATTTCTGAGAGAAAAATCTATAGAGCAGGTGAGTATATTAGAGAGTGAGATTAAGTTACTGGCCATCCATGTTCCCTGGTTTTTTACAGAATGTCGTTTAACTCAGATGAACTAATTAGTAGAGTTGAGAGGTGGCATTTATTATTAGACACAAGCCCTTCGGACACAGACTCCAGAGAAATCTAAATGTTTTGTACACTGTGTACACAGAAAAATGACTTACTTTTAATTAAGCATTTGAAAGTCAGTGGTTGAAATCCTAGCTCTACTGAAGTCAATGTCCAAACTCATTTAACCCAGTGTGTGGGTGGGATAAGCCCAATTCTGGCATCCTTACTCATATTGAATAACTACTTACTCCATAAGTAAGTCTGTGGACTCAGTGGGACTGTTTGTGGAATAGAGTTCTACTAAACAGGAGTAAGGGTGCCAGAATCACAACCTACATTCTTTAATGGCAGCCAAATTCAACTCTCCTTACAAAAATGTAAGTCAGCGTGTTCTAATTCCTGCCTCCCTCCCCCTGCACAGTTCAATTACCAAGAAGAGAGATTGAAAAAGGTGCATCTCGTGAGCAGTGTGGTCTTTATCTGGCACCATATGACATCCCTTTAGCAGGACATCTCACTGCAGTTACATGATATCAGTGCTCCACAAATTGCTCCAGCTTCCTATTGTATCCCAGGTAACATGTTTGGTGTTTGTTTAGCCATACAAATCCCCATATGGTTTGGAGTCTACCAAGATTCCTAAAGACTTCTAGGGCTGATTAAACATTTTTCATTGACATTTGTATTCAGTGGAAGATTGAGTTTTCAATTAAAACAAATTGTTAATGAAAAGTGTCTTCTGTCCATGGAAATGTTCACTTTTTGTTGAAAAAACAAAGGCCTCCAAACAAAAAAATGCAAATATTTCAATTTGGATATCCTGCCATAACACCTCAAGGTAGCTGTAGTTCCATTTCCTCATGGCCCCATTCTTCTTTACAGGCTGGGTACCCCCGCTGGACTACATCTCCAATGAGGCATCATGATGAGGGACCCCAAGGGACCTCTATGATGCAAATTCCTCCAGTCTCCATGAGGGGAGATTGTGGTGCATAATGGGAGATGAAGTTTGACAAGAAAGCCTGGTCCCTGCAGAATAATTGAAGCATGAGGCACTGGAATGACAAATTCCATGAGGATTTTCAGCCAAAATATTTTAATTTTTGGTTGGATATTTCTGTATTTTGGCTGAAATATTTCATTTTTCAGCCCAGACATTTTGCAGGCTTCTAATCTTTTCATGGAAAATTTCAATAAAACATTTTTTTCATTGAAATTTTCCATGGAAAAAAAGGCCAGTCTGACCAGCTCTATTTTCATTTCTGTGTTGTGTTTGTCAATGGAAACATCCAAGTTGCAGCCCCTGTGGTAGAAAAGAAAGTCTCCCTGCTTTTTCTCCAATAACTGAACTCCTAATCTTAATCCTTCCCCTTTAACAAAAATATCTGTTGGCCTTGAGGGCACATTTCAAAAACTATGGTCATTTATAGATGTTTGAGGTCCATGTGATATTATGTAGGTGATTTATTTACTTTGTGCTCTCTGCAAAAGTGATATACTAGGCAAATCCCATTGTGACATTACCCAGAATACAATCTGGATTGAAGGACAGCTGTGTCCCCTCAATTATCCAACCTGGGGTGCCTTTTACACTGCTTTGCTCTGAGAGCAACCACTCCTAGTCTGCTCTCACACTGCCTCCAGCATGTAAATCATCCCAGCTATCCTGTATGAGTGCTGTACCCTATACACTGCAGGGCAAAACAAGCAAACTCCCAGTCCCAGACTTTCCCCAAGAAATGTGGATCTTGTACTGCCCAGCGCCCTCCTGGACAATCCAAGCTCATATAAAAACTGTTATTTCATTAATAGAAAATGATCTGCACAAACCTTCTTATCTCAAATTGAGTTCTCCAAATACTTCAATCAAAACACACGCTGGATTCCATAAAAAATAGAACAAGTTTATTAACTACAGATAGATTTTAAGGGATTACAAGTAATGAGGCATTAAAAGTCAGAATCGGTTACACAAAAATAAGAGGTAAAACACAATTAACACCTAACCTAACAAGCTAAATGAATGAAAAGCAAAGGCAGAGCCGTAACTAGATACATTTCCACCTGAGGCTCAAAGGAAGGACCCCCATCACCGAAATGCCGCCGAAGAAGGCAGCAGCCCAAATGCTGGAAATGCCACCAGAAATGCCACGGAAGCTGAGGGGCGCAGAAAACTCCCCGAGCCGGCGGCATTTCGGCGGCAGCGTTCGGGCTGCTGCCGAAATGCCACCAGCTCGGGGAGTTTTTTGCACCCCTCAGCTTCCGCATCTGAGTCAAGTGCCTCACTCACCTCTCCCTAGTTACAGCACCGAGCAAAGGTCTCTCTCACCACATCCTTTCAGCCAGGACCCCTCCCCCAGTTCAGTATTAATTTCCTTGTCCTTCAGGTGTTGTTGATGCCATGGGCAGAGAGAAAAGGCATTTGGGGGCATCTATTCCTATTTCTTATAGTTCTCTTTTTCTTTGAAAATCATCTCCAGCTGAGTTTCAGTGGACAGAAGGTCTGTGGGGATGGGAACCTCCAGACGTCTCTTTCTCAACATGTGGATTTCTCCTCAGATCTTTTTTCCTGCCAAAGAATGGCCACTTCACCAGGTGATAGTCTATTTAATTTTGTTGACACCAGGCTGAGGTGTCAGTTTGTCTTTTGCCTTTGAGGAACTGGTTTGCACCTGCTTTTCTAAACCTGGAACATGTCTCAGTAATGTTATACCGTAGAATATTATAACTTTACATAAAATGTTTCTACACATATTTTACCAGGGCAATAATGATCTGCAAATTATGAGTTTTCAAATGATATCTCACAAGGCATACTTCAAAATCCATCACCGTTTTATAAAAAGAATGAATATAAGGATACAGACTGTCACACCCATACATGACTGAGATCCAGAAAAGAGATTTGGGGTAGGATGGCATTTTTCTTCCAGTTCAAATTAAAGAAAGAAAGAAAGAAAGAAAGAAAGAAAGAAAGAAAGAAAGAAAAAGAAAAAACACAATTTTGGACAAAAGCATATAGACATAAATTCCAGGTGTCCTGATTACATGACTAGCTTCATCTGTCCCATTTCTGGTTTCTCTGAGTACACTACTTCAGGAGCCAGGCCTTGTGCATAAACCTCTCCTGGGGTGGAATCATTCAGCTCTCCCACTCCTAGACCAATCCCAGGGCTACATCACGCTGCGTATTAGCGGTATTTACCCAACAGATCCAACAGGGTTCAAAGCTTGTGGTCCTTCCTTTTGGGAGCTTGTGAATAGAGAGAATGCAGGGACCAGACAACCTTCTTAAAACAAAGTAGTTTTTGATCTTAGCAATAGGAATAAAGCATAACATAAGAGAAACAAAAAAGGGATTGTAAAACAACAAACAACCTACATGCGTGTCTATCTTACCTAAAGGCTCACCAACCCCCAAAGGAAGGTCTACTTTCTTCACACACACTAGTAGAAATCTGAATATCTACTTCTTTAGAGACAGAAAAAGTGCCTTTATATTCAGCTAGTGTTCCTTTGTCTTATCGGTTCCTGGGTTTTCGGCCCTGCTCGTCCAAACTTAGTTTGGTGGGCTCAACAGGAGATTGAACCTGTGTCCTCAGGTCCAATGGCTCTTCCATTGTTCTTCAATAACCCCCAGCTGCTTGCTGAAAGTAGTCTTATCATTGATCATTGCTTTGCCTTTCTGCTTCTTTCCCAGCAACACTGTTGGGTAAACCTAGAAAAGTCACATAGTAGGCATTCCAATAACCACGTTAACATACAGTATTCATAAATCATTACAGATAAGCCCCACTGCTGCTACATCATTATGTATTGCAAGGAGTCAGAACATTGCCAACCACTGGCTGACATTTCTTCCACCTATCTTTATCATAGAGTCAATTATCAAGACTAATGCTACTTGAGGAATCTGTATTTCTCTAATATTTTCCCCAGAGCTGCCTTCACTTCCCTGTTTTTCAGGCTGTAGATCATGGGGTTTAACATGGGTGTTAAGATGCTGTACTGGATGGAGAACAGTCTGTCCAAAACCTCCAGGGATGCTGAGTTGGGTCTCAGATACCTGAACAACCCAGTGCTGTAGAATAAAACAACAACAATAAGGTGGGAGCTGCAGGTGGAGAAGGCTTTATGCCTGCCCTCCGCAGAGTGTATCCTCAGGATGGTGGATATGATGTGAATGTAGGAGACTAGGTTAAAAGAGAAGGTGATGAGTCCTACCAACATTGCAGAGGTATGAAGCAACAGTTTATTGGTGAAGGTGTCAGTGCAGGACAGGTCTAATACTGGAGGAGGCTCACAGCTGAAATGGTTGACTTTGTTGGGCCCACAGAAATTTGCATTTAATAAAGGAAGAGTGTTTATCAATGCATATATAAACCCCACAATCCATGCACCAATCACTAGCTGACTGCAGACATATTTGTTCATAATCCTCATATAATGCAGTGGGTTACATATAGCCTCGTATCGGTCATGAGCCATTGCTGCCAGAATGAATACTTCACCACAACCAGCCATGAGACTAAAGAAGATCTGGGCAATGCAGCCATTGACAGAAATTCTTTTCACCTCTACTAGGAAACTCACAAGCATCATAGGGACCGTGACTGAGGAATAAGAGATATCTGAGAGGGATAAATGGAACAAAAAAAAGTACATGGGTGTGCTGAGGCAAGGATCAGCCCTTATCGCCAGCATGATCACCATGTTCCCCGCTAGGGTGATTAAATAAATAGCTAAAAACACTAGGAAGAGGAAAATCTGGAGTTGTGGATCACTGGAGAGTCCTGAGAGAATAAAGTAGTTCAGAGCAGTTTGATTTTCCATTGACATTTATTCCTCAAATATGTGAGCTGTAAAAATAGAAACAGAAATTAACAAATGTAATATGATTAAATGGGAATGCTATAGGGGGATAAACTATTGGCAATGAAGAAGTCAATGGACTACACTATCTATCTATCTATCTATCTATATATCTTTCTTTCTATCTATCTATCTATCCCCATACACCCCCTCTATCTATCTATCTATCTATCTATCTATCTATCTATCTATCTATCTATCTATCTATCTATCTATCTATCTATCTATCTATCGCTGGATTGGTACAAGGTGTTTTCCAGAAATTACTTTTGGAAATCGACGCTAGGGAAGGATTTATCATCTCCTTGGTAGTTCTGCCAGTGTAAACCTCTCATGGGTAGATGCACATCTGGTATAAAGCAGCACAAGCCTACTTATGTCACTGGGCCAGTTTCTCACCTGGCGTAAATCAGCACAACTCTACTGAAATAAATGTAGCTATGCTGCTTTACACCAACTGAAGATCTGTCCTTGCATATACGGTGTACAATCTGCACTTTGAGGTGCAATTCAAGATACTGGATTTTTTAATCTATCATACAGCTAAATTCGGTGCCTTGCATGGTCTCAAGTATCAGGGGGTAGCCGTGTTAGTCTGTATCCACAAAAACAATGAGGAGTCTGGTGACACCTTAAAGACTAACAGATTTATTTGGGCATAAGCTTTTGTGGGTAAAAAATCCACTTCTTCAGATGCATGGAGTGAAAGTTACAGATGCAGGCATTGTTATACTGACACATGAAGAGAAGGGAGTTACCTCACAAGTGGAGAGCCAGTGTTGACAGGGCCAATTCAATCAGGGTGGATGTAGTCCGCTCCCAGTAATTGATGAGGAGATGTCAATACCAGGAGAGGGAAAGTTGCTTTTGTAGTGAGCCAGCCACTCCCAGTCCCTATTCAAGCCCAAATTAATGGTGTTAAATTTAAATTTAGGGCCAGATTTTTAAAGGTATTTAGATGCCAAGTGAGATTTTCTAAAGCACCTAGGTACCTAAAACTTTAGGTGCCTAGGTAACTTTTGAAAATTCCACTAGGAACCTACATACCTTTAAAAATCTAGCCTTTGAGCATTTTGTGAAATCTCATCCTGGCTGACTAGGCGAGCAAGAAAGAAATAGATAAATAGATAGATTTTGATAATGTCCTTTACAAGATGGCTAAACTTGGCTAAACTTTTAACCTTCTGTTGAATACACTTTATTAACACAGATGTGCTTCTTCGTTCTTAATGGCTGCACTGATGATTTTCCAGATCATGAGTGGAACAATTATGGATTCAAGACCTCTCAAGATTACTCTCACTGCTAGGCAAAAGGCATGTAATACAATAAATAGATGAAAAACATAAAAGAAACTCACCTGATGACAACAGGAAGTGAAATGTTAATGCTTGTCCTTCAGTATTCTGAAATGTTGAATGAGAGATGAAGAAACTAATTCTACCACAATATATACATTCTCTCTCCTTCTCTCTGCTACTATCTATATGAGAAACTCTTTTCCCTGAAAATACATTAAGGCATTTTAGTGGAACTGGATCTAATTTGTATGTATATCTCACATCTGAACAAGGGGGCAGATCTATCTGACACAAATGCTCCCAACCAATTCTTTGGAGTATGTTTGTTTCTTCTGGGACGTGGTCTCCGAACCTCATCTTTCCATCCTATTAGTTTAATTGGAGAGCAATTACGTAAAACCGAACAAGTAGATTGTTTTCTGCTCTAAACAGAATAGATCATTGCCTCCAGTTTTATGTAAAGTTTGTAGGGTAAGAATGGCTGATGGAACAGCTAGAGTATGAGAAGTTTCATGAATTTTGCAGTTTGAACTGAAAAAAACAAATTCCTACAAGACATTTGTGATAATTGACTTCAGATCTGTTTATGTTCAATTGCCATGACCATGTCTATCTTAATAGATGTTCAACACCTAGAACAAACTGACCCCAAATCTAATTGGGACTCTGGATGCTATCAGGCCTACAAATATTAAAAGAGAATGATACTGACTGGGCTTTTCAAAGGACCATAAAGGACTGGGAGCTAATATTTCATAGTAGGTTTTCAAAAGTATCTAGGTTCCTAGCTCCCATGTAGGCATCTAAGCATCTTTAAGAATCTGGCACTAGGTGCCCAGATCCCACTGAAATTCTATTGACTTTGAGCACTTAATTCCCCTAGCCTCATTTGAAATGACCAAATCAACAATCCTAATAATAATAACAAACATAATGGCAACCGTGCATGAAATATGATAAGGCTAACGGTTTTAATTTACAAAGGTGTTAGGTGTTAGGATTTTGGGCCCTGAGGTGTCTTAGATTTGTCTGAAAATGCTAGCCAATAAGAGCAAGAGAAATAACTGAACTAGGTCTCTCACTAGCAGACATTTTCTACCAAAACGTAAATTTGAAGCAAGTCTTGGAGAATGTTCATGGCAGAGGAATTTTGAACATGAAATTTAGAGTATTTATACTGGGGGGAAAAACTCATTCTAGGTGTTTGGTAACATGCATCTTACGGAATGATTGAAGCGAGGCCTTACAGTTAACTCCATGGCATTTCTCCATCTGTCGGTCTATCTGTAATGTGATAACTTTGAAAATCACATATGATCAATTCCAAAATTTCCAGGCATGTTTTCAGCATAAGTAGGCAGAAGCCTATAGATTTTGGTGAAAACAGAAAACTGTCAAAGCCTGATTTCCATTTGGAGCTGCCAGCAGCGGTAGCTTTCTGGCGCCCCCTACTGTGGCCTATACATAACATAGGCAGAAGCTTATTCTTCTGTTCTCTCATTGTGTGTACAGCTCAGCAGACATACGCAATGAAGTGTACAGTCATCCGGTTAATCACATTTCTCATGAGTTGTCTTTGAACAATAAATAAATATTTTTAATTGAAAGTTATGGACAAGCAGGTGAAATTTGTCACATCAGCCACTAGTTCCAAATTACTAATTCAGCAAGTATTTCTGGCCCCTTTGTTTATGGCCTGATTTTGAATCCATAAAAGACAATGTAAAGACTTCATTGGGCTTTAGATAAGGCCTTTATCAACTATTGTATGTTCCCTTTGACAAAAGATGGATGAGACTCAAATTTTCCAAGTCAATGGGAGCTGAGCTCCTAGCTTAGTTTTCTTGTTTTCTTTGACTATCCCACCTTCATGACCCTTCCGACCCAAAAGTTCTTGTGATATGACCCAAACTGAATCACTTAGTGATATGAACACAGAGAGTCTGATTCTCCACAGCCTTGTGATTTGTGGTCATATAGAATGCTATTCTATTCTATTTACTTCAAGTTCTCATTCTGCCCCCATCACTGTAGCATTAGAAATGTACCAAGTGACACGACTGGCATATGTTATATGTTTCTTCTTTCCTCTCTCCAGAAAGAAATTGTGTTGGGATGTGTACACACACACACACATTTTATGTCATGTGTTTATATTACCAAAGTAAAGGAAAAAAAAGAAAGAAATATGACTTGCCTTTTAAGTGGAAAGTGGTGAGTTTTGTTCCTTGGCCTTTCTAATGTTGTGCCTACATGCTTGTGTTGTTTTTTATATTCATCTTTTGTAATTTGACATAGTTTCCACTTTTTCTGAGTTTCAGATCACTGAATATCTCCTGGTTAAGCCAGGGTGAACTCTTGCCATATTTCCTTATTTCCTATGCAGTGGGATAGTTTGCTCTTGTGCCCTTAATAATGCCTCTTTAAAAAACTACCAGTTCTCTTGAACTGTTTCCCCTTTCGACTTGCTTCCCATAGGATGTTACCTACCAGCTCTCTGAGTTTGCTAAAGTCTACCTTCTTGAAATCCATTAACTGTATTCTGCTGTTTTCCCTCCTACTTTCCTTGGAATCATGAACTCTATCATTTCATGATCACTTTCACCCCAGCTGCCTTCCACTTCCAAATTCTCAACCTGTTCCCCCCTAATTGTCAACATCAAATCTAGAAAAAGCTTCTCCCCTAGTGGCTTTTTCAGTCTTCTGAAATAAAGAATTGTCTCCAGTACATTTTAAGAACATATTGAATAATCTGTGCCCTGCTATATTATTTTCCCAACAGATGTCTGGGTAGTTGAAGTCACCCAGCACCACCAAGTCCTGTGCTTTGGATGATTTTAGTTGTTTAAAAAAGCCTCAGCCACTTCTTCTTCAGGTGATCTAACATAAGCCCTTACCATGACATCAGCCTTGTTTTTAGGGCTTTTATCTTTACCCAGAGACTTTAAACAAGTCTGTGTCCTTTTTCCATCTCAACCTCAGTGCAAGTGTATATACATCTCATAGAATCATAGAATATCAGGGTTGGAAGGGACCTTAGGAGGTCATCTAGTCTAACGCGCTGCTCAAAGCAAGACCAATCCCCAATTTTTGCCCCAGATCCCTAAATGGCCCCCTCAAGGACTGAACTCACAACCCTGGGTTCAGCAGGCCAATGCTCAAACCACTGAGCTATCCCTCCCCCTCTGTGATATACAATGCAACACCTCCTCCCTTTTTTCCCTTCCTGTCCTTCCTGAGCAACTTGTACCCTTCTATACCAATATTGAAAAAACGGACCTTTCTTGTGTGTGTGTGTGTATCTATACACACACTCTCTCTTTTGAAATTCTGTGTTAAAAATGTTAGAATATTGGAGAGCACTCAAATATTAGGAATTGACTTGCACACTTTAATTTTCCCCCTTATGTGTATGTATTTTCTTAGTGATATTTGAAAAACCCTTACTCACATCGATGAGCCCTAGTAACTTCAGGGTGGTGAGTAACTACTAAACAGCAGGAGTAAGGGACCCATAACCCATAGGGGGAGGGATAGCTCAGTGGTTTGAGCATTAGCCTCCTACACCCACGGTTGTGAGCTCAATCTTTGAGGGGGCCATTTAGGGATCTGGTGCAAAAATTGGGGATTGGTCCTGCTTTGAGCAGGGGGTTGGACTAGATGATCTCCTAAGGTCCCTTCCAACCCTGATATTCTATGATAATTCAGATTGGTGCAGAACTGTGCAACAGACCGTCAAGCCACGTCTAACTTTTACCCTTGGGAATGTGAGCTCTAGATAAATGAAGCCACAAATATTAGCACCAAATTGGGTCCTGTGACCTGTGTTTGATTATTAAACATAGGCATCATGCAGTTTCAAACAAACAAACAAACAGGTAAGTGCTAAATAATGACACATGAAAAATTTTAGTGACTAATACTTGGTCTGTAGCCCATTGTGATGTTCAAATTTCAGCATTCAAGAGAGATTTCATTTTCATTGGATGCTTAAGACCAGATTTTCAGAGATATTTAGGCACCTAGAGAGAAGTACAAAAGCACCTAAGTATCTAAAACACATTGATTGCAGTAGAAGTTAAGAACCTACATGCTTCTGACAATCCATTAGGGGCCTACATACATTTAAAATCTGGTGTTTAGGCTAGGAGTTTTATAGGAACCCTATAGGAGTTAGAGGCTAAAATTCCAATGACTTTTAATGAGAGTTGCATGTTTAAATCCCCTTTGTCCCTTTAAAAATCACAACCTCCGTATATAATAAACATTGCAACTATAGGGTGAGGTCTGCAGCTGGTGTGAGGATGATCTGTTGAATTCATTAGAGCCATGATTAGCAGTGACTTCAATGGAGCTACACTGATTTACACCAACTGAGGATTTGTCCTCAGTTGATTTCAATAGAGATGCATCTGTTAACACTACTGGTATTCTGGTCTATTCCTTAAGTGGAGCTACACTGGGAATAGGACCCAATTTCTAAACAAATATAGCAAATATAAGGCAAGTTATATAACTTCATTTAGTGCTCCCTAACTTACAGTCCATAAAGCTTTGATTAATTACTGAATGAGAAAAGTGCTAGCATGAGAAACGTCAGGGACCTTGTCCCAGAGGCAACAAGAACATATTTAAACAGTTTCAAGTGGTGAACAAGTGACTTGTATTACCTACATCCATGTGATTTCTGAGGATTTGGCTCTTCTAGGTGAAAAATGGTTCATGTTATTGTATTGTATATGATAGATAGATAGATAGATATGCTGGAGAAGAAGAGTTAAAATTTCACATAACCTTGGATCTGTGTATAGAAATCTGGTGAGTTTTTTTTTAATGTTTCTTTCATTTTATTCCTGTTAGCCTATATATTCTTTACATTTTTGAAAACCAAATTCATCTGCACAAACTTCAATTGAAAATTTTATTTAATTTGAAAATGAAAGCTTCCACAAAATTGAGAATTTTGTTTTTTCTTTTTTTTATTTTTTTCAAATTTTTCCATTTTTACAGTTCTTGACTTTGTGATTATTGAATTTTTCTTTTATGTTTCTTCTTCTTCTTCTCTCTTTAGGATTTTAAAGTTCTCTTTATTTGTTTGGTAGTTTTGTTAGTTTAGGTTTTCTTTTACAGTCTCAATTTTCATTGATCACCTAAGACATATGAGGGTCTGTTGAAATTTAAAAAAAAAACTTTTTTTGTTTCGAAAGGAAAATGAAAAATTGATACAGAATTTCTATGGGAAAATTAGTTAAATATATTCTTATAGAGTCAGACTCCCAGACTTTTGAAAATTAATGGAATGAAAATCATTTGAAAATGTTCACAATTGTGTGATATCTTTCCAGTTAATTAATCAGCTTTAATAAAGGTTTATCTATCTGTTCATATCCATCCATACATTATCTATCTATCTATCTATCTATCTATCTATCTATGTATCTACAGCTCTGTTTATCTATCTACCTCATACTACAAGGTCAATGAAAAGCTCAATCAAGCAACTTGCAACTTTCTGCTTAAGACATTCATTGTGTTATTTCCCCCCTATAGATATGTTGGGAACTTTACTTTGGAAATTGGACAAATGTCAGAGAAATAAAACAGTCAAAAAAGACATTCTGCTTTTCTTGGATCCATCTGTCTGTTTGTCTAGATTATCTATTTATTAGAGTTTATCCACTCACTGCATTTCTGTATATATAAATTAGGTTTGTATTACTGTTTAATCTTTTTTTTCTGTTCTCACAGGACACTGTTTTGCTGAAGAATAATGGAGAATCAAACCACTGTGGCCAAATTTATTCTCTTAGGAATTTCCAGTGACCCGCAGCTCCAGGTTTTCCTGTTCTTGGTATTTTTAGTTATTTATGTAATAACCTTACTGGGGAACATGCTTATCATGTTGGTGATCAAGGTCGATCCTCATCTTCAATCACCCATGCACTTCTTTCTGTCCCATTTATCCTTTGTTGACATCTGCTATTCCTCCACCATTGTCCCCAAGATGCTGGAGAACTTTCTAGCAGAGAAGAAAACTATTTCTGCGGATGGCTGCATTACCCAAATGTTCTTTATTATTTTGTCATCTGGGGCTGAAATTTTCACTCTTGCAGCGATGGCGTATGACCGATATGCTGCCATATGTGACCCACTGCATTATATGGAAACAATGAAGAAACGACTCTGCTGACAGCTAGTGGTGGGTGCATGGACCATGGGCTTTATAGATGCTCTGGTAAATACCATTCCTCTGCTAAGATTGCACTTCTGTGGTCCCAGCGAAATCAACCATTTCACCTGTGAGCTCCCTTCACTCTTGGTCTTGTCCTGCACTGAGACCTTCACCAATGGAGTGGTGCTTCTTTCCTCTATTGCAATATTTGGATCCAGCTCCTTTCTGCTCACACTGGTCTCCTACATTCACATCATTGCCACCATCCTGAGGATACACTCCATGGAGGGCAGGCGTAAAGCCTTCTCCACCTGCAGCTCCCACCTTCTCATCGTCATTTTATACTTTGGGACAGGTTCCTTTCGATATGTGAGACCCAGCTCAGCGTCCTCTGAGGTTCTGGACATGCTGGTGTCCATCCAGTACAGCATCTTGACCCCCATGTTAAACCCCATCATCTACAGCCTGAAAAACAAGGAGGTGAAAAGAGCCGTGGTGACTATGTTGAAAAAAACATATGTTTCTCACGTAACATAAAAATGTTTAATGAAGAAGGAGTGAAATGTTGATAACTGAGTCTTCAGTGTTCACATTCAGGAAAGGTGGAGGAACAGACTTCCAGATTTTGTAGGCAGCTATGAAAATCTTATCTGAATTATATATACAATTGTGGACTAGATTCTAATCCTATTCTATTAGACCCCCCAAAAGATTTGGGGGTCATGGTCGATAATCAGCTGAACATGAAGTCCGAGTGTGACACTGTGGCCAAAAATCTAATTTGTTTGTGGGCCTGCATAATCAGGGGAATTTTGAGTAGGAGTATAGAGATTATTTTACCTCTGTATTTGGCACTGGTGCAACTGCTGCTGGAATATTTTCTCCAGTTCCGGTCACCCCATGTCAGAAAAGACATAGTAGAACTGGAGAAGGTTTGGAGATGGGAAATAAAGATAATCAGTGGTATGGAATGGCTTCCATATGAAGAGAAACTGAAAGGATTAGGGCATTTTATTTTAGGAAAAGACACTTAAAGGGGAGATGATAGAGATCTAAAAAGTTATGAATGGTGTGGAAAAAATGGATAGTGATGTGTTGTTTACCATTTCCCACAATAAAAAATGCACAGGTCACCCAATGAAATTAACATGCAGCACATTTAATACAAACAAGAGAAAATATTTTTGTTACAGCATATAATCAATCCATGGAATTCATTGCCAGGGGATTTTGTGATGGCCAAAAGTGTAACTGTGGTCAAAAAAGAACTAGATACATTTATAGAAAATATGACAGTGCCTTGTTTTTCTGATCTAATTGAGACCGGGCCAGATTGGATAATCAAAAATTTGGATAATCCTGAGAATGGGAAAGTATGAGGCTGCCGCACCTCCTGGCTTGAAGTGGTTTCCATCACACACAGGGTTTACAGTTTGAGTAAAGTATTTCAAGTAGTTTGGAACCTAGTTTATAGTAATTTCATCTAGACCACATTTCCCTTGATTGCTTATCAGAATGTCACATGGGACTGTGTCAGAAGCCTTACTAAAATCAAGATCTATCACATCTACTGCTTCTCTCTCATCCACTGGGCCAGTAACCCTGTCCAAGAAGGAAATTAGGTAGATTTGGAATGGTTTGTTCTTGACAAATCTAAATTAAAACTTTAACTTTTTGAATCTCAGAATCTCCTGTCATTAAATAATTATTTTCTGGTCCCCTCCTATTGTCTGACACTCTCATAATTTCCTACAACTGTGAAAACTTTAATTGATAAAAATTAAAAAATGCTTAAAAGCCATAACTTTATGCAACAGTGAAAATTTAAATGTCTACAAATATAAAAATAAACATCAATATTATCCATCAAAATTATAGAAAAAAATAAAAATTGCATTATGCCAGACGTCCTTATAACTCTATTATCCTCTACATGCTTACAAATTGAGTGCTTAATAATTTTTTCCAGTGCCTTTCCAAGTATAAAAGTTAGGATGACTGGTCTATAATTCCCCAGAACATCTTTGTTCCCAGTTTTAAAGATAGGTACTCTGTTTGTCCTTCTCCAGTCCTCTGGGTTCTCATGTGTACTCCACGAGCTTCTCAAAGATAATCGCTAATGTTTCTGAGATTGCTTCAGCAATCTTTAGGTATCCTAGGGTGAATTTCATGAGGTCCTGCCAACTTGAATACATCTAACTGATTCTAATATTCTTTAACCTGCTCTTTTCCCATTTTGTCTTGTGTTTCTTCCTCCTTGTTGTTAATATTAATTGCGTAACGTATCTGGTCACGGTTTATCTTTTTAATGAAGGCTGAAGCGAAATAGGCATTAAATATCTTTGCCTTCTTGATGTCATCCACTATAAGCTTTCCTTCTCCACTAAAATAGAGGACCTACCCTTTCCTTCATCTTTCTCTTGCTCATAATGTATTTATAGAACCTCTTCGTTGTGACATTTATATTCCTTGCTAAAGTGTAAGAGATTTTGTGCCATAACGTTTCTGATTTTGTCCCTACCTGCTCATGCTATTCTTTTATACTCATCCTTAGCAACTTGACCGTGTTTCCACTTTTTGTATGATTCCTTTTTGATTTGTCAGAGCTCCTGGTGGAGCCATCTTGGCATCTCACTACTCTTCCAGTCTTTCTTTTGCATTGGGATAGTTTGGTGCTGCACCTTTAATATTGTCTCTTTGAGAAACTATTAGCTCTCCTGAACTTTTTTTTCCATTACATATTCTTCACATAGGACCTTACCTATCAGTTTTCTGAGTTTGCTAAAATCTGATTTTCTGAAGTCTATGGTCCTTGTTTTGCTTCTCTCACTCCTTCCTTTCCTTAGAATCATGGAAATCTATGATTTCATGATCACTGTCACCTAAATTCCCTTCAGTGTTTGATTCACACCCAATTCCTCCCTGTTACTCAGAATCAAATCTAAAATGACCATCTCCCTGGTTACTTCCTCCACTTTCTGAACCAAAAATGTGTCTGCTAAATATTCCAAGAATGAATTGGACGTTTTGTGTTTTACTGTATTACACACTCATCTTGGGATTCACAACTGATTGCCACAGCTGAACAGATCTGCAACAACCTCAGATTTACTCGATCAGCTTTGGGTAAGGGAGTGAGTACAGGGCGATCTTCTTGCAAAGCACTACTTGCCTCTACCACCTGAACTCATAAGACTTCAATTATATGACATTTCTCTCTAATCCGCTGGGTTGTTTCCATCTGTACTAAGAGAAAAATCTACCACCATTCAAAGGACAGCACCTCCCTACTAAAAATTCACAAGCTCAGCTGTCTGAAAAATTTAATTTCCATCCCACAGGAAATGCCTAGATTTTGAAATTTAATTTCATCCTAAAAGTCAAAATCTTGATTTTTTTTTCACACAATGAACTGTTACAAACTGTTTTGTTTCACCCTTAGAAAATTGTTTCTTTTCAATGAATAGTCCAAGTGACAAGGTGAAAGTGAAACATTTTGATCCTACTTTCCTGTAGAAAATTTGAACAAAATTGATATGTTACCACAAAAAAAGTTTTGATTGTGTTGAATTAGCACTTTTCAGGGGGAAAACTATTCCATCTCTACGTTTTCAGCTAGCGCTATTCACAAAAGAAGTGCACTAAAACAGGAAAGAGAAAGCAGAGACTTCAACCTTTAAAGGTTGATCTAATTTTATATGAAATCAAATGAGCCCCAGATGGCAGCAAAGGATAAAGAATCACACAGAGGGCAAGATTTTAAAAGTATTTTAGGTGTCTAATGGGACTTTCAAAAGCACCTAAAAGTTATTGATTTCAGTGTGTATTAGGTGCCCTAGATGTTTTTGAAAATCTCACTAGGTGACTAAATACCTTTAAGAATCTGTTCTGAAGTCTTCAAAATTCAGTCAGAAGAAGACCCTACTTCCTCTGACATATCGATAGCCATATAGATTCAGTTTATTTTGAAAAAGGACATTTTCCAAAAACTTTTCACTCAAATACATGATAGAAAGGTTTTGGAAGAGAGAATTATAAGGTGCTAATAATGTAATAAGAATAAGTAGCTAATTAGATAGCTAGAATTCCTCTTCTGCCACAGATTTCCTGTGTGACCTTGGACAAATTTCACAGAACAAATTTTTCACAGGAGTTTAAAAGAGTTAGATGCCCCAATCCACATTTGCACCTAACTCCCTTAGGCTCCTGTCATAAATATAAAGGGAAGGGTAACAACCTTTATGTATGCAGTAACATCAAATCCCTCCTGGCCATAGGTACAGAATCACTTACCTGTAAGGGGTTAATCAGTTCAATTAACCAAGTTGGCACCTGACCAGAAGGACAAATGGGGAAGGAAGATACTTTCAAATCTGGGCGTGGAGGAGGGGGGAGAGGAGGTTTTGTTTGTGCTCTTTGTGTTTTTCCCTCTCAGGACAAAGAGAGAGACCAAGCAGGTAACCCAGCTCCTAAAAAGACCCTGAACGGACACACCTAAAATTACAGAAATGGTAAGTAATAGCAAGGAAATGCATTTGATTATCTTTTGTTTTAGCTTGTGACATTTCCCTATGCTAAGAGGTAATTTTATTCCTGTTTGGTAACTGGGAAGCAGAGTCAGAGGGGAATCCTCTGTGTTTTAAATCTTTTTATTTACCCTGTAAAGTTACCTTCCATCTTGATTTTGCAGGTGTGATTCTTTTACTTTTTTTTAAATAAAATTCTTCTTTTAAGAACCTGATTGATTTTCAGTGTCCTAAAACCCAGGGATTTGGTCTGTGCTCACTTTGTTAACCTATTGGCTAGTATATTATTCTCAAGCCTCCCCAGGAAAGAGGGTGAAGGGGCTTGGGGGGATATTTTTTTGGGGGGGATAGGGCTCCAAGAGGCCCCTCCCTGAATGTTTGTTTAAATCTGTTGGTGGTGGCAGCAATACCGTCCAAGGACAAGGAAAGGAATGTGTGCCTTGGGGAAGTTTTTAACCTAAGCTGTTGGATTATAAAATGAGGGGGTCTTTCATGCGGGTCCCCACATCTGTACCCCAGAGTTCAGAGTGGGAGGGAACCCTGACAGCTCCTTTGAAAATCCCATCCTTATACTCTGTGTTTCAGTTCTCTATCTGCAAATTGGGAGTGAAAATGATACGTATTCTAGTAGTAACAAGTACATGGGGTGTAAATACCAGATATTAAAAGGGCTCTTTAATTTTTTTAATTGCAGCCATTGGTAGAAGACCATATTTTCAAAAATGCTCTTGCTGAGGATCCTGGAAGCCCAGGCAGTGAGCCAGCGGGGTAGCATGGAGGTGGGAGCCCTGTGAGGAGAACAACCAGGGTGCTGGGCAGCCTGTGGAGCTTAGGGGCATGGGAAGTCTATGAGCCAGGGAGTGGCTAGTGCTGAGAGAAGGGGCTTTCAGGGAGAGTGGGAGCTAGGGAAGTCCACAAGCTGGAGAGTGAGGAGTTCTGGGAGCCAGGCAGACCTGGGAGTGGGATGTTTGGGAGCCCTGACTTCCCAGCAGCCCACAGATGGACAAGGCCCCAGGGACACTAGGAGGCTGGATGGCTGGTTGAACAGGCAGAGTGAGTCCTAAGATGAGTCCATGGGGCTGGGCATTCCAGGGAGCCTGCCGGCCCAGAGATCCTGCCTGCCACGGAATGGGGACCCCTTAGAGTTAGGGCTTCTTAGGAGCCTGGAAATATGGGATTCCTGAGAGCTTTGCACCTGGGAATCAGGGAGCCATCCAGTCAGGCTGCTAGGGAGCCTCGGAGGCTGGTAACCGTGCCAACCAGGGAATGAGGTGCACTGGGAGTTGCAAAGCCTGGGAAGCTCAGGATCCTGGGGAGCACATTCTCCTTGGCAGCCTGCCCATCAGGTATCGGGGATGCCAGTGTTCCCGGGGAGCCAGCCTACAGGGAGAGTGAAGGCCTAGGGCCATGTTTCCTGGACCCCTGGCTGCCCACCTGACCATTTCCATTTCTTAGATGAAAAATCAAAATTTTCTGACAAAATCTAATCCCCCCCCGCATTTGCAGACACCGCATTTTCTGTGGAAATGTGATTCCATCACAACCTCCTGACTGACTCTAATCAGCAAGGAAACAGTTAACTATGGCAACATCTCATAGACTCATAGACTTTAAGGTCAGAAGGGACCATTATGATCATCTAGTCGGACCTCCTGCACAATGCAGGCCACAGAATCTCACCCACTCACTCCTGCAACAATCCTCTCACCTATGTCTCAGCTATTGAAGTCCTCAAATCATGGTTTAACGACTTCAAGATGCAGAGAATCCTCCAGTAAGTGACCCGTGCCCCATGCTGCAGAGGAAGGCAAAAAACCTCCAGGGCCTCTGCCGATCTACCCAGGAGGAAAATTCCTTCCCGACCCCAAATATGGCGATCAGCTGAACCCCGAGCATGTGGGCAAGACTCACCAGCCAGACACCTGGGAAAAAGTTCTCTGTAGTAACTACTAACATCCCATCATTGACCATTGGTCCTATTTACCACTGATGGCAATTAATTGACCTTTGACTAAGATCATGTTGTCCCATCAAACCATCCCCTCCATAAACGTATCTAGTTTAATCTTGAAGCCAGGTAGGTCTTTTGCCCCCCCTGCTTCCCTTGGAAGGCTGTTCCAGAACTTCACTCCTCTGATGGTTAGAAACCTTCATCTAATTTCAAGTCTAAACTTCCTGATGGCCAGTTTATATCACATCTACATCACTCTGTTATGTCAGGGTGTGGCTAAGCTGTGGATCACACTCCCCTTCCATAGTTCATGCCAAAAACCCAGAACCAACTTTCCTTACAGGTCTGGGAGAAGAATCCAGGAGTCCTGATTCCCTTTTATCCCTTGCGCTAATCACTAGTCCCAATTCTGTCTCGGAGTCAGGAATTGATTCCAAGAGTCTTGACCCACCCTCCTGCCGCTTAACCTAACCACTAGACCTATTCCTCATTCCTATTCAAGAGAGAGAAATTGACCCTGATGCTCAGTTACCTACTCTAAACATAAGATCTCTTTAGGGTGTGAACATCAGTACAAGCCAGAGGCGGCCGGGGGCGCTGTAACATAAGAAGGGTGAATATATTGACAAATCAGAAAGATTTTATTATCCCTTAGCATTACATCATGGAGAATTTTTTTTAACATACAACCTTCCAACATACAAGATCTTTATGCATGAAAGGGGGAAAGCTGCTGTGTAAAATTCCATGAGTCACCAATTATCTTGGCCATGAACCAACTATTATTAATTATTAATTATTATTATTATTATTATTATACCAGAACTCCTGGAGAGAATCACAGGCAAAAAACGATTGGCTGTAAAGACTGCAACCATTCCCTTCAGGGTCCTAACTTATCTATGGCCAATATTCGAAGTCTCAGAGGACAGGGAAGAAAATCAGAATTAGATAAGGCAATAGTGCAGTTCTGTGCATGAGGAGAGAATTCCTCCACTGATCCATCAAGAAGCTCTGGCTAATGAGAAAGTGCTGAGTGTTCTGGCACACTGTCCCACCAACCTTCCTCAGCCCTGCTTCAGGGAGCCTGCAGGTTGTCCAAGCCAACGGGTGTCCCAAGCTAGTTCAATGTCCATGATCTTTCAGGGTGAAACACACTCAAGGCCTAGGCACCACACAAGGTTTTTTCAGGTTTAGGTTGGGATTTTTGAAGCAGCTTAAGGGAGATGGGTGTTATGAATTTCAAATGTAGCACTTGGCCTCTATGATGCTTTGCTGAAGGGCTGCAAATTCGCTCCAACGCTGTTGGAGAATCTGCCTTAGATATGGACACTTGTCCACTGGGAGCTGGCCTGAGACCTACTAAACTCATTATATATAAGACACGGAAGCAGCCATGTAAGTGTAACGAACTGGAGTCACTCCTGCCATGGGATAGATCTGAACTGGAGACCTAGAAATTCATGGTGGGAAGAGCTGAGATCCCTGAAGAATGCCGTCCTTGGCTTTCAAGTGGTCAGCTACAACCTGGAAATGACTGTGAATTTTCCTTACACGCACACCTTGCCAGTGTGCCTGAACTCTGTCTTCTAGGGATTAGAGGGGTCCCGGGCATTCGAAGATTTATCCTGACAGTGCCAGAATGGTGGGGCAATTAGTGCCCATAGAGATGGTGCAATTGTGGTGAAGTGGGGACCATGCTCCCAGCTCCACTCTGATCTAATCTCTTGTCATCACTGGCAGCTATTTCTAAAACCTTTTTGCCTAGAGACCAATTGTATTGGTTGCGGATATTTCAAGATGCAATTATTCCATCCTTATTCCATGTCCTACAGGATCTTCTTATTGAGAAGCTGAGATAAATTTTCCAGTCTCCGAGGGATCAGACCTTTATTGCAACAAACACATCTTAATAATGATGATGAATGCGTCTTCTGTCAGTGTTTGCACAATGCACAGTAAACCCGTATTCTTGATCTTGATCAAGTGCAAGTGAGATTGTCTGACCCAGATTACAATCTCTGAAGTTTAAATGCAGGTTCTGTATTGCTGAGTCAATTTCATTGTTCAGTGTGCTTAAAAACAGAAAAGTAATTTCTAATTGTCAGTGGTATTCGGAGTCAGAGAGAACCCTGTGGATTTTATCCCAATGGGCACTGAACAGTACAAAAAGGACCCGCCTCTGAGGGCCACTAGCAGACAAGCTTCTCTTCCAGAGGTAAGTGGCTTTCAGAAACAATGGCCTTGCCACAGCTGGGAAGGTTTACAAGACAGATTGAGGTGTTTTCCTTCTTTATTGTTGCAACCTCATGTGCATCATCTGGAGCTGTTCTCAGCTAAATTATCTCCAGAACTGAAAGGGAAAATGAGCAATTTATCTCTCTGTCTTTCTATCTCTCTTTCCTTCTCATCTAATCATTCCCTCTAACTTACTCTTATCTATCTAATCTGCAGAATGGTCCCTCATCTCTCTTTCTCTCTGTCTTCTCAAAGGTACTGTGTGTCATGTATCTCTACCAAGCTAGCTAATCTTAAGGAATGACTCTCATCACTCTCTTGACTCTGTCTATTAAGGCTGTCATTTTCAAAGACATCCATAATGTTTGAATCTACAGGATTGTCTCTCATCTAACTCAAGACTTCAGAGTTTAGGAGAAAATAAATTGGTCCAGTTGTGTTCTGGTAATTTAAGAGGGAAGCCAATCTAAATTAGCTCATAGTGAAATGTAATAGTAGACAAGACAAACTTTGCCTCTAAACTGTTTATTGTTTTAGAATCCGTTTCTCTCCATTGTTTTGTACCTCAACAGTGTAATATCTCATTGTCATGAATGGAACAAGACTGAGGGAGGTAGGGAAGCTGTGACAAATATTTGGGTGCTCTGTAATAATTATTAATATTGTATCTGGATCAGCCAGTCTCAGACTGCAAGAGCACAGCTACAGTGCTGCAGCTACACTGTTGTAGTGACGACACTGGCTACCGCGACAGAAGGGGGTTTTCTTTTGTTGTAGTAAAACCACCCCCTTGAGAGATAGTAGCTAGGATGACAGAAGAATTCCTCCATTGGCCTAGCAGTGTCTATACTGGGGTTGAGGATGGCTTAACTAAGTCTCCCAAGGGTGTGCATTGTTCACATCCCTGAGCAATATAGTTAAGTTTTATGTGTACCTAAGTTGACCTACATTTTAGGTGTAGACAAGGCCTTAGGGAGCCAGCCTGCCCATCGAGGGAGAGAGAGAGGAGACCCTGGCTAACAATAGCTTAGAAGCTTACACTTAAGTGTCATTAGGAGACAACACCAGAGCGAGTAGCTATAATGGTTATAGCTCACACTTGTGGGGAGCACCCAGTCCAGTTTGAACAGAGTGAGTCTGTCTGAGAACCAGGTTCGGACTTGCACAGACACACAGGGGGATCTGGGCTAGCTAGGAGAAGGTAAGAAAGAACCCTGCTCTATCTTTCCTTGTAGAGATGCAAAGGAATAGATGAGACTAAATAGGCGTGCAGGCTGTTTGCTGTTTTAAAATCCCTTTTCCCACTCTAACACTTTGTTTCAATTGCTAAATTAAAAAAATAAACCCTTGTTTTAAGGAGGATGTAGATCACTATCACTGGTCACAGCTTCCCAAAGAGAGGAGACACAGGTGGCCAAAACCAAACCCTGCAGGGTGATAGGGGGTCGGTACATGGGGCAGTGTGTCCGGGTTCTTGTCTAAGAATGGAAGGGTGACAAGATTCCACCCAAAGCCGAGTAAAGTGAAGATTCCAAACACTTGAGTTGGGTGCACTCAGAGAGATGAGAAAGGGGAGCGGGATGTGACTGATCCTGTAACCGTGACTATCTAATTATTCCATCCTAGCCCCTGAAGTGTTGGAATCCATCTGTGATCTCATCAGGACAGAGATATGGAGGGAAACTTAAGTACAGTGACTGAGTTTATCTTTCTAGGCTTCTCAGACCTTCAGCATCTGCAGCTCCTTCTCTTTATCCTAGTCTTACTCATCTACCTCATCATTCTGATAGGAAATAGCCTTATTATTGCTGTCACGATGGCTGACCGAGCGCTCCAAAGCCCCATGTATTTCTTCCTCAGGAACTTGTCGGTCCTGGAGATCTGCTACACCTCGGTCATCATCCCCAAAACCTTGTCCAACCTCCTGTCAGAGCGTCAGACCATCTCCTTCCTTGGCTGTGCAACCCAGATGTATTTCTTCCTCCTCTTCGGCAACTCGGAGTGCTGCCTGCTGGCTGTGATGTCCTACGACCGATATGTCGCCATATGCAAACCCATGCGTTACTTGCTCATCATGAGCAGAAAAGTCACCATTAACTTGGCAGCTGTGGTGTGGATTGCAGGCAATGTGGTGGCATTTGAGCAAACGGTCACCATATTCACATTATCCTTCCATGGGCCAAATAAAATCGAGCACTTTTTTTGTGATGTTATTCCAGTGCTTAAACTGGTGAGTACAGACACGTCCCTGAATGATGTTATCAATGCCATGCTCACTGTAGTGTTCATAATATTCCCTTTTGTCCTGATCATC
Organism: Macrochelys suwanniensis; assembly: GCA_033296515.1. Classification (NCBI taxonomy): domain Eukaryota; kingdom Metazoa; phylum Chordata; order Testudines; family Chelydridae; genus Macrochelys; species Macrochelys suwanniensis. Next base: position 40,546,267 of record CM065786.1, on the reverse strand, counting down.
ACCTCCTACGTCTGCATCCTCTCCACCATCCTGAAGATGCGCTCAGCTGAGGGGAGACACAAAGCTTTCTCCACCTGCTCCTCGCACCTCATCACAGTCACCTTGTTCTTTGGCAGCTGCTTTATCACCTACATGAGGCCCAGTTCCAGTGGTTCTGTGGATACCAACCGAGCAATCTCCCTGCTCTACACGGTCATTACACCAATGTTCAACCCAATCATATACAGTCTGAGGAACAAAGAAGTCAAGGAGGCTCTAAGGAAACTCTTGGGCAGAAGGAGGACTTCTTAGTTCTCACAAAATAAAATTATGTTTGTGCTCCTTGGACCAGGCAACAGTGTCTCAACTTGGGCCTCCAAAAATGGAGGTGTGACAAAGTGGGAAAATGTGTGTATTTTGTAGAAATATTATATATGGTTTAAGTATCAGAGGGGTAGCTGTGTCAGTCTGGATCTGCAAGAGCGACAAAGAGTCTTATAGACTAACAAATATATAGGAGTATAAGCTTTCGTGGGCATCTGACGAAGTGGGTCTTCACCCGCAAAAGCTTTTGCTCCAATATATTTGTTAATCTAGAAGGTGCTATAGGACTCTTTGTCTTATATATGGTTTAGTTTCCCTGTTCAATTCTACACTGCTACCTGACTGAACTGCAGAGTCAAATTAAAGGAGCTGTAAAGGGGGGGTTTGAAGGATGCCAAGATAGGTAAAGCAATGACAGCACTAAGTTAGCCTCTTAGGTACCTGTTCGGAGTGTTAGTGATCATTGAGGCCTGTTTGTTCTCCTGAGATAGAATTTTGGGGTTTGTTTGCCTGTTTAATTGTTGATATTTTTATATTCTTACTAATATATATGAACAAAGAACTAAGACTCCGTGTGTCGCTTTTGCCCAGCCAGATGGGTTTGTTAGTATAATGAGAAAAGATAAGGGACAGAGTTAAATGTGTTACTGAGTATGGTGGGAGTGTAATATATGAACATATATAGGCTGCCTGACTCCTCTCTCAAGCCAAGGTCAAGCAACCAGTTAGGAGGGGCAAGAGGGGGAGGCATAAGCAACAGTAAAAGCCAAAGAAATGCCTGTCTCTGACCAAAGCACAATCCCATTTCTTACCTCTCCCATGGGATACAAAAGAGGTGGCACGAAGGCCCCAGACTCACAACCCTCCAAAATGTAACGTGACCATAAGTTATTAGGCGTGGGACCAGGGATGTGCACTGCAGGTATATTTGGGCCTTCTAAGGGCTGGTCTACACTAGCCCCGAAGTTCGAAGTAAGATACACGACTTCAGCTACGTAAATAACGTAACTGAAGTCGAAGTATCTTATTTCGAACTTCAAAGTACTCACCCCTGGTCCACACCGCGGCGCGCAGGCTCCCCCGTCGACTCTGCCTGCTCTGTGCGCGGAGCAGGATTACCAGCGTCGACGGGGGAGCACTTCCTGGTTCGATTTATCGCATCTAGACAAGGGGGAAGGGATAGCTCAGGGGTTTGAGCATTGGCCTGCTAAACCCAGGGTTGTGAGTTCAATCCTTGAGGGGGCCATTTAGGGATCTGGGGCAAAAATTGGGGATTGGTCCTGCTTTGAGCAGGGGGTTGGACTAGATGACCTTGTAAGGTCCCTTCCAACCCTGATATTCTATGATTCTATGAACCCAGAAGATCGATCCGACGCGTCCGATAGAGCTGGTAAGTGTAGACTAGCCCTAAGGAGGAGGAGGAGGGGGGACACGGGTAAATACTCTGTGGTGTCAGAGCTATGGATATGTTTGCTTGAAACTAACCCTAATAAACATCTCATTGCCTGCACTTTGGACTTCTGGCCTTCTGCTTTCTGTCTGCGTGACAAGAACTGGAGAGGGGGAGTTGAACGGAAAGCCCCCTAACAGTACCAACTTGAAAAGGGTTAATACAGCAATGGCTGGACATCAACCATGTTAAATACCTACCTGGCCTGCACCATCCAAGTTAGAACATTTTTCCCTTCCCAAGAGACCCTGGGAGGTTAAAGAGGAAGTGGTCCTCTCAGCTGAAAGCTGTAAAACAAGACAGAGAGTCAATATGCCAGAGGCTGACAGACAAATAGAGCTCAGAGCTTGCAAACTTTGGGGGGAGGGATAGCTCAGTGGTTTGAGCATTGGCCTGTTAAACCCAGGGTTGTGAGTTCAAGCCTTGAGGGAGCCATTTAGGGATCTGGGGCAAAAATCTGTCAGGGGACAGTACTTGGTCCTGCTAATGAAGGCTGGGGACTGGACTCAATGACCTTTCAAGATCCTTCCAATTCTGGGAGATTGGCATATCTCTATTTATTATTATTATAAACCGGATTGGGCCCTGTGAGTGAGTTAGGCAGAGGAATGTCTGTCCAATGTGTTTCATGAATCACACTAAGGCATAGGCCTCAGGTGCCTAGACAAAGGCAGCAGTGTTCATAGGCAGAAACCTAGGAAACTTTTACTGCAAAAATTTAGCACTGAGCAAGTTTAGGTGCCTACAGAGTTTGGCAGCAGCTGAGTGGGGGTTTTGTTAATCCCAGTTGGCCCTGATTCAGGGATTTGGATTTAGGCACCTCAGTTCTTTTGTGTCTCTAGTTCCCAGACTCCCTGTGCAATGCATGGGGAGAGTGAGACACTACAAAAAGGGATTAAAAGAAGGCAGCAAGCAGAGTGGGGAGGAACCTAATCTATCCAATAGGAAATGCTGAGGAAAGGGGTATGGTCAAAGCCCCGCTCCCCAAAGGGAGTTGGGAGCCAAACTCCAGAACAAAGGGTGGTGCCCTTCTCCACTTCTGCGGCTGGCTGGGTCCCCAGGTTCCCCATCTTCCATGACTACTTGTTTGGAGGGAAAATATCCTCATCGCTGATCATAAACCACTGGTAAAAACACTGGGCCCAAATGCAAGCATGCCACTGGTAGCGGCCGCTAGGGAATTGGCAGAGCTGGTCTTCTATTTTAGCTTCCGACCAACACGATGTTTATTGTAGATCCTCAGAAAAAATGCACTGGCCCATTTGCCTGTTTACGCAGGGAAACACAGAGAGGAACATTCTGTGAATAGAGTCTTTTTCCTGTTACAGCTAAGGAAATTGCTCTGGAAACAAGACACCCCATTTTGATTAAGGTGATATAACCTGCCTTTTTAGGATGGCCAAATTACATAACCGTAGAGTGACACCAGGCTTCCCCAAAAGCTTGGGAACCCAGGGGGTCAGCTGCCTGGAGAGGAGGTAGCCCTGGCAGATGGGGAGCATTGGAGCCCACCAGTTGTTGCATCCAGTCCACCTGAACTCTGGCTGGACTGAAACTGGTGTCTTATAGGGAAAAAGTGCCCAAATCCCATTCACTGATCCCTTTGATCCAACCATTTACCCTCATCTGGGGTTGGATTGGAACTGATGCCCCTAGTGGTGAAAGGTTCCAAATCTCATTCACCATCTAGTGACTCATCCACTTTTTTTGGCAATCCAATATAATAAATCAGTAGGCACAGATTCTGTTTCAGCCTGTCATAATATCAAAATGTCCACCAAATGTCGCCTAACATCAGAAATGCAGCACGATGCTGGGTAGGCTGAGATCTTCAAGATCTCCTCAGGGATTTGGTTGTCAAATCTCATTCATTGTCATGGCAGTTTGGCTGAACAAATTGCTTGTTTGCTTTTAAAAATCCCATACATAATAATGGACTAAGAGCATTCTGCTGTGACTTCAATGGGAAGTGAGGGTTAGGGACCAGAATTTAAGGTATCTGATCATGTTGCTTTCCATAGAATCAAAGCAAAGAATCATAGAAATGCACAGGTTGAAGGAACCTCAATAGGTCATCTAAGCCCAGGCAAATAACTATCTGATTACTCTGTACTGATGCCATTCATTACACCTGCCTGATCCTGAAAGCTGACTTCAGAATTTTATACACCACCTTCCAAGCCATCTCTGAGACCTGGGCCCCCAACCTGTTCTAATCACTAGATGCCACTTCTTTCCCAGAGCAGGGAATTGAACCCCGAAATCCAGCTTTCCCTGTGCACTAACCACTAGACTGCACTCCCCATTAAGAGACAGGAATAGAACCCAGGAGTCCTGACTCCCAGCATCTCCCCGGTTCTAGCCCACTGGACCCCTCTCTCCTACCAGGGGTGGGAATGGAAGCCAGGAGTCCTGACTCTCATTCCTTCCTGCTCTAACTTCTAGACCCTGCTGCCCTCCTTGATCTGGGAATGGAACCCAAGTATTTCCACTCTCGATCCCCAGCTCTAACTTTGAAACTACAGTTCCTCATGGAAATGTAAGTAGACTCCAGATGCCCTGATGCATTAGACGTTGCTTCCTCTGTTATGCATCAGAGTAGTTTCCAGTGGACATTGTCCACTGAGAGCCAAGTCTGAACATTAACACGACAGCATTGCTTTCTGAATTTGATAGGTCTGTAGCAGAAATGATTAAAACACAGCCTCAATAATGCACTTTTTCTGCCGCAAACACAATAAGCCGTTGCCATCTTTGAGCCTTGGAGAACTGATCCCATGAGATCTTTTCAGGAACTGAAATACTCGCCAGTGCCCACCAGTCAAAACTGTAGTTCAGCTGCAGAAAGACGTAGAGAACGTAGCATAGCAAAGGAGGGAGCAGACAATAACAAATGTTAATCTTCGAAATGTCCAAAGACCTTTTACTATTAGAATTATTCCAATATATATTAGGTAAGTAGCTTCTTTCTTTTTCTTTCTTTCTTTCTTTCTTTCTCTGCGTTTTGCATTCATTATTGTAGGGGTTTTTTATAGGGGGGCGGATAATTGTGGTAAATATAATTTTGGCTCTGGTGGAAAACCTTCACCAAAGAAAAGTATGGACACTAGCTCAATCTCTACTCCTCTGGAAGTTCGTTGCCCAGCCAGATGGTGAAAGATTTATCCTCAGCTCTCATGCATTTCATCTAATGGCTCTTGTGAATCATAGAAATATAGTTCTGGGAGGGACTGCAAGTTATCATCAAGTCTGTCCCTCTGCATTGTCCCAGAGAAGCACTGTTTATTTCGGCAGTTCATATACTGTGATGTTGTCTCTAATCTAAGAATGATCTGACCATTCAGCTTTGTTCTTGACTGCAAGTAGGGAGTCTTCATTATTTATCTTCTCATTGCAGACGTAAACATTAAGAGAGGAGGCTGTACTCTCAACATTGCAAAGGCTATCTTGCAAATGGTGAAAGCAATAAAGGAAGATGAAAAAAGAAAATTGAGGTCTTTGATTTAATTTCTCATTGATGATATCAGCACCTGGGGCCATATTTGTTAAGGTTATCAGGTGCCTAGTGGGAGTTCCAAAAGTATCCAGGTTTTTAGCACCCATTGAAATCAATGAGTTTTAGGCACGTTGGTGCCTTTGAAAATCCCACTAGGTGTCTAAATGCCTTTTAAAAACCTGGCCTCTGTCATAAGGTGTCTTTTAAGGGAGGCAGAGCAGCCTAGCCCTCAGATCAGGGAAATGGTAGTTAAGGGACCTGGATACTATTCTGCAGAGATGTAAGTTGCAGTGGTCTGGTGGGTGGAGCACTGGAGTCCGAATCAAGACTCCTGAGGGTAGGTGGGAGTGTTGTCTATTGGTTAGAGAAGTTCGGGTGCAGGTAACAAAAATTTCCATCCCATATACAGTCCTGGGAAAGGAGCCTAGTGGTTAGAGCATGGGGGAAAGAGGATTTACAACACCTGAATTCTGATCCCAACTCTGCCACAAATGTAATGTGTGACTATGGGCAAGCCCCTTCTGCATTTCAGGGCTCAGTTTCTCCGCTTGTGAATAGAATGATAGCACCCTCTGAAATCTGGAATATTCGAAATCTGTAGCCCGACCCAGACCCTCTTTGTCAGAAAGACAACAACAGCAGGGGCATACATTTTTAGGAGATATTATATAATGATTATTTGGTGGTAGTGTCTCAGTGTTAATCTTGTTTCCAGTAAGAAAGTTTACATTCTCCTCGTTCCTTGGTGAATGGATACTTTTGGCCATAAATTGTCAGTTTTGGGTTTAGACTCTCCCTTAGTTTCTGACTGAATAAATAAATAAATACACATTTGGCTTTATCTTCTCAGTTCCTCAGTACTCCAGCTCCTAAATGAGAAGATAATATCTCCTTTCTTCACTCGAGTGATGTGAAAATAAATCCATTCATGTTGGTGAGGCACTTAGAGATGAAAGTGATGAGTATCATCGAAAAACCCATGAGGAAATTGAAAAGTAGATATCTGATACAGGGTTCGGATGAGGTTTAGTAAACAAGACAAGAGGCCACGTGCAGAATGAGGAGAATAAACAGAAATATTAAGTGAGCACTATCTGTCCTGTGCATTGAATGAGGAAGGGGTCCTGGAGGAAACAAAGAAACAAACCCATACAGTATGTGATCATATAATTAGCGTTGGTATCAGAATGATATACACATGTGGGAGGGACTGAAATAAGGAAACTTTTGTTAACTGTGAGTAACCCACTTAGATAGGGATATGGTGAATTCTCCACCACTCAGAGTCTATAAATCAAGATTAGATACCTGTTTTTAAAAGTTGTAGTCTAGTTCAACCACAAGATACTAGGCTTGCCGCAGGAATTGCTTGGTGAAATTCGGCATCCTGTCCTTTTCTGTTCTCTATAGGTTGTTATACCTCTTCCATCACTGTAGTATCAGAGCACCTTCCAGTCATGCAGTAAGCAACATGATTACTATCTCGCTTGTGTTTGTTCCCTCATCCTCTTGCCGGGGGGAGAAATGTGTGCACTTGTCTTGTTTTGGTAGGGATGTATTTATCTATTTATTTCATATGTTGCTCTGTATTTATATAAGAAAAGGAAGGTCAAAGAAATGCCCCTCGGAAAGTGGTGAGGTCTGTGATGGCTCTTAGTTCTGGGGGCAGTTTATTCCTCAGTTACAGACCAACCATTGGAGATGATGCTGTCTTCCGCCCAGAGGAGCCTTACGTTTATTGGTGAGAGTTTCATTGTGCCAGAGGTGTGAAGCTGTTGACCACAGTCTTTGTACTGGAACTTTAGGTGATCTTTTAGATATTCTGGGCCCAGGCTGGGGATTCCCTTGAAGATAAGAACCAAGACTATAGACTTGATTTCATATTCTATGTGAAGCCAGTGTAGAGAGAGGAGGATGACTATGATGCGTTCAAGGTTTCCTGTATTGCTGAAAAACCCTCATGATGCAGCATTCTAGAGTAGATGGGGTTTCCTAAGTATAGAAGGCTTCATGGCCAAGTTTATCTCATTGCTGTAGTCCAGCCAAGAGATGACAAAGAGGTGAATAACTGGGGTTCGGTCCCTGTCTGCCAGGATGGGTCAGAGTCTTCTAGCTAATCACAGCTGATAGAAAGCATAATCTGCAGATTCTGCTGTGTGAAAGTTTAGCATCAGAAAGGATCAACAAGTACTCCTAAAGTACAAACTGAACTGATCAATTATCGGTGTGCATTTCAAACCAGAGGAAACTGTACCTTTTTAGGTACATATCCTCTTTGTCATCTTTTGGCTGCAAACTCTTCAAAATGTGATTAAAGCACCTTATAAGTAAGGTGCCTAACAACCTTAGTCCCCTTTGAAAATCCCACATTCTGGCCTTAAAATCTATGCAGAAACCTGGCTGGATTCCCCATCACTGCGGTGAAAAAATTTAACTTTTCACTGAAAAAAAGTGAATACCAAATATTCTGGTGAAAACAGAAATTTTTTCAGTGGATGTTCTGAGTTTTCAGTTTAAAAAAAAAAGATTTATCTTTTAGGAAAGACAACTCAATTTTAAAAAAAATAAGCACCCAGTTTTCTGTTGGAAAAAAAAGTTTCAATAGAAAAATTTTGATCATCTACATCTAGGCATCTGTGATTTAAAGTTGCACAGGCAAACTCATTTCTGGCATATCCTAACTTTTGAATAGCTAGCGTCATTTGTATTATAATAGCACCTCCAGGCTTTAGCCAACATTAGATACATTAACATTATTCTAATATTGTTTTCTCTTATATATAAACATTCATCTCTATTACTGCTGTCATCATTTCTCTCTATTTTAATTCCATATTCCAGATGAAACACATGTAAAAGATGGAAACCAGGAACCAGACCGCCATCACTGAATTCATCTTCTTGGGGTTCCACAGCCTCCATCAGTGGAAGACGTATTTCTTCCTCCTCTTTCTCCTTGCATATGCCTTGACTCTCACGGCCAATGCCATCATCATCACCACAGTTTGGAGGGAGAGCCACCTGCACACTCCCATGTACTTCTTCTTGAGCAACTTCTCCTTCATGGAGATCTGGTACACCACGGTCACCGTACCCAAGATGCTGTCCGGCTTCCTGGCCAACAGCACCACCACCATCTCCATCACTGGCTGCATCACGCAACTCTACTTCTTCTTCTCTTTGGGCACCACTGAGTGCACCCTGCTGGCAGTCATGGCCTATGATCGCTACATCGCCATCTGCTCCCCATTGCACTATGCCACCCTAATGAACAGCAAGGTCTGCACCCAGCTGGCTATTGCTTCTTGGATGAGTGGCTTCATGGCCCCACTGCCTCTCACCATATCCACCACCTGGCTTTTCTTTTGCGGCCCCAATGAGATCAACCACTTTTTCTGTGACCTGGCGCCAGTGCTGAACCTCTCATGCACAAACACCTCAGTCAGCGAGATGATATTCTTCACCTTCTCCTGGATCGTCATCCTCTGCTCCTTCTTGCTCACTATGGTATCCTATTGCTACATCATCTACACCATCTGCAGGATGCCCTCCACCACCAGCAGACACCGGGCTTTCTCCACCTGCGCCTCCCACCTCACCGTTGTCACCATCTTCTACAGCACTGTCACCTTCATGTATGTCCGGCACACTGTGCGCTACACCTTCCAGGCAGATAAGGTGGTCTCTGTGTTCTACTGTGTAGTCACCCCGCTCCTCAACCCTGTCATCTACAACCTGAGGAACAAGGAAGTGAAGGAGGCACTGGGGAGGGTGCTGTGGAGGAGAAGCAGGCTGAACCAGAAGAAGTTTGGACAGAGCTAACAGGGCTGGTTAAGAGCAAAGGAGGGAATGCTAGATGGATTCTTCCAAACAGGACTGGGAGCATCTAGGAGTCAGGACTCATGGGTTCTTTTTCCAGCTCTTAGAGTATCATCTAACTGTTTAAAGTGAAAGACTTGTACTCCAGGACTCCTGGATTGTATCTTTGGCTCTGCTATTCTCAAACTCTGTAACAGTGGGCAAAACAAATCCTCTCTGTGTGACTCAGTTTCTCCATCTGTCATTCGGTAATAATGCTACTGGGTCTGACCCGCCTTTGGGCTCTTTGAACAAAAGAAACAATCTGACGAGTTAAGTATTATTATTAAGTCAGTCATGAGCATGTGGCTGTGCACTGAAATATCTGAGAGGTGTTTGGGCCTCCAGCCTAGATTCTAGCTCACTTGTCGCTTTTCAAAGTAATTTTTGGTCCCTCATGGATATTGACACTGCACAGGGTGTTGAATTACACATTGTACGTCTGACTGACAATCACAAGTTCTGGGTTTTATTCCTAGCTCTGCCACAGATTCCCTGAGTGATCTTGTCAGATCACTCAGGTTATGTCTAGACTTCAATCACGGGATATGACTGCAGCTCCTGTAGGCATACCCATGCTAGCTTTATGTAGCAAGCTCAGGTACCACAGCAGTGACGCTGTGGCCACATATGCTTCAGAGCAGGCTATACAAACTCACCCAGAACCCTCATTTAACTCATGGTAGCCCTTGGGTAGAGCTAATCCTCACAGAAGTACCTGCTGGTCCACCCTGTGACAGCAGCGCGGCCGTACCCACAGTCTCTCTATCTCAACCTACCATGACTTAAATTAGGGTAGTAATACTTGCTTTGCCTCTTGTCTATTTACATTGTAAGTTCTTTGGTTCAGGGACTCTGTGTGTGTATGTGTGTGTGTGTGTGTGTACAGTGCCTAGCACAATGATTTCAGTATGAGCATCTATGGCCTCCTGTAACACAGATAACAGTGAAATTGAATTCCTTTATAAAAAGGCACAGGAATGTCCAAAGGTGCTTAGGAGATTTAGGAACTGGATGTTGGGCACCTAGATCCCCTAGGTCTCAATGAAAACCCCAGCCACACCCCTTTCCTTCAGTGATAGGAGGGACCTGAGGGGTTTGAACCATCCATGTGCAGATACCAAACACTCACCACCTCAATCAGCTGTCTCCGCTGAAGAGCTCTAAAGTGCTCATTTCACACCCAGACATTGCTCCCATCTCTTCAGGAACAAAATGGGCTCTGTCCTAAGAAGTCATAGATGTCTGTGAAGTGGTTGACAATTTGGAGTCTGTCAAGGTGGTTTCCCAGTGGAGGAGAAATCCGAGACATGGAGTCTGGATATTTTCTAAGGGTAGCTTGTTTATTTACACTATACGCACCAGTCCTTGAACAGAGGTAGTCAAACAGCATGCAGGCAATCCCTGTGTTCAGAAATCTTAGCCCAAGCATCAATGCCCATTCCCCGGGGAGAAACCCTGCCCCCAGAACTGATTCTAGCCCAAGAGATTGAGGTAGAGAATAAACTCACCTGCTGTTTGTAACAACTCCCTCCAAGACCAACGAAGATGCAGCATTTCTTTAAAGGCGCAGCTTGCATATTAAGAACAATAAGCTGTAAAGCATTTTTGCTACCTGGTGACTCTCATCATAATAATGTATTAATTAGTATAAGGGGACAATGTTGTAGATGCTTGTCTCGCTAACACCCATGATGTCTTTCATAAAAGAGAAGGAAAAGACTCCTGGAGCCCCTACTCAGCACTGCTATATATGCACGCTTTATTTTTTAAACAAATATATGAAGTCACGGAGAAAATAAGGATGTCTTTTTCCTCTTGTACTAAAGCTATTGCAACATAGCTCTGTGAATGTAGGACTCCAGTGTCACGATTAGTCTGCTCAGAATGGCAGCTTCATAGTGACCACAGGGATAGAACACTGAACATCTTCTTCAAAAAAATCTCACCTTCTACTACAGGAGCTAAAGGAGACCTGCTGAGTTCAATCATCAATGCAGGGTCTGTGACTCCTGCTGGTGAATGAATGCCAGTGATTTTTCACGGGAAATTTCAAAGAATTTTTATTTTATGTTGGTCAAAAGTCAATGAAAAAAAAGTCAGCTTTTGAATTTTTGGTTTTCAAAAACCAGTTTTGTGAAAGACAAAGTTGGGTTTCCTTAAAAGGGTTTGATCTTCAATAAATATTTTGGAGGGTTAGTAAAAATTTTCATTTCCAATGAAAATTCTGCTTTCAATTTAAAAAAACCACAACCATTTCTGATTTAAAAAAAACAGAGTTTTTTGTTTTCAACATTCAGTTTTGGAAAAACAGTTATGTGGCAGGCACAAGAGTACCAAGAATGATGAGGGGTTTATTTTTTATAGCTATTAAAAATGAAGGTTTCATCCAAAAGCACCATTCTCAAACAGATAAATAATATGCAACGACGTCACATAATTTCCGATTGTGACGGAGTAGGGAGCGAGAAGGATTTGACCTGGGAGGCTTGCGGGGAAGGTTCCCTGGGACCTGCTGTATGGGGAATGCGAGACTTTACCTGAGGCCGTAACCTGAGCCAGGACGGGGGTTGGGAGGTGACACCTTTGGCTGGGAGAATGGACACAGGCTAGAGGAGGGGCCCCGTGGGAGGGGAAGAGCCTGCTGGAGGTTTTGTCTTTTTAGTTTCAGTTTGGGAGCTGGGTGGTGAAATGCAGGGAGCCCCAAGGCTGGGGTCTAAGCTCCCTGCCCCGCAGAAGGGCCCGACTGAGGGGTCCTGTTTGTACTGACAAGCTCTGTTTGGACTGTGTTCCTGGTATCCCTAATAAACCTTCTGTTCTACTGGCTGGCTGAGACTCCCAGTGAATCCCAGGCAGAGGGGTGCAAGGCCTGACCCCCCCACACTCTGTGACACCGATAAAGACCATATTCCTGTGATTTGCTGAGAGCTTCCCTAGATCTTAACACATTTGTGTATCTTTGTGTTGTAGGCTGGCTAGGATTTTCAAAGGCACCTATAGAAGTTATTTACCTAACCCCCATTGAATTTCAATGGCATTTGAGCACCTAATTCCCTTAGGTTACTTGAAAATCTGAGTATTAGAGGTTGTCACTTTTGTCACTTCCGTAGCCCCTCCTCCCCAAGGTGTGGCTGGTGCTGCCTCAGTCATGCTTGCTATTGGGTGTGGCTTTTCCCCTCTCTTGTCTTCACATGGATTGGGTCCTGGATTCTTTTTTGTTGTGCCTGGTGCTTCCACAATACTGTGCTCACCACTGGCAAGGCGTATAAAACCCCTACATGAGAAACACTAAAGTATTGCTACCCCACCAAAGAAATGTCACAGCCCCCAAAATACCAATATATCGAAGAGGGACTTTATTGGGAGCAAGAGAATAGGCTCTGGGGAAGGAATGGACGAGGGTTAACTAATAAGCACTAAACTTTAAAAAGTCGACCAATTCCCCATTCATTGTATAGGAAGCCTGGGCACGGAACTCAGACTTTGTGAATCCCGGTGAGTTTCTGGACATTGAAAAGTTTGGTGTGGTGCCATGACTAAGTTTCTTAGTGAATCTAGCCCCACGTTTCTTGACTTTCAGTCCCCTGCTCTTAACAGCTCCGAGGTGATCTCGGCAATTACAGGCCAGTAAGCCTAACTTCAGTACCGGGAAAATTGGTTGAAACTATACATACAAATTTATTAGATTTAAATTACCTGTTACCACTGAGGAAAGTAATATTGTAGTAATTGTGAATAAGTTCTCTGAAAACATCCAGTCAATGTGCAGAGGCAATCAAAAAAGCTAACAGAATGCTGGGAATTATTAGGAAATGGAAAGGTAATAAGACAAAAAAATATCTTATTGCCTCTATATAAATCCATGGTACGCCCACATCTTGAATAACGTGTGCAGATCTGGTTGCCTCATCTCAAAAAAAAAAATACTGGAATTTGAAAAGGTACAGAAAACAGCAACACAAATTATTAGTATCAGAGGAGTAGCTGTGTTAGTCTGGATCTGTAAAAGTGGCAAAGAGTCCTATGGTACCTTATAGACTAACAGACGTATTGGAGCATAAGCTTTCGTGGGCGAATACCCACTTCTTCAGATGCATGTCAAGAAGATGTCAAGAAGAAGATGCATGCAAGAAGATGAATGCATATGCTTTCCCACTTTTACAAATTATTAGGGGTATGGAACAGCTTCTATATGAGGAAAGATTAATAAGAGTGGTTCTTTTCAGCTTGGAAAAGAGACGAGTAAGGGAGGATATGATAGAGGTCTATAAAATCATGACTGTTGTGGAGAAATTAAATAAGGAAATTTTATTTACTCCTTCTCATAGCACAAGAACTAGGGATCACTAAATGAAATTAATAAGCAACAGGTTTAAAACAAGCAAAAGGAAATATTTCTTCATACAACACACAGTCAACCTGTGGAACTCTTTTCCAGAGGACATTGTGAAGGCCAAGACTATAACAGGGTTCAAAAAAGAACTAGATAAGTTCCTGGAGGATAGGTCCATCAATGGATATTAGCCACGATGGGCAAGGAGGGTGTCCCTGGCCTCTGTTTGCCAGGAGCTGGGAATGGGCGACAGGGAATGGATCGCTTGATGATTATCTGTTCTGTTCATTCCCTCTGAAGCACCTAGCATTTGCCACTGTCAGAAGACAGGATACTGAGCTAGATGGACCTTTGGTCTGACCCCATATGGCTGTTCTTATTTGACCAGGGTAGAACCCAGAAATTTTAATCCATCAAACGCTTCCTTTGGTAGGCTATGGAATAGTCTCCAGATGAAATTATCCATTGACTGCTGTACTTGTGCACTTGCCACAAGACATCACTGCCTTCAGATGTCTGCTCAAAACTGGCTAAAGTTACAATTTGGTACCTAATTAATGCAACTCTTTTGAGCCTCCATAACAAGCTCTTCTCGTCCCTGAGCTGTGGGCAACAGATCCCAATAGACGCACACAGCTACTAACATAATTACCCCTAATCCATCAGTTAAAATGCTAGTTCTTCCCGGAAAGTATTAGAGACCTTAGCATAAAAAGAAAGGTTGCAGATCATGAGAACACTGAATCTTCTGAAAGGGCCAAAGATCCTGAACCACTGGAATTGATCTAATATATATGAGGTAAGTATTTTTTTTATGTTTTGTGTGTCTGTTTTTTTTTTTTTCATTAATGTTGTATCAGACCACCTCCCTGGCTAAACAGATTCAGATACCAAGCCACTAGTGGCTCTTCTATAATCCTGGGCTCTTGTCCCTTCTTCAGTTAAAGGTCTCTTTGGGAAAAGTTATCTTTTTAGGTTAAAGGTGGTGAACGACATTCTGGTTATGGTGAGAAGCCTTTCTAAAGCAGTACCTTCCAGTATGACCTGATTGGCCTAATCTCCTTTGGAAACTGATTCTACAATCAGATACACTGAACTGAGGAAGCTTGACCCATATCTTAGGCTGGTCTAGCTCTGAATACTTCCATCAGCTGAAGAGATGAACCATAATCTTCATGAGCTTCACTCTGGGATATCTGACCTGCCTTGGCTCAGAGGACCACAACTACCTTCTTTGTTCATAGACAGAGGCCAGGTCCACACTGGGGGGCGGGGGGGGCGGCGATCTAAGATATGCAACTTCAGCTACGTGAATAACGTAGCTGAAGTCAAATATCTTAGATTGATTTTTAAAAGTACTTACCGCGGTCCACACGGCAGCAGGCAGGCTCCCCCGTCGACTCCGCTTACTCCTTGCATGGAGCTGGAGTTCCGGTGTTGATGGAGAGCGCTTCTGGGATTGATTTATCGCATCTAGTTGGGTAGTGTGGATGTAGCCTGAGATGCAGTCTCTAAATGTAGCTGCAACTGACCCATTGATAATTCTTCACTGTAGAGTAGCCAATCTTCAATATTTTATTTATCTGTGGAACACACCTAATAAGGGGGACAGGCTTTGCCATAAAATTGCATGAGATGTCCTGAAAATTGTGATTGTAATAAAAAAAGGAGAATTCTTATCAGAGTTGGGAGTATTTCTTCAGAACTCTAGGGCTAAGAATAGGGCACACTGTAGTGAGGATATCTTTTTGTTTAGGCAATGTGGAATAACGGGAAGAGCAGTGAATGGATAGTTAGGTGACCTGGAATCAGTTCTACAGATCAAAAGTACTTTGAGGTCTTTAGAAGAAATGTGCTATGCAAGTGTGAAGCATTGTTATTATTATCAATAGGGTCAAAATATTAACTCCCTTCCCCTATCTTAATTGAAATTATGGACAAAATAAATTGTAGTTGGAATTCCAATTGTATACAATGGCTCTTCTTTTTCCCCAAATTATGTTGTGTAATGTTCATTAAATAAAAGGTGTGCCCCAGAGGAAGTGAGGTGTGTGACACCCTGGTACCCCCTTATTTGCCACTGTCATATAATTAGGATATGTTTTGTACAAAGTATGCCTTGTGAGGAATCATTCTAAAAGTCTTGATCTGCTAGACATTAATATCTCTTTGGATTGTATGTGCTTTTGTCATATGTGAAGATATGAAATTTGGCTATGTATGTGTTACTGAAACATGTGGGGTTGAAAACACCCACAAGCAGCCTTTCAGGTACAACAGTAAAAAGTCCAAACAATGTTAATGGCTTATTGAGGAAATGCACACAAGCACCAGGATTACCCCAGGAACTGTGTGTAGTAGAAAGAAAAAGCCTGAACTTGAACCAAAGTCAGCAAAAGTTATGCTATGAGCAACAGTAAGGCCCTGTTAAAAGCAGATGCTTGCCTGCAAGCCAGTGTCCGGTACACGAACTCGGCACCAGTATTGCTAGCATTGCTAAAACACACTGAATATGTAAACATATTCCAGCAAGCCAACAGAAGAACACCCCAATACAGCACATAATAAAATGGTTTGACAAAAGTAATGAATAGTGATATTTTGTCTGAAACATCAGGAGGAAAGTACAAGGGGAAGTAACAAACGTGGCATGAAAGGTGTATGGTGATACGTAAGCAGTTTATCCTAGATTGTTTGTCTCAATCTATAAATGTTGGAATACCTCGCCTTAACCCTTTGTCCAGCCTAGGGGTCTGTGGAAAGTCCTGCCACTGACTGAGCTGTATCCATTGTCACGGGCATATATGTATCCTCGTAGAGTCTGCCAGGTGCTATTAACATGCTTCATCAACACTAAACCTGGCCAGGCGCCTTCGCTACTAACCCAAGTCTTGTGATCATTGGGCAGTTTGATTGAGGTCTGCTGTGCCAGTTATGTGCGCAGAGTTGGGAGAGCACACAAAGAACACACACACACAGCCAAACATGTGACGACATTGCTGACCCCGACGTGCTCCAGTTCTCGGTAATCACACCTGGAAGACTCTACGAGGTGAAAACTAGTGTGTGTTTGACTAAGGTGTCTGGGAAAAATCTCATCTTGGTTGCCACAAGTGCACTTGGTCCTCATTGAGGGAGATGCAAACTGAGTGTTACAACCAGATACTGGCCAGATTTTGACCAGGACAGGACCGTATTGCTCTGGGGTTCTAGGCTGGGAGGCTGGTGCTGAGAGAGCCTGTATGTAACTGCAGCTGGGTGTGTCCCTACCTGTGTGATTGCTGGTGAAAGTACAAGTTAGGAGGGCTTTGCGGCTTGTCACAGCAGCACAATATGAGAGGGAGTCCAGGCTGGTGGGTCAGAGGGCTCACTGGTACCCAGTTCCAGCTGGCACCCCTGGGGGCGGGGAACCCGTTAGAGGCTGATGCATACTTTATTTGTTTATATGCTCCTGTCTGTAGGGAAACTCAAACCGTTTTGGACCATGTTGAAATGAGACATGGAGAACTTCAATCTCCAGTGATGGAGAGTGTTTCTGGCGGGGTCCCACAGGGATCGGTTCTTGGCACTACACTCTTTAACATGTTTATCAATAATCTTGTGAATAAAACATGCAATTATCACTGATAAAGTTTGCAGATGACACAAAAGTTGGGGGAGTGGTAAATAATGAAGAGGACGGGTCACTGATACGGAATGATCTGGATTACTTGGTAAACTGGGGACAAGCAAACAATATGGCTAAATGTTAACATAAACAGCTAGGAACAAAGAATGCCAGCCATACTTACAAGATGAGAGACTCTTTCCTGGGAAGCAGTGACTGTGAAAAAGATTTGGGGGGTCATGGTGGATAATCCTCTGAACATGAGTTAATGGGATTCTGAGATGCATAAACAGGGGAATATCGAGTAGCAATAGAGAAACTATTTTACCTCTGTATTTGGCACTGATGCAACCACTGCTGTGTCAATTTCTCGTGCTTACAGTTTAAGAAGGATGTTGATAAATTGGAGAAGTTTCAGAGAGGAGACACAAGAACAATTAAATGGTAAGAAAGCCTGCCTTATAGTGATAGACTCAAGGAACTCAATCTGTTTAGCTTAAGAAAGAGAAGGTTAAGGGGTGACTTGAATACAGTCTATAAGCATGTACGTGGGAAAAATATTTAATAACAGGCTATTCAATCTAGGAGAGAAAAGTATAGCGTGATTCAGTGGCCAGAAGTTGAAGCTAGACAAATTCGGACTGTAAATAAGGGATATTTTTTAAACAATGAGAGTAATTAACCATTGGAGCAATTTTCTAAGTGCTGTGGTGGATTCTCCACCACTGACAATTTCAAAATCAAGACTGGATGTTTTTTTTCTAAAAAAATATGTTCTAGGAATGATTTTTGGGAAGTTCTCTGGCCTGTGCTATAAAGGAGATCAAAACAAAAGATTAGAATGAATATTTGTGGCCTTAGAATCTTGGATGCACATAACACAAAAAGAGAGAGTGATTGAGAGATCCTCAGTCTGTCCACTTTCCACAATGGTAACTTCATTTAAAATCTTTCAGACCAGTAACATTTAGATTAGATTTCACCATTATTATTATTATTATTATTATTATTTATTTTATTTATTACTCCTTCTCCAATTCTAAACACAGTGAAGGATGGATGCCAGAAACCAGAGTGCTGTTGCCGAATTCATCCTCTTAGGGTTCAATAGCCTACAAAGATGGCAGGCCTTTCTTTTCTTTACCTTCTTCCTCCTTGCTTATGCGTTGACCATAACGGCCAATGCCACCATCATCGCCACAGTGTGGAAGGACAGCCGCCTTCACACACCCATGTACTTCTTCCTAAGCAACTTCTCATTCATGGAGATCTGGTACACCACTGTCACCATGCCCAAGATGCTGTCCAGCTTCATGGTGGAGAGGACCACCATCTCTGTGTCGGGCTGTATCATCCAATTCTACGTCTTCTTCTGCTTGGGAACCACAGAGTGCATGTTCCTGGGTGTGATGGCTTATGATCGCTACATTGCCATCTGCTACCCGCTGCGCTACAGCACCCTGATGAACAAAAAGGTCTGCACCCGGCTGGCTGTTGGCTCTTGGGTGAGTGGTTTCATTGGCCATTTGCCCCTCACCATCTCTACCACTCAGTTCTTCTTCTGTGGCCCCAACAAGATCAACCACTTCTTCTGCGACCTGGCACCAGTGCTGAACCTCTCATGCACAGACACCTCAGTAAGCGAGATGATATTCTTCACCTTTGCCTGGGTCATCATCCTCTGCTCCTTCCTGCTCACTATGGTGTCCTATTGCTACATCATCTCCACCATCTGCAGGATGCCCTCCACCACTGGCAGACAACGGGCCTTTTCCACCTGTGCCTCCCACCTCACCGTGGTCACCATTTTCTACAGCAGTGTCACCTTCATGTATGTCCGGCCCACAGTGCGCTACACCTTCCAGGCAGACAAGATGGTCTCTGTCTTCTACTGTGTAGTCACACCGCTCCTCAACCCTGTCATCTACAACCTGAGGAACAAGGAAGTGAAGGAGGCGCTGAGGAGGGTGCTGTGCAGCAGAAGAAGTCTGAATTGGAAGAAGGTTGGACTCATTAACTGGGATAGTTAAGCGAAAAGGAGGGGGATTCTGGATGGCTTCAATGTGAGCCTCGCCAATCCACCAAGGCCAATGGTTTAAATGATGATGAAAGCTATTGGTAAGCAATGGATACAGTATTAGAGCTAGGGGTCTATTTCCATTTCTGCATTGCAGTTAGAGAAAGAAATAAGTGTGTGTGGGTGGGGGAGGTTAGGACTTTTGGGTTCTATTCTCAGCTCTTGGAGAATTGTGGGGTTTAATGGGTTAGACCAGAGGGCAGGGGGTGGGGAGTCAGGACTCCTGGGTTGTACACCTAGCTATGGGAGAGGAGTGCGTCATATTAGCAGAGGCTCAGATTCAGGATTCATGGAGTCTATTACTTGCTCTGCTCCTGACCCCCTGTGTGACATGAAGCAAGGTAACAGGCCTTACCCACCATTGTGAAGCATGCTTTTTTGGAAGAGAATAAATCTATTAAGTGGTTTGTTGGCTGAGCAAAGTGAGGCCCTAAACTCAACCTGATGGTATTTTTCTGTTTGTCTCTTTGCAATATGGTAATGTGTGAATACCCAGATCCATATTGTCATGGATTGTTCTAGGCACCAGTGGGCAGAACCCTATTGATTTTGGGGAAAACAGAAGAGGGAATGGGGGACACAGAGTGCCCCTGCCATCTGGTTAACAGGGCCAGATTTTCACAGGTATTTAAATGCCTACAGATGCAGATAAGTGCCTAGTTGGATTTTCAAACACACCTAAGCAGGTGAGGTTCCTAACTCCCATGCAGATCACACCAACTCCCTCTCCGTACTCCACACCCAAGTATACAAACACACACACATACATCCACACACATCTCATGTACCCAAACACCCACACAACTCTGTGTCAGATATCCCAACATCCCTAACACCCCACACATATCCAATACACACCTCCAGCCAACACCCACACACACATCCAAACCCAAATATGAGCAAACACATACCACACAGCTACATTCCCACACGAGCATTGCAAAGCTTCCGCCCACCCCAATTCTCCCTTCACCGCCCCATTACCCCGACACACCTTGAGCCAACACATACCTGCACCCCATATGCACACACATATAGTCACCTCATGTATATAATCACGCCATTCCCTATCAAAACCACCACATGCCCCATATATAACCCCATCCCTTGCAGCTACACCCACACATTAGACACCCACATCTTCAGGTGCTACACAGCAGCCCAACAAAGACCCTAACCTCACACGCAAAGATGTCCCACTTCTCTTCGAAATTCACACCCCCACTAAGAAGTACATCTCGCAACGTACTCCACCCCACATATATCTCACCTCTCTCTCTCTCTCTCTCTCTCTCTCTCACACACACACACACACACACACACACACACACACTCTTCAGCAATACTCCATCTTACACCTCTCAACACACTGCACATTCTCCACAGAAATCCATTGTACATACCCCAAATCTCATTCCCCATAACACCTCCAAACAAACTTCGCGCCCACACTCTCACTGACAAATCAACACCTACCCCACAAAACTAACTCCCTCTCCCACACACTTAAGCCCTACACACAAATATGTTCATACACATCATGTATTTTATCCCACAAATGATATTTTAGTTTATTTTGTTAATTTTTCCCTCCTTGTAATTTTGATGATGGCTAACAATAGAGGGGGAAAGAGGTAGGGGTGTGTGTGTGTGTGTGTGTGTGTGTGTGTGTGTGTGTGTGTGTGTGTGTGTGTGTGTGTGTGTTGGACGGGCAGAGAAATAACCAAATGATTGGTGAGTATTGTATTGATTAAGTCTGAATTGTTCCAAGCCTATTTTTCCAAGCTTACATATGGGAATAATTGAGCTGTATATTAACGGATCTTCCTCTTTAGACATATTTTCCAGTTCTTCTATAAAACATAAACACACTGGTCTGCCAATTCTCCCTCTCCACACATATACCCATGGAAAAAATCTCAGGAACAAGTACAGATACAAATATATCAATGAAGACATAAATAACTGTATTACACACAGGCCCACCAACAGAAATTCCAGGGGCCAGGGCCAGGGCCAGGGCTGTCTCTAGGGGCGGGGCGGGACCCGAGGCGGAAGTGACGAATCCGTCACTTCCGGGACCACCCGTCACTCCTAGGCACATGCGACCGCGCCAGGCTCCACACTTTGGGGGGGGGGGGGCCCGCAGACCAGCATGATTGGCCAGTGCGGTTGCATGCACCTCGGAGCCCAGTAACCTGCTCAGGTGATTTAAAAGCTCCTGGGGCTCCCGGCCGCTGCTACCGTGGAAGTGGCGGCGGCTGGGGGCCCCCAAGCTCTTTTAAATCACCCGGGCCCCTAGGCAATTGCCCCCTTTGCCCCCACAGTCGGCGGGCCTGGTTACACACTAAAACTCACATGCACATGAATGTGTGAAATCCACAGACATCTACCTTATATAAAAAAGAAAGAAAAACCAAATGCACAAATACAGAATGGGGAATTGCTTTCTTGACAGCAGCACTGCTGAGAAAGATCGGGGAGCTGTAGCGGATCACAACCTCAACATGAGTCAGCAATGTGATGCTGTTGAAAAAAAAATGTAATTTTAGGTTGCATTAACAGAAACATAGCATGCAAGTCATGGGAGGTGATAGTACCATTCTATTCAGGGCTGGTTAGGCCTCAGCTGGAGTACTGTGTCCAATTTTGGTCACCAAAGTATAGAAAGGATGTAGAGAAACTGGAAAGGATCCAGAGGCGAGTGACTAAAATGATCACAGGGATGGAATACAAGCCATATGAGCAAAGGCTGAAGGAACTGGGTATGTTTCATTTGGAAAAGAGGAACTTAAGGGGAGAAATGATGGTGGTCTTCAAATACTCGAAAGACTTCCATAAAAGAGATGGGGAACAGTTGGTCTCTCTTGTCAGATAGGGCAGGACAAGAGGCACTGGGTTCAAACTACAGCAGAGCAGATTTAGACTAAATCTCAGGAAAAACTTCCTAAGTGTAAGAACAATAGGGGAAGGCAGTTAGACTTGATGGCCTTTGTGGTCCCTTCTAACTATATGGTTCTATGAGTTCATGATTCTACGTGCAAAAGTATCACACACATAAACTCGCACAAATACAAATGTATCATATAAAGCACATACAAAAACACATCTATCAGTTACACAAACAAATCTGCCACATACAGTATTCTAGCGCCTCTTCACACAAACATGAATGCAAGCAAACCACTGTCATACACACACATAAATATACAATCACTACTGATAAAATTTGATCATGACGGAAAAATTGGCAGAGTGATAGTAATGATGAGGACAAGACAGTCATACTGAGCATTCTGGTTCACATGGTAAGATGGGCCCATTCAAACAAAATACATTTTAATGCAGTCTAATTCAAGATCACAGACCTGGGAGCAAAGAATACAGGTTGTGCATACACTGTATCCTGGAAAGCAGTTACTTTGAAAAGGATTTAAAGGTCATAATAGGCAAATAATTGAACATAAGCTCATGGTGTGATGCTGTGGCAGAAGACATATGTATGCCTTGGGTGTATAAACAGAGGAGTAGTAAGTAGAAGCTGGGAAGTGATTTTATCACAGTACATGACATTGGTGAGGCAGCTCTCAGAACACAGCAACAAGTTCTATTTTCCAGGTTTTAGACAGGATGCTGAAAAATTGGAGGGCATGAAGAAAAGAGCTACACAAATGATTCGAGGGGTGGAGAAAATGCATTACAGTTAGTGACTTAAAGAGTTCAATGTTTACATTGTTGGATCTAATTATTTGCAAAATATTTTTCTCTTTTTTCTTCTCACATACAAAGGCCCATTCTAATTAGTGTAACAATTCCCTCGACCAATTCCTACTAATGAGCAACACCCAAATCTTGTTTAAAAATCTCATGGACTGGGTTAAAAAAATGGTGCTGAAAGCAAGTGAGTGGAGAGAGAAGAACAAGATAACAATGCATCTAGTTAGTCACTGAAGGAAATTCAGCATCCTTCTCTCATTAAAAGTGTGAGTCCTCTTAATCTTAATTAATCTCCTGGTAATAAAGTTGTGTAGAGAAATGTCTGTGCTGATTCATGATACAGAGTTCACTGCTTGGGTCAGAAAAAATTCCCGTTAAAGACCATTGGCCAAAACCTTCATCCTTACTTTGGTTTTATTCAATTCTTACTCAGGGAAAGCTCACAATGAAATCAGTGGGCCAAAACCATAGGCCTTGCTTTTTTTTACTCAGCTAAACCCACTTCAAAATAACCGTGACACATGCTGATGTCCTGATCAGTTCTTACTCAGATAAAACTATCACTTTCACTGGAATCAACAGGCAAAGGCTGGAATTTTCAACTGCACCTAAGGGAGATAGGCACTTAAATACAATTGACTTTTAAACAGATGTTATGTGTTACACTCCATATGTTATTAGTTACCATACTTGTACCTTGTACCCGATAGTTTGAACAAAACATCCTCTTCCATTATCCTGTCATTCCTCCTTATCTTACAAGGGGTCTGTGTGTCCCTGTACCATCCTCCTAGGAATGTGTTTATGTTAGTGGTTACTATTCTAGAGAGGTGTTCTTCGGTGCACCACCTACTTCGGTTCATATGTTAGCCATGCCTTGACCTCCAGCAAGGTCTACACTGGCTGCTGCTGCCCAGAGAAAAGAATCATAACAACAGAGCAATTCAGGCACCAAGGTTTACAGGACAGGTGGTGACACAGCCCCTCACTTGTCTGGATTGCACTCCAGGATGTGACCGATGGGTCTGCACAGAGGTCACTGAGGGCAGGGTGTGAAGGGGACAGGCTACCATGCCCAAATACAAACATAATGTTGAGGTGCACTTATTCTATAGGCCAATGTATTGATACGCGTCAATGCCATTACAGCTCATCATCATACTTGTCACTTCTTGCTTAAGTGGATTTGTGGCTATTACATCCATTCTCCCTGTGGTAACAATTTATTGTTAAATTCCAACTTCTACCATTGAGCAAGCTCTCCTTCGTTTCCAAAATCTAAAGGTAACCGCTGGGCCATCAATCTATGCCAAAGGTTATGGCCTACTTAACCACGCTCATGGTAACTTGCTTAAGCTAATGTCTTACAGCATACAGGCCTGTAGGGTTCTTGCATTACAGCTAAATATAATAAAGACAGCTAAATATAATAAAGGCAAGGAAGAAGGCTAGCCTTATGGGCTACTTAGTGGTCAAGAAGAGCCTGATTTTTTACATAAAACTCATTGCTGGTAAGGTTTCCATAACAGTAGAGACCCTAGCTTTACTTTCAGATCCCATGTTGACCTCAGAGAACTTTGAGTTCACACCAGAAACCCAACAAATATTTAATTTATAAGCAGTTCTAATTTAACATGGGGGCCTCATAATGCCCGGCTTACAATCCCATTTCAAAGAGTTGCATCAGAAATCCCAGACTGCATCACCTATGTGTGAAGATACGTTGGTTCAAGCAGACTGAGGGTATGTCTGCCCTGCAGTTACGCAGTGTGATTACAGCTTGTGTAGACCTACCTGAACTAGGTTTACTCTAACTAGCTTGGATTCTGGAGCCGTGACGCTGTGGCAGCATGGGCTTCAGGGAGGAGTTGCCACCTGTGTAATTGCCCAGGGCTTAGAGAGGGTTTCTATAGCCCATGCTGAAGCCAGTGCCTCACTGCTATTGGTAATCAGGCAGCTAGATTAATGCTAACTTGGGTATGTCTAGGGAAGTTTCCACCACACCCCGTGATTGCAGTGTAGATGTAACCCAAGAGACTTAAATGATTTGTGCATATAAGGGCTTGTCGTCACTACCAGAGTAGGTCGACCTAAGTTACACTTCACTGAGCTGCATCGACCGGAGACGCTGTCCGGTCGACTTCCCTTACTCTTCTCAGGGAGCTGGAGTACCGGAGGTGACCGGAGAGCACTCTGCCATCGATTAAACAGGTCTTCACTAGACCCGCTAAATCGACATCCACTGCATCGATTGCAGCAGCGTCAATCTCCTGATAGTGAAGACAAACCCTGTGTCTCTTAGTTTTCTTTAAATTCTCAGCCAGCATCCCTCAACTTGGGAATGTGATAAGCACCAAAGCAGTGGTTTTAAAACTGTGGGTCGTGACCCAGTACTGGGTCACGGACTATAAGGCACTGGGTCATGGCGGCTCTGGTCAGCACCGTCGACCGGGCTGTTAAAAGTCCCATCGGCGATGCTGCCCGGCTAAGGCAGGCTAGTTCCCACCTGTTCTGACACTGAGTTGTGTCCCAGAAGCGGCCAGTAGAAGGTCAGGCTCCAAAACCCAGAGCCCCTTCCTTCACCCCAAACCCCTCATCCCTGGCCCCTCCCCGGAGCCTGCACCTCCTCCCTCACCCTAACCCCCTGACCCAGCCCAGATCCCCCTCCCCCACCCTGAACCCCTCATTCCCAGCCCCACCCTGCAGCCCTCACCCCTGCACCTCAAACCTCTGCTCTAGCCCTGAGCCCCTCCCCCACCCCAAACCCCTCGTCCCCAGCTCTGTTGGGTCATGGGCATCAACAATTTTCTTCAACGGGGTCACCAGAAAGAAAGTTTGAAAACCACTGCACTAAAGGGTGTTAGGGACACAAGTCCAATTAAAAGTCAGGGAGGCTGGTGCTCGTAACACCCATAATGATGGGGCTTTGTCAGAACTCTATGTGTTAGATTTCTATTCCATTCAAAGTACTAATCAGGGTCCCATTACTGTTATTCCTGAACTGCCTGATAAGATTAGGTATAAGAATATTCTGAAATGTTTGTTCCCAGTTACTTGCTGACACCATAAGTTCCCATGTACCTGTTAATGTTCAGTGTTGAAGTTTGGGGACACTGATCACATATTGGTTGCTGATTCCAGAATCAGACATACTTTGGAACCTTTCAGTAAGACTTCACCAAAAGGTTAGCAGTAGAGAACTTGGAGAAAATATGTTAACGGGGGCCGTAAAGGATCCAGAAATACAACCTCCTCCTGCTGTAGTCATTAGACCACATTGCCCATTTAGAATTGGCATGGAAACCAAACATCATAATTACTTCTCTTGTGCTTTAAACTCTTGATCAGATTTCTATCTCAGTGCCAGGAACAGAACCCAGGAATCCTGGGATTTCCTTTGGAGGCCAGCCAAATGTCCAGTTCTTGCACTGTGTTCCAAATATCAACCCCAGATGACTCTGCACAAAAGGCAATTTTCACAGCCTCTTGTATTTCAGTAACTAACATAAACACATAAACAAAATGAAACACTCCATGAACTCATTAATTATTCTTCTGGTGAAAGTATCCCCAATTCTCCAAAGAGGGAATTTTCTTGATCATGCACAGTTGAGCTCACGGGGTTTTGAGAGTCATTTCTCCTAGCACCAGTCTGAAGTGGCGGTCAGTAATTACATAAAGAGAAGATTCCTGCATCTGTCCCCTATTTGGAACCAGATCATCTTCTCCTGCTGGTCAGGAGAGCAAAGAACAGCTCTGAGATGTGATTTCCCCAAGGTCATCCTTGGTCATTTAAAAACAGCCAGTTCTGAGATCACAGCCACAGCCATCTGTGAGAGGTACTGATTCTTGATGTACAAAATGTACAATGTGATACTAGGGATAGACATTGTTATTGCTGGGGGGATGTAGATAATCCACTTCTCTGAGAGGTGATCAAAAATTCTTCTGTTGACCTAGCTGCCTCTACAGTGGGGTGTAGGTTGATGTAACTAGGCTTTACAGGTTGCAATGGTTTTTCACAGCCCTGAGGGATGTAGCTAGGTCAACCTGTGTTTTACATGTAGATCAGGCTTTACATTTTGCTTCTCCCATGGCAGGAGCCTATGTTGCTCAAATCTGAAATATATATCTCTGGGGCAAGGTGGAGGTGGGAAGTGAAAACCAGAATGAGTCCAGAGAAGTGCCTGGATCTGTGGATAAAACCATAGTGAGATTTCCAGCATGGGCTTCTTTCTTTCTATTAGAAAAGGTTACATGTTGGAGCTTTCTAACAGCTTTATAGAGGAATTTCAAAGGAGACCCATTCCTGAATTTCAATGGCCATTGTGCACCTTACTTCCTTCAGTTCCATTGAAAATCCAAGCCTAAGAACGCCTGAAATGTTCCAAAGCCACACTTCTACCAGTGATCAATGTGTAGCCCATGCTAACGTCGGCTGCATCTCTGATTCCCTTTACTAGCTGGAGCATGTATAGAGGTTTGTGGGTATCATACAATGTTTGAGCTAATAACTCCAGTCCCTTAACTCAACCAGTAAAAGTTCATGCTTGTAGATCATGAGTTCATCTGCTCAAACATTCACATCATAAGAGCTACACCAGAATAGTGAGTGTCCGACGTCTAGAGGTGGTGGGCAATTGTGATGCAGACATATACAAGCAGGTATATCACCCCGTATATCACTGCAGGGGGTTGTGTGTGATCTGTGCCAAAAGCTAAAAGCTAGCTGATTGTAATGGTTATTGTGTGATGTTTATATGAGAAATAATTTTAGGGTCATGTAATATGTAGCATATTGGGTTTCAAACTATTACAGCAAAGTTTTGTCACATGAGACAAGGTGGGTCTCAGGGCTCATTCAATCAGCATTGAGAACAAGGGACATCCATGGCCCATCCCTATGCTTACTCTCAGGACCAGGTGTCAGTTTGAGGATTTACAAAGACAAAACAAGAAAAGTGTCCGAATAAGGGGCCCCAGGGGTAAGAGACAATCGTCTGTAATTGTATAAAAGATGAAGAAAAAGCACAAGTTGGTGTCCATTACAGAGGGGGTTCTCATGAGAGGTGTATCCCACCTTTTTGAACTGATCTGGCGCTGCAAGGACTAACCATTGGGTGAGAAATATCTTATTAGAGAGGAAAATAATTTGTCAACAAGTGTAGGCTATTGATTGCATTTTGGGGTCCCCCCCCATTACTTGTAACCTTATGTTTCCAAACCTTTATGCTTGCTTTCATTTTGAGTCTCTATTTCAAGTTCTGTTAAATAAACTTCAGTGTGGTTTTACTATAGATGCTGTCATGGGAGCACAGGCTCAATGCTCTAGAACTGCTCTAAATGAAGTTCAGATAGGACCCTCTTGTAGTGTGAAAACCACTCCGGGCACACTCTCACTAGGGCAAGACTCCTTGGCTTCAGAGCCTCTTGGGTCTGACCTTGGAGCGTTCAGCACCCCTGTTTCATGCTATGAGAGTCGTGCAATGAGTGTCCACCTGAATAGGACACCCGGGGAAGCCTTACATGCCCAGTGACTCTCAGGCAGCGCTATAAAACTGAAGGATTTATTAGTCATTTGGAATACAGCATAGAACAGATCTTTGTTAGCACAGAAAGCAGGAAGATTCAGCAAAGTCCATCTTGGGGAGATCCAGAGCCCTGGCTTTCCTGGCTCCCCTGAATCCCAAACCAGGAGACTGGCCAGCTTCCATCAGCCCCCAGTCAGTTACACCCAGTTGCCCCTTCTTCATCCTTTGTTCTGTTTCCTGGGCAAACCGGTCACCTGACCTCCACCTCTCCTTTTGTTCTCCAACTCCTCTGGCTGGCTCTTGCAGGGTGGGCCCAGGCCATCAGTTGCTGGGATATAGAGTTTCCGGCCATTGTCTGGGTTCAGGGAGATAGACGGCAGTCACACCTACCATCTAAGGTTCTCTGCAACCATCACACACCCTTGTCCTACCACCTAGATACTTGTGCAATGCACAGAGGAAACTGAGGCACACACAGTATTCATAAAAACATTAAGAAAATCCCCACTTCGTCACAGACACATCTAAGTGCTTTGTGGCAAGAAGAGCATTGAACTGCGATGAAACCATTGAGCTGCGGTGCACGACTTCTGCAGAGGCAGGGAATCAGTGTGCAATGGAGGTGTCCAGAAAGGAGGGGACTGGGCACTGAAGTATGACAAAGTGGGGTGTGTAAATTGCTAGTTTGCATTAAGACAGAGTGGCACCTGTGGAACTCAAAGTGGAGAGCTTGTGTTGTCTAAAGCTGGTGTTTGGGGAGGATTTACCCTGCTGGGTACAGACAAGCCTCTCTCACGCTGTAAGCAGGTAGCAGTGATTCAGTCCGGAGACCTTGAATAACCCTGAATAGTGACACAGCTATGCTCTCCCTCCCTGGTTTTCATTGTCCCCAAGCCATCCCCCACCACTGCTCACACTTGCAGTGACATGGCACGGTCCTCTGCACACGAGATTATTAGCAGTGGTTGACATTAATCCGTTAAAAAAAAAATCAGTCTCATAAAAGGAGATTTGTTGGAATCATTTTTTGATTGGAAAAATCACTTTTGCTGGATGGATGTTGTGAATTTTTCTTTAGAAAATGTCAAAATAAAATGAAACTTTTCATTTCTTTTGGATTAAGAATTTTTGCTGCTTCTATTTCAAATGCGAGAGAGTGCTGTGGTTTTTTTCACACATTCTCAACCCCGAATTCTACAGTTGAAAAAAATAAGGTAAAATCATAGAATCATAGGACTGGAAGGGACCTCGAGAGGTCATCTAGTCCAGTCCCCTGCATTCATGGCAGGACTAAGTATTATCTTCTAGACCATCCCTGACAAGTGTTTGATTTTAAAAGAAGAGGGGGGAAAACGGTGAGAGAAAAGGGGGAAACAGACTGCAAATCAGAAACCTGAACACTGAAAATGAAAATCTGGGCGGTCTAAAGCATCAGGGTCCAGGAATATGAATGGATACCATGGTTACAAGAGGCCTCTGTTTGTGAGCAGTCCAACCCCTTCACTCCAAGGACCCCAGAATTGAAGATCATCCTGGTGGAACAATGAGCAACTGCTCTGTCAGGATTCCCATGAAGTGGGGATGAGGACATAATGTTTAATTTAGAAAAAATAAGCAAATCCCCAAACCAAGCTTGTTTGTTGACACGGACTTAAAATAAATTTCATAGCCGTAACTTTAAAGTGGTGAGGATTGAAAAAAAACATAATAGTTGCTATTATTTCTGTTAATTTTGCAGGTATATTTTAAGGACACAAAATGGAACAGCAGAATCTCAACACCACAGTGACAGAATTTGTTCTCTTAGGCCTCACTCAGAATCGTGGGCTACAGTATTTTCTTTTTGTGGTCTTCTTCATAGTCTACATAACAACCTGGCTGGGAAACTTCACCATCATCATTGCAGTGATCACTGACTACCAGCTTCACACCCCCATGTATTTCCTACTGGCCAACTTGGCTTTCCTAGATGTCAGTGACTCCTCGGTCAATGCCCCAAAACTGCTGTTAGGTCTCCTCTCTCAATGCAATATCATCTCATTCAATGAGTGCCTCCTCCAGATGTTCTTCTTCCACTTAATCGGTGCTGCAATGATGTTTTGTCTTGTGATTATGGCATTGGATAGGTATGTGGCCATCTATAAACCACTGCAATACTTGACTATCATGAACCGGGGTATGTGTGTGGGGCTGATGACAGGGGCATGGCTAGGTGGATTTGCTCACTCTATTGTGCAAATTGAACTGATACTTCAGTTACCATTCTGTGGTCCTAATGTCCTAGATAATTTCTACTGTGATGTCCCTCAAGTCATCAAACTGGCCTGTGCCGACACTTACTTGGTCGAAATACTGATGGTCTCCAATGGCGGGCTGCTCCTCATAATCGTCTTCATCATTCTACTCACTTCATACACCATCATCCTAGTCAAGATAAAGACACATGTCACGGAAGGGAATCATAAGGCTTTGGCCACCTGTGGAGCTCAGATCACCGTTGTGAGCTTAATTTTCATTCCAGGCATCGTCATCGATGCTCAGCCCTTCAAGAAACTCCCCATGGGCAAGATGGTCTCAGTCCTGTATACTCTAGTCACCCCCATGCTAAACCCGATGATCTACACGCTGAGAAACACCGAGATGAAAAAGGCCATTAGGAGACTGATGAATAGGATGCTGATGCCAGCGAAAAAAATAGACATGATTTATTTTTGAAGGGTCATTGCTGTTAGAAACCAGATCTCAATATGTCATACAGGGAATATATATTCACATGTCATCTGAAAAGAGACCAAATGCTGCTCAATCATGAACAATTGCGTTCAGAAATAAGTCACAGCCAAGGTCCTGAATCATCAATGAGGTCTCTGGGGCCAGCTGGTGTAAATCAGTAGAACTCCATTGGAAACAACAGGCCAGGAGCTCAGTTTGTGTAAATCAACCTAGCTGCCCTGCCCTTAGACAGTAAGATCCCTAGCCAGTGTAAATGTTCATAGACCCATTGTAGTCAATAAGCAAAATCCCCAGCTAGTGGGTCAATGGACCTTTATCCCAGGTGGTGTAAATCAGCATAGTTCCATGGGAGTTGTGGGCCAGATCCCTGGCTAATGAAATTTGATATCATTCCCTGAAAGTCTTCTATCAGCTGAGGATCTGAGCCGGATAATTTTTGCTAAAAATCTATGAATAATTTCAAAAATGGGAAAAAAGTCAGGGAAACCAAAGTCTTTTCAGGAATTAAAAAAAATCTTTTTAAAGAAGAATATTTTATATATCATAAGTAATTTTCTAAATGCCATAATGTTATTGTTATAGCATGTTCTGAATTAGCAATACGGATATTATATTATATGTTATTCTTTTCTCCTTATACCCAGTTGTTGAATATTACTGTTTCTCATCTGATTAGTAAGCAGTGTGATATAATATAATTCATTCTCTACTTTCACAGATAATTAGAGTTAATTCTTTTATACAACATTTCTAGTTCTATTTTTGTCCATAAAGTTTAAACTAAAATTATCTTTGGTTGCCTTTACACTAATCCTGACATAAAAATACATTTATCAACAGAACTGGCCCATCTTTATTTCATAGAAACTTATTTAACAGTAGCTTTTTACCAAAATTTGGAAATAATATTAAAATATTATTTTTGTACATTTTCCAAAATTTCTGGGAAAAAAGTGGGGGAACATATTTTCTTACGTTGATTTAGGGTTTTTTTCTGTTTTTTCCATTCCTCTTCCCAGTTTTTACCTTAAAAATGGGGGGAAATAATAAAAGAGAAAAAGGGGGGAAAGGTAGAAAAAACCAGGGGAAAATCCTCAAATCAATCATTTCATGTAATTTATTTTAAAGAAATAATCAGTTATTTTCAACAATTTGCACATGAAAATGTTTTTGAAACTTTGTGAGATTTTTTCTTTACTTATCAGCTCAATATTTATAACTTTTAATTGGTTTAAAAAATTGTTCCACTATGGAAATTAATTAAGTAAAAATGGCATCTTCTCAGTGAATGCATATGTAATCCAGGTGTACTAGAGTCAGATTTTTATGGCCAAAAGAATTTGCAACACCTTTTATTCCTGCTAGACCTGCTGAGCAAACACAATTCCATGGGACTGCTAGATGTTATTGCTGGCGAGTGCACATGGGCCACTCCAGCTCTTCAGATGCCTTAAGAGACGTTATCTGGCAGCTTTCTGAAATCTCCACTGCTTCCCAGGACATGCCAGGAGACATTTTCCATAGAACCCTGTTAGTAAAATCAACTAACACTCTTTAATTCTCTGAAGACATCAATTCCCAAGATGCCTTCTCCACTCAGATCCATTAAGCCAATTGCCCTTTATTTCTTCTCTTCAAAAAAGACACTTACAAGAAGTGGAAGATTGGATAAATGTCCAGGGAGGAGTATAAAAATATTGCTCAGGCATGCAGGGGTGTAATCAGGAAGGCCAAATCACACTTGCAGTTGCAGCTAGCAAGGGATGTTAAAAGTAACAAGAAGGGTTTCTATAGGTATGTTAGCAACAAGAAGAAAGTCAAGGAAAGTGTCGGCCCCTAACTGAATGGGGGAGGCAACCTAGTGACAGAGGATGTGGAGAAAGCTAGTGTACTCAATGCTTTTTTTGCCTCTGTCTTCACGAACAAGGTCACTTCCCAGACTACTGCACTGGGCAGCACGGTATGGGGAGGAGGTGACCAGCCCTCTGTGGAGAAAGAAGTGGTTCAGGACTATTTAGAGAAGCTGGATGAGCACAAGTCCATGGGGCCGGATGCACTGCATCCGAGGGTGCTAAAGGAGTTGGCCGATGTGATTGCAGAGCCATTGGCCATTATCTTTGACAAATCATGGCAAGGGGGAGGTCCCGGATGACTGGAAAAAAGCTAATGTAGTGCCCATCTTTAAAAAAGGGAAGAAGGAAGATCCGGGGATCTACAGGCCAGTCAGTCTCACCTCGGTCCCTGGAAAAATCATGGAACAGGTCCTCAAGGAATCAATTTTGAAGCACTTAGAGGAGAGGAAACTGATCAGGAACAGTCAGCATGGATTCACCAAGGGCAAGTCATACCCGACTAACCTAATTGCCTTCTATGATGAGATAACCGGCTCTGTGGATGAGGGGAAAGCAGTGGATGTGCTATTTCTTGACTTTAGCAAAGCTTTTGATACGGTCTCCCACAGTATTCTTGCCAGCAAGTTAAAGAAGTATGGGCTGGATGAATGGACTATAAGGTGGATAGAAAGCTGGCTAGATCATTGGTCTCAATGGGTATTGATCAATGTCTCCATGTCTAGTTGGCAACAGGTATCAAGCAGAGTGACCCAAGGGTCGGTCCTGGGGCCGGTTTTGTTCAATATCTTTGTTAATGATCTGGAGGATGGTGTGGATTGCGCCCTCAGCAAGTTTGCAGATGGCACTAAACTGGGAGGAGTGGTAGATACACTGGAGGATAGGGATAGGATACAGAGGGACCTAGACAAATTAGAGGATTGGGCCAAAAGAAATCTGAAGAGGTTCAACAAGGACAAGTGCAGAGTCCTGCACTTAGGATGGAAGACTCCCATGCACTGCTACAGACTAGGGACTGAGTGGCTAGGCAGCAGTTCTTCAGAAAAGGACCTAGGGGTTATAGTGGACGATAAGTGGATATGAGTCAACAGTTTTCCCTTGTTGCCAAGAAGGCTAATGGCATTTTGGGCTGTATAAGTAGGAGCATTGCCAGCAGATCGAGGGATGTGATCATTCCCCTCTATTCAGCAATGATGAAGCTTCATCTAGAGTACTGTGTCCAGTTTTGGGCCCCACACTACAAGAAGGACGTGGAAAAATTGGAAAGAGTCCAGCAGAGGGCAACAAAAACGATTAGGTGGCTGGAGCACATGATGTACAAGGAGAGGCTGAGGGAACTGGGGTTATTTAGTCTTCAGAAAGGAAGAATGAGGGGGGATTTAATAGCTGCTTTCAGCTACCTGAAAGGGGGTTTTGAGGAGGATGGGTCTAGACTTTTCTCAATGGTAGCAAATGACTGAACAAGGAGTAATGGTCTCAAGTTGCAGTGGGGGAGGTTTAGGTTGGATATTAGGAAAAACTTTTTCACTAGGAGGGTGGTGAAGCACTGGAATGGGTTACCTGGGGAGGTGGTGGAATAGCCTTCCTTAGACGTTTTTAAGATCAGCCTTGACAAAGAATTAGGCCTCGATGCTGCAATTATTTCGTAAGCTTGTCTGGCCTGTGTTATGAAACTTTTAATTGTTTATGCTGTCAAAATGTATTGCTGATTGTCAAGTTTTCATTGAAAAATGGGTAGCCCACAAAAACTGTTTTTTCTTCACTTTTCAACATCCAAAAGCAAATTCTTTTTCTTACGTTTGACTGTCAACATATTGTTGAACTCCTCGAAAGTCAGTGAAAATGAAAATATTCTCATAAAAATCCATTTGTAAAAGTTAAAACATGTTAACAGCAAATATTCAACCTGATCTAACCAAAATGAGGAAAGAGGAAGAAGTTACTTCTCAAGAACCAATCTAATTTCCATTCAGTGCTCACAGCACATACACACACACACACACACACACACACACACACACACACACATTAATTTGTGATACATTAGCTAGATCCCATTGTATTTTAATGGGATGTGAGTGCCTAACACCCTTAGGCACCATAGAAAATGCCAAAATTAAATATTTTATTAACTCTCCTCACTCCAAAACCCAATCAGAAGCAATTCAAACTACGTCTCCTTCACCACCCTGTGCAACCCATTGCCAAAAGATTGCAGTCTAGTGATTAGCAGAAAGATTAAAAGAAAAGGGTGAACAGCTGGTCTTATCAGGTTTGCCAATTTTTTTTACTTGATTTCTCCAAAGATGAAATGTCAGGTGATGGTGCGGAACAATTTATAGCTGGACGGATGTTTTAGAAAACAGAACGTAATGTGGGAGACAGGGCATGGAAATTGCCTCTGCAACATCCCAGAACTAGAAGTGGAATCCGGAAGTCCTGGCTCCCAGCTTCGACTGCACTAACACACGAGGCCCTGCTTCTCTCCCAGTGGAGAGTGGAGGATAGAACCCAGGAGTTCTGAATTCCTGCTGTCTCTGCACTAACCAACTAGATTCCACACTCTTCCCACAATGGGAAATAGAAACCTGGAGTCCTGCTCCCATCATCCCCACAACACACTAGACAAGGTCTCACCAGTAGGGGCAGGTCCATGATTAAGAGAAGGGAAATGATTAAGTGAGATACATCCCAGATAATCCTGGTGAGTGAGCTGCACCCCATGACACAGAGGATGGAGCAAAACCCACAAGGTCACCGCCAATCTGAGCAGGGGGGAAATTCCGTCCCACCCCACATATGGTGACCAGTTAGACCCTGAGCATGTGAGCTAGAACCAGCCAGCTGAGTACTTGAGACAGAAAAATTTCAGTGACACCTCTGAGTCCTGGCCCACCGTCCAATGTCCCATCTCCAGCAATGGCTATCGCTGATGCTTCGGAGGAAGAAGACAACAGCACAAAAAACTCCTCCCATACAAACAAAAAATAATAATACACTTTGCGGCTATCCCTTCCTGAATCCTGCAGGTGACCATCTGAAACCCTGAAGCCTGGGATTTTAGGAACATCAGAGCTGAAGCAGAAGGGACCTTCAGGGCTGCTAAACCCCGCCCCGTGCCATCATACATAACTCCATCAAAAAATCCCACTATTTTAGGAACATCAGAGCTGAAGCAGAAGGGACCTTCAGAGCTGCTAAAGCCTTCCCCGTCCCAACATACGTAACTCCATCAAAAAATCCCACTTATATATTTGTCAAGTGCGCCCTTAAAACCAGTGAAGCCATTTACCCCCACGGTTGTTCCACAACCTCACACCTCTGAGGGTTGGAGAACTTCTTCTCATTTCTGTCCTTGCTATGGAAAGGGATTGAGGATCTAGAAAGTTAGATTGGGGGGTGCAGGGGCTCCTGGGTTCTACCCCTGGCTGTGGGAGGGGGCTATGGTCCAAAACATTCAAATACGATGTCACCATGATCCGTGGCCCCAGATCCATGGGTGTCAGTCTCTGGACATCAACAGGGTTGGTCCTGATTGACAGCAGAGAAAAGGAGAGCAGAACTTTGCCTTCTGGATTTAAGTGTGGTGACACACTTATCCAGGTAACTCTCTTCAAATATAACTACACAAAAAGGGCAGAGATGTGAGCCAGTCTCCCCACACACACTCGTTTTGCTCTCCTAACCTCTGCACAAATGCACACTGAGCAGGGCTCAATTC
This sequence comes from Macrochelys suwanniensis, assembly GCA_033296515.1. Lineage (NCBI taxonomy): Eukaryota > Metazoa > Chordata > Testudines > Chelydridae > Macrochelys > Macrochelys suwanniensis. The sequence goes on along the minus strand of CM065786.1, from coordinate 40,509,591 downwards.
CTCCAGCAAGGACACCCCCCCCCCGCAACCCCGCACACCTCTGCCCCCCCCTTCTCCCCCAGTTCCCAATTATGTTCTGGTTACATCATCAAATGGGCATTTTTTTATAGGATGACCTAGAGGTAATGCAAAATGCTGTGTGTGTGCCCCTGTTTCATTGGAGCCTGCACCCCCCAGAAGGAAAAGGCCCCATATCCCATTGCCCACCCCCCTGACTGGTCAGTCCCTGCAGAGTGGGGCCAGAGCAGAACCCCCTAACGCTCTCCCTAAAGGATCCTCTTCAGAGCCTCCTTCATCTCCTTGTTCCTCAGGCTGTAGATCAGCGGGTTGAGCAGTGGGGTCCCCACTGCGTAGAAGAGAGTTACCACCTTCCCACTGGCCCCTGAGGCTGCCGGGTTGACGTAGTTGACCATGCCAGAGCCATAGAACAGGCCCACAACAGCCAGGTGCGAGGTGCAGGTGGAGAAGGCCTTGTGTCGCCTGGCCCCTGTGGGCAGCCTCAGCACAGCCCTGATGACTAGCACGTAGGAGGCCAGGATGAAGAGGATGGTGGCGAAGATTATGAGGGAACTCAGGGCATAGCAGGCATTTTCAGCCTGGGGAGCTGGGGTGCAGGAGGCAGCCAGCAACGGGGCCGGGTCACAGACAAAATGATCCAGGGTGGGGCCGCAGAAGGAGAGCTGGGAGATGAGGGTGACAGGCACTATGAACCACAGGAAGCCAATGAGCCAGCAGGAGGAGGCCAGCACCCAGCAGCTGTGTGGGGACATGAGGACGGGGTAGCGCAGGGGGTGGCAGATGGCCAGGTACCTATCCAAGGCCATGGCCGAGAGGAAGAGGCACTCAGTGGCCCCCATGGATAAGAAGAAATAGAACTGCAGGAAGCAGGCAGGGAAGGAGATGGGGACACCGGGGGACACCAGGTCAGACAGCATCCGTGGCACCGTGGTTGTGACGTAGGAGATCTCCAGCCAGGAGAAGTTCCCCAGCAGGATGTACATGGGCAGGCGTTGGAGGCGGGGGTCCTGCAGCACGGCCCACACAATGCACAGGTTGCCTGCCAGCGTCCCGGTGTAGGCAGAGGAGAGAAGGGCACAGAGGAAAGTGCGGCTTTCCCAGTCCATGGAGGCGAAACCCAGCAGGATGAACTTGGTCACTGGGATGGTGCCATTGGCCGGATGTATCAGGGGGCCCTGGAGATGAAAGGAAATGATCAACAAGATTCCCAGGTTCTACCCAGAGCACTGGGAGGAGAGAGGGGTCTAGTGGTTATAGCAGTAGGAACTGGCACGCACACAGTCCCAGACACTTTCTCTCGTGCATCTCATATTTCCAATTCTGCCTGGGATCTGAAGCTCAAGCTGGGTTGATTCTGCCTTTGGAAACCCTCAGCACTGGATAAAGATCTTGCACTGAAGTATTGAGGCAGGTGTCCTGCTTGGGAAATGAACTCTTTCTCCTGCTTCCGTAGCTGGATCAGCTCCTATGGACCCGTCTGGGATCACCAATCCCATCTGTGCTGGTCAAAACAGTGGATGATGTCACAGAAGCAGAACGAGCTGATTTAACGGCCCCTCTTCCCTACTCTTCAAGGCTAATGTGAAATTGACTGGGCTGGCGCTGCACCTTTGGGCACCTAAATCCACTTGAGTGTCTGGTCCTAAATCCCTTTGGTAAATGGGATTGGAATCCTAAACCAGGAAATCACCTTGGAAAAATTTACCCCAAACCTTCCCCCCGACTAGCTAATGAGTGACACAGAACTGAATTGAGAGGACTTTTAAAAATTCCTTACCTTGAGTTTGGACAGATCCAAGTATGACATCAGTCATGGATTGACCAGAAAGGCTCCGCAGAAGGAAAATCTAGATCAAATATAGAAAAATCAGCATGAATGTATCCGTATGATTAAACTCTATAAATAATCGTTGCTCATGAAATGAATGTATATAGTCAATTGACAATTATATTATTTATAGATTGTATTAGTATTTATTTATTATTGCATGTGAAGAAGTGGGTTTTTTACCTACGAAAGCTTATGCCCAAATAACTCTGTTAGTCTTTAAAATGCCACCGGACTTCTTGTTGTTTTTGTGTATACAGACTAACCCAGCTACCCCTCTGATATTTATTATTGAGGTAACTCCTAGGAGCCCCAGTCAGGGACCAGGACCTCAATCTGCTGGGTGCAGCACAAACAGAGAAGAAAAATATGGTCTCTGCCCCAAGCATTTTACACATTCTACTTTCCAAATTAGATTAAACTAGTAAATTAAGAATTACAATGTATACTAATTTTGAGACCCAGATGTAGAATTAATAACAGTGTGCAATATTCATTCCTAAACTTGATTAACATGAACATTATTTATAATTCTGATTAAAAATAAAAAACTACCTAATATATTAATTCCTATAGTTAATTAAAATAAATTAATAACAATATATGTTATCAATTTCTACTTTGCATTTAAATAATGACTGAATAATTACATATTTCATGAGTAACTGTTTTCATGACTATAATAAATTAAGAACTAGATATTGTATTCAATCCTCATTAATACTAAATCCATATTTTATTGATTTTTGGAATCATTTCACATGTTAAATGAATGTTTACATGTCATAATTATGTCTAGATTTGATTAAAATCTTACATTAATACGTATATATTGTGCTGATTTCCACATTTGTTAAACATGTTGCATTAATAATTATATAGGATATGAATTCCTATTATCATTAACATATTTAATAATTATATAGTCTTATTTTCATTAATATAGTATATTAAGAATTATATATGACTTTTGTCTAGATTTGATTAAATATTAAATTAATAAGTATATTTTGTGCTATTTTCCAGATGTGATTAAAATAGTAATAATGATAAATGGTATTTCCCAGACATGGTTACAATTTTAATCTAATATGTATAGAAATGTCTAACTTTTATGGGGGGGAAATAAACTAAAACTAAATATATATTTAGATTTGGTTAAAATGTGGCATTTGTAGTTCTGCTTTTTTTTAACCTCCAGAGCAATTAAAATATTGAGTTAATAATTCTTTATAGGACAAATTTCCAAAATTGGTTGAAATATTGGGTTATGAATATTACACTAATTTCCAGGTTAAAGTCAAATATTACACTAATGTCCAGGTTAAAGTCAAACATTAAAGTAGTAAGTATATATTTTATTAATTCATATATTAAGTTGGTAAAATTCAAATAGATAGATGGAAAATGTTAAATCACTAAATATATTTTATGTATTTCTAAATTTGATTTAAAAATCCTACATCAATTCTGGGATCTGGACGAACCCAGACAAGTTTCTGCTCTGATTATCTCAGTGCAGAGAATATACAACATATCAGAATCTCTCTGCAAAGACAATATAAAAAGGAATTGTATTTTGTTTTTTCTTTTATTTCTTCTTTAGGAAAGAGAGAGAAAAAAAATCCATCCAAAATGTTTTAAAGCACTTTTCTATTTCTTTTAAACTGAGACATAACTGTCTATCCAGCAACCTATCTATTCTCTCACTTACTTTTCTGTTTATCTAGCTATCTGCCTGTCAGTTTAAAATGTAAATGTGCTCTTTGCTGAAGAACTATTGGGGAGTACAAGAATGTTTACTGGACACTCTTAATAATGTAAGCCTTAGCAACTGGTATAAATTGAACTGGCTTTTAAACTGGTATAGTTTCACAGGTGTGTGGACACACTTACTTTGGTCTCAAAGAAGCTGGTTTCAGTGTAGTGTAAACCTATTCTTAATTGATTAAAACCAAACCTGAATAATCGGGTTTCAACTGAATTAAGAACATCCGCATCACCTTTTGCATTAATTTAACTATATTGGTTTCAATTCACAGTGTAAATTACACTGGGTGAGGCTGTTAACTATGGTCTTCTCTGGTTTTACTGGGACATTACTGGGAAGACTGGGAGATGTTTCCTGAGAGCACTGACACCTACACTGATGAAGGGAAGGGGTTAGAATTTGAAATCAGAGTACCTTTCCCCACCATGTTAATTAGTCACTGGAACTGAATGGGTGTTTGTGGAAAAACAATGTCCCAGATCCCCAGCTAGTGTAAATTAGCAGAGCTCCATTGAAGGAGAGGAGTCAGGTGTAATGGTCAGAGTGGGTGAGGCTGAGAGTCAGGACTCCTGGGTTCTATCCCCAGCTCTGGGAGGGGAGTGGGGCCGGAGGGATAAAGCAAAGGGGCAGGGAGTCAGGAAATTCTGGGCCTCGGGGGCAGCAGGAAGCAACAACCCAATCACCTATTCTGACCCCCAGTATAACACAGACCAATGAGACCACCTGAAATCAGACCACAGTATTAGCACCTTCAGGAGACTAGATATTATTAAAAAATATTATTTGCCACAGGCAGATAGCAGGCGGGACTGTGGTGCACCAGTGCCTGAGACCTCAGCTGTGGCAGGGAAGTGGTTACATGAGACCCATCCAGATAGTCAAGGTGAGTGATCACACCCACAGGCTGCAAAGGAAGGCGACCCCCACCCCTTTCCGTGACAAGGTGACTGTTCATCTGAGTTGGGGAAAAATTCCTTCCCCACCCACATATGGTGATCAGTGAGACCTCGGACATGTGAGCGAGAACCAGCCGGCCTACCACACAAGAGAGACAGACAATGCTCCGTGCCACCTCAGAGCCCTGGCTCACCCCCCGGGATCCCATCTCCAGCTGTGGGCATCGCCAGGAGCTTCAGAGGAAGGAGATTAAAATAAAATAAAATAAATCCTCTCAGACTATATTGGTGGGGGAATCCCTTCCTGACCCCTGCTGGTGGCCGGCTGAAACTCTGAAGCATGAGCTTTAGGAACAAAGGACATTAACTGGAAGTGAGCCCATGGGCCGCTGAACCCTGTCTCCACCATCACAAGCAGCCCCATCGTACAATCACACTCATACATTTCTCCACCTCTCCCTTAAAACTAATGAAGTTGTATCCCCCAAAAACTCCTATTGGGGGGCTGCTGCAGAACCTCCCCCATCTGATGGTTAGAATCCTGCTGCTAATTGCCAGGCTGAATTTGTGCCTGGCCGGGTGAGTGGTTGGAGCAGGGAGGGGCGTGCGGCAGAACAGAGCAGCAGCCAGGGAAGAATCGAAGCGAGAAGGAAGCTGTGTGTGAAAACCCACCTGGCTGTGAGATCTCAGCTTCCTCCTCTCTCTGCCTCTGCTGTGAAGGGAGCTGGGCGAGAGGGGGCTGATATCTGCTCTCTGAGCCCCTGCCTCCCTGGGACTTGGTCTCTGGGGTGTGTAGGAACCGCCAGATCTCAATTGGCTCCCTGAATGATCTGTGGACACCCAGAACAGTGCCAGGGAGATGCCCCTGTCTCCACCCTCAGCCTTCATCCCCCTGCCCACCGCCCCACAGCCCACCCTCTCAAACAAAACTTGGTGGGTGTCAAGATGAGGCCACATTGAAATTACTCAGTGCGGGCCCCCTGGGCATGTGACTAATCCCAGCCAGGGGTTGGCAGTACTCAGGCAGTACTCTGTCTTCCAGGAGGTGCTGGGTTCTCTTGCTCTCTCCACCCATTGAGCAGGGTCCATTCCCTCAGTCAGGGATACTCACACACACACACCCCTCGGCGCTGGGTTAGCCATCCCCGTGTGGCATTTCTTTGTGGCATTGTGGGGGAGAGGGGGCTGATATCAGTTATCTGAGCCACTGGATCCCTGGGACTTGGTCTCCGGAATGGGTGGGAGCAGCGAAATCTGGATGTGATCCCTGAATGATCTGTGGACACCCACAGAAGTGCCAAGGATGCCCCTCTATCTTCCCCACAGCTCCCCCCACAGCCTTGTAACCCCCCCCCAAAAAAAAAACCCCACACAGCCCACCCCCTCAAACAGAACATGTAACGTGACTGGCAATATTAAGGCAGTGCTGTGTTCTCTAAGAGGTGCTGGGATCTCTCTCTCTGTGCACCCATTGAGCAGGGTCCGTTCCCTGAAGCAGGGACACTCACCCCCCAACCCCCGGGTTAGCCATCCCCATGCGTTATCACTTTGTGGCTGCTCCCAAAACACCCACCTCAGAGATAGCTGCATCTCAGTGCTGGACGAGCTTTCCCCACGCGGCATCGCTGTGGGGCCATTACCCAGCTGCCCCACCCCAGAACTGACTGCATCTCAGCTGTGCTGGACACATGGAGTTGACAGGCAAAGATGCTTTATAAACACAGGCCAAGTTTAGACCTTGTGCTGCTGGGGATGATATAGATATAGATGATTACTACAGAGAACTTTTTCCTGGGTGTCTGGCTGGTGAGTCTTGCCCACATGCTCGGGGTTCAGCTGATCACCATATTTGGGATTGGGAAGGAATTTTCCTCCAGGGTAGATTGGCAGAGGCCCTGGATGTTTTTCGCCTTCCTCTGCAGCATGGGGCACGGGTCACTTACTGGAGGATTCTCTGCATCTTGAAGTCTTTAAACCATGATTTGAGGACTTCAATAGCTGAGACATAGGTGAGAGGATTGTTGCAGGTGTGGGTGGGTGAGATTCTGTGGCCTGCATTGTGCAGGAGGTCAGACTAGATGATCATAATGGTCCCTTCTGACCTTAAAGTCTATGAGATATCGATATAGATATATTTTGTCAAGCCACGGGAAGAGCAAAACCCTGTCTGGGTCCCCATTGTGTTGGCCCTACACTTACCAGCACCTCGTTAATCATTATCTTTAATTAACTAGAATGTCACATGCCCCCTTGCTTCTCTAGGTCGAGCTGTTCACCCGGCTAGCCTGGGTCCCCTCTATGGCCAGCCCCTGGCCCGCACTCTGGTCAGGATGTGGGTGAGTGGACAAGGGTGAATATCTGAAAACTGTAGAAGCTGGCCACTAAAATCAGGCCTTTCCAGTTTTCACCAAAATAACCAGGGTAATTTCCTCGGGTCTGGCTGGAGTGATCAAGAGGGGCCTGGTGGTGAGGGGGGTCTGAATGAAGTGTGGTTAATAAGGGTTCTGACCTGAATGGGGGCGAGGGGCCCGGCTTGTAGGGGGGGGAGAGATGGAGTGGGGGCCACTTGACCAATTTTATACCAGACAGTCTTCTTTTGGGCTGGTTTGTCACCCAGCGTGAGGGGACAGGGCAGCACTTCCTTTAACATGGCGTCCCCCGTGCAGCATGATGAGTCACGCCGTTCCTGGAAGTGCTGGAATGTCTAGTATTCTGGGAACGCATGCATGGCCACCTTAGTCCCCCCTCCCAAACGCCTTTCAGCAAACTAAGTAGTCATGGGATGCGAAGGAAGGTGCTATCATGGGTTAGTAACTGGCTAAAAGATAAGAAACAAAGTGTAGGAATAAATGGTTAGTTTTCACAGTGGAGAGAGGACAGGGAGGATCAAAGCAAAGAAAGGGAAAAGGGAGCTTAGTCTCTTGTTCACCCCTTTGGGGCCCAGCTTGTCTGTAGGCTTGTTAGTGTCCTGATCAGAATTAGAGTCCACCCTTAGATCTCCCCACTTTTTGTAACCCTCATTCCATATCACATTCAGGCAGTCTCAGGGCAGCAGGGGTCACAATTCTCTCTCTCTTTGCTGATCTACCCCTGTAGCCAGCTGTCTCCAAGGCACAGCCAACTTCCCCTAGTTGCCAACCCTTCCTGAGGCAGGCTTTCCCTTTTTAAGCATCCTCCCTCCAGGCTGAGCCTAGGGGAGCTTGTTAGCTTTCTCCTGAATATGGCAAGTGTTGGCCCTCTCACACTTCTTTAGCCAAACTCAAGTTATTGGGCTCAGTACAGGGCTACCTGGGTAAAATCTAATGGCCTGTGATATACAGGAGGTCAGACTAGATGATCTAATGGTGCTGTTTGGCCTTTAACTCTATGAAATCTATGAATCCTGAATCCAGCTCCCTCCACCCCTGTTTCTAACCCATCATACCCTACTGTGCTCCCAGATTTTGGGGATATATCCCAGGAATCTTGATTCATAGACTCCTATTTCTAAAGCCCCACTCCACTCCTGGAGCCAGGGGGAAAAATCAGGAGACTTCACTCCTAATCTCTTTGGAAACTCGTGGCGATCAGGGGAGGTCCCGGACAGTTGGAAAAAGGCAAATATAGTGCCCATCTTTAAAAAAGGACAGAAGGAGAATCCAGGTAACTAGAGACCGGTCAGCCTCACCTCAGTCCCTGGGAAAATCATGCAGCAGATCCTCAAGGAATCTATTTTGAAGCACTTGGAGGAGAGGAAGGTGATCAGGAACAGTCAACATGGATTCACCAAGGGCAAGTCAGGCCTGACCAACATGATTGCCTTCTACGATGAGATAACCGGCTCTGTGGATATGGGAAAAGCGGTGTGTGATGGTGCAATGACTCACCCCTGTGGCACCTCCTGTTGGTCTCTCAGGGAACTAGCTCTCCAGCCTCCAGAGCACCCTCTGCAGGCTGATGCCTCACTTAACGCCGGGCCCCCGTGTCCCTCCTGGACCCCGGTGCCCTTCTGTCTGGGGTGCTGCCCCCCTGGCAGTACCCCCCTTAGTCTGGGTTTGTTCTCCCAGGAGGACCCCCCACTCACTATCCCCACCTTGCCTCAGCCTATAGGCTACTGCCAGTCACCATCAAGCCCCCGTTCACTGGGGCAGACTGCAGTCTGTATTAGCCAGTCATCATAGGCAAGGGGGGTTTGGACCTGCTGCCTTTGCCTACCCGTGGGCTGCCCCCTGAAACCCCAGTACCTTTTATGGCCTTAGACTAGGCCTGCAGCCTGGGGGGTTTCCAGGCCGGAGCTCCCCAGCTCCTCTGGCCTTCCCCTAGCCCTGCTCCACTCCAGGCACCTTCCCAGGTCTCCCAGCAGCCAGGCCCGTCTCCCTCCACAGCAAGAGAAGACTCCTCTTAGCTCCTGGCTGACAGCCCTTTATAGGGCCAGCTGTGGCCTGATTGGGGCGTTGCCTAGCTGAGGCTACACCCCCAATCAGCCTGCTCCCAGCCACAGCCCTCTCCCAGGGCTGTTCCAAGCCCCTCAGGACAGGAGTGGGGTAGCCACCCCGCTGCACGCTGGATGTGATATACCTTGACTTTACCAAAGCTTTTGATACAGTCTCCCACAATATTCTTGCCCACAAGTTAAAAAAGCATGGATTGGATGAATGGATTATAAAATGGATAGAAAGCTGGCAAGATTGTTGGGTTCAATGGGTAGTGATCAACGGCTCGATGTCTAGCTGGCAGCCGGTATCAAGCGGAGTGCCCCAGGGGTCGGTCCGGGAACCGATTTTGTTCAATATCTTCATTAATTATCTGGATTATGGGATGGAATGCATCCTCAGCAAGTTCGCGATTGACACTAAGATGGGGGGAGAGGTAGATATGCTGGAGGGTAGAGATAGGGTTCAGAATGACCTAGACAAATTGGAGGATTGGGCCAAAATTAATTTGATGAGATTCAACAAGGACAAGTGCAGAGTCCTGCACTTAGACTGGAAGAATCCCATGCACTGCTACACGCTGGGGACCGATTGGCTAAGCAGCAGTTCTGCAGGAAAGGACCTGGAGATTACAGTGGACAAGAAGCTGAATATGAGTCAACAGTTTTCCCTTGTTGCCAAGAAGTCCAACAGCATATTGGGCTGCATTAGTAGGAGCATTGCCAGCAGATCGAGGGAAGTTATTATTTCTCTGTATTGGGCACTGATGGGGCCACATCTGGAGTATTGCATCCAGTTTTTGTCCCTCCCCCCACCCCACTACAGAAGGGATGTGGACAAATTGTAGAGAGTTCAGTGGAGGGCAATGAAAATTATTAGGGGGCTGAGGCACATGACTTAAGAAGAGAGGCTGAGGTAACTGGGCTTGGTTAGGCCTTGGCTACACTTGCAGATGTACAGCGCTGTGAGTTAAACCCGTCTTCGTACAGCTGAGTAGGGAAAGTGCTGCAGCCTGTCCACACGGGCAGCTGCCAGCGCACTAAGGTGGCTACATTTGAGGCATTTGCAGCTGTATTGGGAGCGGTGCATTATGGGCATTCAAGTGGCTGCAATGTGCTTTTCAAATGCGGGGGGGTGAGGGGGACTTTGACAGGGAGCGTGTTGGGAGAGAGAGTGGATTTTTGGAGTATCCACAGAGTGTCAGCTCATTATCTCCTAAGTTTACACACCTCCACATCCCCTGCCTCTCTCTCAGTCACTGAAAGCAAACAGCAGGGGCTTTGTTTGTTTTTAAAGAGCAGATAAAAGAGAACTCGGGGAAACGGAGCCCTCCCCCTCCCCCCCGCCGTTCTTCTCCCCCCCCCGCCCCGCCGTCTCTGTCCAAGGTAACTTTGCTGCCGGCATTCCTAACGGAGCCCCCTCCCTTCCCCCCGCCTGCAAACAGTAGCTGTGTTTGGTTTTTTGTAAAGCAGCTCAAGAACGGAGCTCTGAACTCCAACCCGGAAGTGCCGTTTCAAAACAAAGGGAGCTTCCGGAGGTCAGTAACTGCGGAATTCCCCCGCTACATTGAAGGACCAGCCTTCCACCCACTTCGCAACAGTTGCTATTCCTCTTGGGGAGGTGGAGTACAAGCAGCACTGTATCTGAGGAGATACAGCGCTGCACGTGCCTTGCAAGTGTAGCCAGTTAGTGAGTTACAGCGCTGCAGGCAGTTTTATTGCGCTGTAACTCGTAAGTGTAGCCAAGGCCTAAGTCTGCAGAAAAGAAGAGTGAGGGGGGATTTGATAGCAGCCTTCGACTACCTAACGGGAGGTCCCAAAGAGGGTGGAGCTAGGCTGTTCTCAGTCGTGACTGGTGATAGGACAAGGAGTAATGGTCTCACGTTGCAGTGGGGGAGGTCTAGATTGGATATTAGGAAACAGTATTCCACAAGGAGGGTGGTGAAGCACTGGAATGGGTTATCTAGGGAGGTGGTGAAATCTCCATCCTTAGAGGTTTTTAAGGCCCATCTTGACAAAGCCCTGGCTGGGATAATTTAGTTAGGGTAGATCCTACTTTGAGAAGTGGGTTGGACTAGATGACCTCCTGAGGTCTCTTCCCAACCCTAATCTTCTACTGTGATTCTATGATTCCATCTGTACAGTTTTAAAACAAACACCTAAGTGACATAGCAATCTAAACTCAAGAGTCCTGGGATTTTCTGTGGCTCAAAAGCCAATCAAATGTCTAACTTTTCCCTTAGTGTCACATACTTTCCAGCAACTCAAAGCTCAGCCAATTCCAGACATGAGGAAAACACTTGCAATATGTAAATCCCAAATCTGAAAACTCCATAAACTTTTTAATAATCTCCCTTGGAACCAAAATGTCAGGCGCCTAATATCCAAATCCCCAATGTAGGATCTTTATTGGTCTTGTCTAGTGAAACTCTGGGGGATTTCAGAGTTGTTTCCTCTTATACCAGTGTTAGTGGAAAGGTTAGAAATAATATAATGAGATTTCTGGGGCTGATTCATCTTTGGACCTAGATGTGTTTTCTTCACCATGAGAGCGCTGAACAACTCCAAGACATGACTTCCCAGTGTCATTCTTCGCTGCTTAACATCAACTGGCCCTGAGATCACAGACACGGTAGAGTGAAGGATTCAGAATTTAGACATTAAAGTATGGAAAATGTGAACTGTAAGACTAAGCATTGGAACCTGTTCTATGACAATTCTGTTTTGTGAGAAGTTTCAAAGTTTCAAAATTTGTTTTTGCTCTGCAATGGAACAAAACCAAAACACTTTGAACATTTTCGTGAAATGGAATTGGCTGAAATTTCTGGTATTGGAGGAAAAAGTTCAGGTTTTCAGTTTCATCTATCTATCTATCTATCTATCTATCTATCTATCTATCTATCTATCTATCTATCTATCTATCTATCTATCTATGTATCTATCTATCCTCAGAAGTGATCTGAGAGCCCTGGATCTCAGAAACCTTCCCATCAGAACCTTCATTGAATCAATACATCTCTGGCAAGCATCTCTGCTTCAATGAAACAGCAGCACATTTTGATGACAGTAGCGTAGCCAGGGGGGAGCAGGGGGAGCAGCCGCTCCCCCTATGAGGAAGAGTGGCGCTAAGGCGCCGCCCGAGCAAGGCTTTGGCGGCGCTTTAAAAGGCCTGGGGCTCCTGCCGCTGCGGGGAGCCACGGGTATTTTAAAGCGCCCGCCCCACCTGCTGCCGGAGCCTGAGCGGGGAGCGGCTCAGGGGGGCAGCGAGGCGGCTCCCCGCTCAGGCGCTGAGGCAGGGGGCTCGCAGAGGCTGCCCTCCGGCTCCCCGCTCAGCAGCTCAGCCGCCCCTTGTCTCCCTGCTCAGCAGCCCAGAGGGGAGACAAGGGACAGCCACGGCGAGCCGCCCCTTGTCTCCCAGTTCAGCGGGGAGGCAGCGGGCAGCCGCAGCAAGCCACCCCTTGTCTCCCCGCTCAGCCGCTGAGCTGCTGAGCGGAGAGACAAGGAACAGCCACGGCGAGCCGCCCCTTGTCTCTCCGCTCAGCAGCTCAGCCGCTGAGCAGGGAGGCAGCGGGCAGCTGCCCGCCGCCCCCCAAATCTTGGCACCCTAGGCGACCACCTAGGGTCTCCTAGTGGGCGCGCCGGCCCTGCCAGCGGCTCCGGCGGCGGCTCTTTAAAGGGCCGGGGCTCCACAGCGGACATTTCAAGCGTCGCAGGGTGAGTACAGGGGGAGGGGGAGGCGCCTTTTTATAGCGCCGCCGCTCCCCCTGTGCTCAAGACCTGGCTACGCTACTGTTTGATGAAAATACATTTAGTCAAAAATTTTCTGACCAGCTCTACTAAGTTGCAGGCATTTGTGTTACAGAGAGTGGGGGAGATGCTCAGATAAGGAAATAATATTTTGATTAGGGATTAACACTTACAACCAGATTTTTAAAGGTACTTGGACACCTATGCTTAGGGATAGGTGCCCAGAGGCATTTTCAAAATAAAGTAGGTGCCTCACACCCCTTTAAATCAATGGGAGATGGGCACCTCGGTGCCTTTGAAAATCCCACTAGGTACCTATCTGCATCTTTAGACACTCAAAGACATTTAAAAATCTGGCCCTTGATGTTTCCAGAGCATTTCCATATATTTGTAATAATGTATTTAAAGTGTTTCTAGTAGCCCCATGGCTGCAGTACATAAGCATCTCAAGATATTTAAAGTATTTATCTTGATACACAGTCCGGTGAGGTAAGGAAGTTGCATTATCCCCATTGGTATGGGAAACTGAGGCACAGAGAGGATAAGGGCCAGGCTTCTAAAGGTGGTCTGACCCCTAAAATGCAGATAGGTGCCTAGTGGGATTTTCAGAAGTGCCTGGCTGACTTAAGAAGTCTGAACACCTTTTAAAATGTGCTGTAAAAATGCACTGACTAGTGTAAGGTCCGACAGGGCGTGTGTGACAGCGCAGGGAATGAAACCTGCATCTCCGCAGTGGCAGGCGGCTATCCTAAGGATCATCCTTCTTCATCTGCTGACAGGATAGGACTGGTGCCAATTGACCCAGCACATGCTGGGCCCATAGCAATGTCCCTGATGTCTCGCCCAGTGCTCTGTGTCGAGCTGATTTCTGTGCAGTTGCGTGGAGTGTCCAATGGAAAGGCCACCTGTTGCAGTAGCCAATGGGCCAGGCACAACTTCCACTGACCAGGGGCCGGTGCTGATTGGAAGGGCGGTGTGCCAACAGGGAAGTGGGGCAGAGTGACTCAGTACCAGGCTGGTCAAACACAGGATGCAAATTGCAGAGCAAGGAACTGAATGCTGGTTTGCCAGGTCCAGGGCCGGCCCTAGCTTTTTGGCCACCCCAAGCAAAAAACAAAACAAAACCCACAAGCGCCGCCGCCCCCCGCCCAATGTCGGCCAACACCCCCCCCAACAACGCCGCCCCGCCAAAACGCCGAGGGGGGGGGGGGCAGCGGGCAGGGCGGCATGCCCGCCGCCCCGCTCCCCCTGCCAGTGGGGAGCACGGAACACCTGCCACCCCGCTGCCCCGGCCGGGGCGCTGGTGGGGAGTGGAGCACGCCTGCCGCCCCGCTGCCCCTGCCAGTGGGGAGCATGGAACATCTGCCGCCCTGCTACCCCGGCTCAGGCGCCGGCGGGGAGCGGAGCACGCCTGCCTCCCCGCTCCCCCGGCCGGGGCGCCGGTGGGGAGCGGAGCACGCCTGCCGCCCTGCTCCCCCGGCCTGGGCGCCGGCGGGGAGCGGAGCACGCCTGCCGCCCTGCTACCCCGGCCCAGGCGCTGGCAGGGAGCGGAGCACGCCTGCCGCCCCGCTCCCCTGGCCGGGGTGCTGGCGGGGAGTGGAGCACGCCTGCCGCCCCGCTCCCCTGGCCGGGGTGCTGGCGGGGAGTGGAGCACGCCTGCCGCCCCACTCCCCTGGCCGCGGCGCCGGCGGGGAGTGGAGCATGCCTGCTGCCCGCTGCCCCGGCAGGGGCGCCAGAGGAAGATTAGTTTTTTTTGTAAATTAAAAAAAAAACAAAAAAAACCCTTGAGTGCCGCCCCCCTCCAGGTGCCGCCCCAAGCACGTGCTTGGTAGGCTGGTGCCTGGAGCCGGCCCTGGCCAGGTCCCAGCCTAGTGCGCTAACCATTGGGCCATCCTTCCCCACTAAGTAGCACGAGTTGAACTGAAGCAATGAAATATCTGGTGCTTTGGGGCAGGGATGGTTCCCGCAGGGGGATGGGAATGGGAGTTTGCTTCCCAGATCTGTGCAATGGCTGCAGACCGTAAACTCACCAAGACAGGTGGAGTCAGGGGACAGAGGCTGATAATAAGAATGCTCCATGTAAAGTCAGCCTGCATAGAGAGTCACATCCTTTCCCTCGTTGCATTCTGCAGCAGGAGAAGGGAAGCCCAGTTGCCTCCACCAGGCTGTTTGTCGTTGCCAGCATTCAGGGGTAGGGACGATGACATGGGACAATTGTGCAAATACATCAGGACTTTAATTGGCTACTGGATCCTCAGTTACTGATACATTTTGTGCATTTTAGGAATTAGGGCCAGGTTTTAAAAGATATTTAGACACCCAAAGATGCACATAGGAGCCTAGTGGAAATTTCAAAAGTGCCTAGGTGCCTAACTCCCATAGGTTGCAGTGTTCGGTGCTTTTGAAAACCCCACTAAGACCCTATCTGCATCATTTGGAACCTAAATACCTTTACAGATCTGGCCCCTATTGACCAAGATTTATGCTCCCTGGTGGAGTTCAGTGTTCAGCTGCTCGTTCTGGGAATTGGGTGCCTGACTCCTCTAAGCAGCTTTGGAAATCTTAGCCTGTAAGCCTGACATACCTCAGCCTAAGGGTAAATTGTTCCAAGCTATTTTAATGATTTGGGAGACCAGGTCCCATCTCCTAACATTAGCCACCCGAGGTCATACCGAGGAGGGTCAGGTGGGCTTGAGACCCCACACTGCAACATCCACACTGATAACATTAATGTGCTAGCTTGCTCCAAGCTGCAGTGTAGATATACACTTAGGAGCCTAATTCTCATTGAAAGTTCATGGTTTACACTGCTTGTTCTCAGCACTGCTAGGTTTAGCCCTGGATTTTCAAAGGAGTGGATGTCTGACACCCTTAGGCTGCTTTGAAAAACTAGGTGCCAAACCTTAGCCTGATTTCACAGAATCAGGTCTGGGATCAGTCCCTGGCTCTTCGTCCCTTCCATCAGACCTAAAGTGAACATGTTTTTCAGAATTTGTTGGTGGATCAAAAACATTTTGGGGAGGTGATGTCTCAGTTATAAGCTGTAGCTTAGTGGTTCACAGACTTACCTGTGGAGTGGGACAACTGGGTTTGATTTCCCTTTTTCCTAATTCAGAGAAAGGATTTGAATGTAGGTCTTCCATAATAGAGGAGCATGCTCTGGGTTATGGGATATTAGGGTAGGGGGTTTACTCAATTTCCACTCTTGAAGCTCTGCTATTTAGTGTAAATAATTAAAGATAGACTGGAGCAAGGATTTGATTTTGGGTATCCCCATGACTACCTTAATCACCAGATTATAGAGTCATTCTCACTAGCTTTCTGCCACAAATACTAAGAATCACTATGAATTGCAATTATGAATGACAATGGGCCAGGGAAAGAGAGCACGAATGATGCTACTGCCCAGTAGTTCATACACTCACCTAACATGTGAGCCACCACAAATATAATCACATATGAGGTCCAAGGTACCTAATTAAGCATCTACCCTTTTCCACTGCAGTTACACTGCTATTTCGCGTGTGCTTTCCCAATGAGAGGGAATTCCTAAGCAAAATAATGCACAAAAAGAAAACTTTGTTAAGGTTGTGAGTGGTTACCAGTAACTTAACAGTAAGAACTTCAAGGAGTTCATCTTTCTCATTAATGTCCTCCCTGCAGGTTTATTTTAAGGACAGTAAATGGAACAGGAGAACCTCACTACCCCTGTGACAGAATTTATTTTTGGGGGCATCTCTCAGAGCACTGAGCTCCAGCGCTTCCTCTTCCTGGTTTTTCTCCTAGTCTACGGGACTACATGGCTTGGGAACCTCACCATCATCATCACCGTGATCTCCAACCCCCACCTCCACACGCCCATGTACCTCCTATTGGCCAACTTGGCTTTCCTGGACCTCAGTGAGTCCTCGGTGACTGCCCCCAAGATGCTAAAGGACCTCCTGTACCAGCGCAAAACCATCTCATTCAATGGGTGTCTGACCCAGATGTTCTTCTTCCACTTCATCGGGGGCACTGTGGTCTTCTTCCTAGTAGTGATGGCAGCTGATCAGTATGTGGCCATCTATAAGCCATTGCACTACTTGACTATTATGAACAGAAGTATGTGTGTGGGGCTGGTGGCAGGGGCATGGCTCGGTGGCTTTGTCCATTCCATTGTCCAGCTTGCACTGATTATCCAACTGCCCTTTTGTGGACCCAACACGCTGGACAGTTTCTACTGCGATGTCCCCCAACTGATCAAACTGGCCTGCACGGACACGTACGTGATGGAGCTGCTGATGATCTCCAACAATGGGCTGGTCACCACAGGAGCCTTCATCGCATTGCTCATATCCTACACCATCATCCTGGTCAAGATAAGGACACATGTCATGGAAGGGAAACACAAAGCCCTGTCCACCTGTGCAGCTCAGGTCACAGTGGTGAGTTTGCATTTCGGGCCTTGTGTCTTCATCTATGACCGGCCTTTCCAGAAGTTCACTGTGGACAAGACAGTGTCTGTGCTGTACACAGTGGTCACTCCAATGCTGAACCCAATGATCTACACCCTGAGGAACACTGAGATGAAAAATGCCATCAGGAGGTTAATGGGAAGGTTCCTGTGCTCAGAGAGGAAAATGAATCTGTAACAGATTTGTGTTGCAGGCCAATTGTGTGATTTGCCTTTCTAAATACTTCCAAACTTCCCTAGGTATATTGATGCTCAAATCCCAATAATTTTCATGGGAATTAGGCATGTTTAATCCCTTAGGCATCTTTGAGATTCCCAGCCTTCAATCTGAAATTATATTTATTTTAGTTTCAGGAGAAGACTGACATGAAAGAACCTGATTATAGACTCTATGAGATAGAATTGTTGGCCAAGATCTTCAGTCAATCAATTTTACGTACTTATATGGCCTCCATAACAGAGTATCTGAGCTCCTCACAACCCTTAGTCCTCACAGCACCCTTGTGTAGTAGACAAATGCCATTTTCCCTGGTATACAGAAGGGGACTTGAGGAAGAAAGATATTAACTGATTCGCTCAAAGTTACAGAAGACGTTCCTGGAGGATGAAGGGAACCAAGGCAGGTCTTGACAGTGCCTTAAACATTCGACGATCCTTTCACACCTTTCACATCCCTTTTCTCTCTTACCACCAGAACCCCAAGAAATGGTGTGATTCTATGTAAGGGTGATACAAAATATCAGCTTAATTTCACATTATTGTTGTCTTTTTATGTAATTTGAAGTCTTTGTATCTTTACTAAATCTTCTAATAAAATTGTTTAAAGATTTCCTTTGCCTTCAGTGTGTCATCATTCTACATACCAGAGTTCTACATCATTCTACATACCAGACGATTAGACAGTCAGACCTTCTGTTTATCACAGGCCACTAAGTACCACCCAATGACCCCTATGTTAACCCCACCTCCCAGAATCTACAGACAGCTTGAGACAATAGCTCTGAGAGGGGAAACTGTTGTGGGTTTGACTGATGCAGGTACATCTCCCTGAATTTTCAGAGACCCTGAACCAGTCACAAAGATAACTCCATAAAGTTGAGAGGCAGGCGGCCGCTCCAGGATTGCTCTCACCATTGGTGGGCAGATGGGACAGTTCTGGGAGATAGAACCAAGTTTTTTACAAACATTGCATTACTTCTCCCCACTGCCTCCTGAGGTGGCTCCGAGGTGGCCCTCCTCCGGCTGGAGTAGATCCTTCCTCTGGCTGGGTGTCTCCAACTGGACATTTTCCCGGTCTCTCATCCTTCACCATCCCTGTCATTTTACCTAGGAGCCCCAGACCTAGTGTCTATATATTTATCAGCCAATTTACCAGCAAGGAACACATCTCCCAGATTTCTGTGTATGAACCATAGTCTTGAGATCTTAGAATAGTTCATGTTTATTAAAATGGTATAGAGGTCCTAAGCAACAAGAATCTCAAATACTGGAACAAACATAAAACTAGGCATCATGGTACAGATACTGAGGTCACGTCAACTGGAATAGCTCCATGCCACTATGCTAATGTACAGCATCCGGAGATGTGATCTCATTGACTCTAACTGCATTGTGGCTGATTTACGCAAGGTGTGTGTGTGTGTGTGTGTGTGTGGCGGGGGTTTTGACCCCCTTAACTCCAATGGAGCTACAGTTGATTAACACCAGATGAGGAGCTCGCCCTTCGTAATTGTTCAGCCTCTCTGGCATACCTACAATGTGAAATAAACATTTTTAACATGTCGTATAGCACTGCACCTGCAGCCCAATGAATCTTTTATTTTAGTGATGTTTGCAGGACGAAAACATATAATTGCTGAGAAAGAAAAAAGAAAGAAAGAAAGAAAGAAAGAAAGAAAGAAAGAAAGAAAGAAAGAAAGAAGTCAAAAATCCAACACAGAAAATCTCTGCAACGCTGAATTCCTCCAACATTATCTCCCCAGTGGGAAAGAAATGCTCCTTAGCCATTGAAAGTTCCATTCTTGAAATTAATCCCATGGGGCAAAGAGTTAGGAACATGCAGACTGGTTAGAAACTTTTGTCTCCTCTTCAGATTCACAGGCAAATAATATGTATTTGAAACTGAAAAATGGGCCAGATCTCCAGCTTGTGTAAATCACCAGTGGGGTTAATGAGGCCTGATTCCCCAGCTGGTGAAATCTGATATAGTCCATCAGCAACTTATTCCCAGCTAGTGTAAATCAAAGTAACTCCATTGAAATCAAAGGGCCAAATCTCCACTTGACATAAACAGCTCTAACTAATCAGAACTCAATGGAACCATATCAATTTACACCAGTTTAGGACGTAGCTGGGAGCTTTTAGTGTTTGCCTCTGGCTGCTTCTTAGTGACCAACATCAAACACCCAGGGCAGCCTGAGCTGTGGCTTCCTCTGGTGGCTGCATCCCAAGAGCTGCTGATGCAACACAGGAGGGGAAAAAATCTCTGCTCTGTCAGAGGTAATTCTATGGTGTTAATGAAGGAACAGGCTATTCTAGGCCAGCTGGGGCTCTAGTGCCACTGGGCTCTGAGCTATTGTAGGTCACGTCTGTGCTTCAAATATATATTTTATTCTACTATCTCCGGGATGCCACTTGTCTTTCAGCCCTGCCTTGTTTCTAGCCAAGAGTCCTTTCAGGGTGGGTCATTTCCTCCTCTGTGGGGTTAGGTTTGGTTAGGGCAGGTTGTCGGGGTGGTTTCTTCCTGAGGTGAGATCAGAGCTGGGCTCACAGCCCTGGAGACCAGATTCAGCTATTTAACCCCAGGGCAGGTACACCCTGGGCTGTGACCATATCTGAATCCCACACAATCCAGGATCAGTTCTAGAGTTAGGAGGGGCTTTCAATCCCTCATCCTAGTTAGTCCTTCACCTCTCAGCCAAGTCTGCCAGAAGAGAGGAGTAAGGAGTGGTCGTCTGTGGAGTGGGCCCCTGTCTGCCGGGAAGTGCAGAGAGACCCAGCCTCTGAGGGAATGTGGTGAAGAAGTAGGGAAACAGCTGCTGGATAACACAGTGGTGAGGGAATTATTGAGAGATATAGAGACAGACAATCACTGAGAATCCTGGCAGTGGACTGTCAAATGCTTCACAGGCTGGGAAACATTTTACAAAGACCAACACTGTAAGTTTGCTATTTCAGTTAATATGTTTGGGTTTTAATATACTGGAGGAAATGTAATAATGGAACTATGAATTACATTGAAACTCTAAGACTTTTACAATCATTTAATAAAACATCTAGAGCTATTTTTTTCCTAGCAGAAAATTTTATAAAATTGTATAGAAATTGTGGAAACCAATACATTTTTTGGTTTTGTCAATGGAGAACCAACCAATTGCTGTTGAAAGCTGCTGAAATCTGGGAAAAATTCACTGAATTTTTTGAAAAAAATGTTTTGCTTTTGCCAATACATATGTTGTTTTTCAGGATAGCAAAGACTTTCCAGGAAAATGTTTTCAATTGAAAACCCATTTCCTTTGAAATGATTTAAACAGAAAATGTCTGCGTACCCCCTTTTGGAAACTTATAATTAAGCCAGAATGCTAACAGTAATATTCTCCAATAACACCACAGTTTCGAACCCACTCACTCTATTGGCATCACATTTAATTGCTGTTTCAAACATTTACTTGAAGGATGGTAAAACTGAGTAAACAACAAAGTTGATACCTACAGAATATATGTTATACCTGCAGGCACCTTTAGACTTAGGCACACAGAGAGCTGAAGCCCCCAGGCAAAGCCTGTCTCTACCCAAGGACGTAGAGGAGAGCAGTGGGACTAGACCCCAGATCTCCTGCCCTGGCACCATATCCTTTGTCCCCCACTGATGCCTGCTAAACAGACAGCACACCCACTTAGTAAGACACAGCCAATGCCCCAAAGACTTTAAAATCAAAGTAAACACAGAAGAGGAAGGGATGGAGGGGAAACAGAGGCATAGGCAGGAGACATGACCAGCCCAATGTCACACAGCAGGTCGGTGGCAGAACCAGGAATAGGAATCAAATCTCCTGATGGCCACTGGCCCACACAGCACAGACATAAGGTCACAGTGGTAAATGACACAACATAGAATTAGCTGAGTGATGCTATTAGCTCCTAATCACACAGAGATGGAAATTCAGCTGGAATTTGGTGCCACAAATCGGTTTTGGAAATAGGCAGCAGGCCATCTGTGTGGTTTTGCAGTAAAATCCTTACAACTCAGCTGTCAGTGGGGATGCTTTGTGAGTCCATGTCACATTTCCCTGGCAAGTGGAAATCAGGCACCATTAGTTTTTTAGTATGTTACCTCCACATCCAAGTTTGCAGCCTGCTGTCTGACTAATAGGGGGATCATCTTGGCTAGAATTCTTGGGGTTGGATGTGCGTTCTTCATCCTTCTTACTCTATTTTATCAAGACACATCCTGAGCCAGATTTTCAGATAATGCAAACTTTGAACTTGGCTTTAAGGGAGCCATGCCAATTTCCACTCATATGTTATCTCACCTCTCCTAGTTAATGGAATGAGGAGTGCTGTGCACAATTGACACTTCTGCCAGGAGACACTAATGAGGGGAATCAGGGCAATTTCCTCTGTAACTCTGATCTCTCCCATTGTCTTTCTCCTTCCCTCCACAGCCATCACACAACGTGCTGAGGAAGAAAATGTCCAACCGAAGCACCGTGACCGAGTTCCTTCTCCTGGGATTCTCTGACGTTCGGGAGATGCAGATTTTACACTTTGTCGCGTTCCTGGTGATTTACCTGGCAGCCCTGATGGTGAATCTTCTCATTATCTCAGCCGTAGCCCTCGACCACCATCTTCACACCCCCATGTACTTCTTCCTGGCGAATCTTTCCATCCTAGACCTTGGCTCCATCTCTGTCACCATCCCCAAATCCATGGTCAATTCCCTCATGAACACCAGGGTGATTTCTTATTCTGGATGTGTCGCCCAAGTCTTTCTCTTTTTCCTCTTCACTGCAACTGATCTTGCCTTACTCACCATCATGGCGTACGACCGACATGTCGCCATCTGCCAACCACTACACTACGAGAGAGCGATGAACAGGAGAGCGTGTGTCCAAATGGCAGCCAGTGCCTGGATTACTGGTATTGTCTACTCTGCACTGCACACCGGGAACACCTTCAGGTTACCCTTCTGCCAGTCCAATGTCATCAACCAGTTCTTCTGTGAAATCCCCCAGCTACTCAAGCTCGCCTGCTCTGACTCGTACCTCAGTGAAGTTGGGGCTATTGCATTCAGTGCGTTTTTAGGTTTAAACTGCTTTGTTTTTATAATTGTGTCTTATGTTCAGATCTTCAAAGCAGTGCTGAGAATCCCCTCTGAGCAGGGCCGGCATAAAGCCTTCTCCACCTGCCTTCCTCACCTCATTGTTTTCTCTTTGTTACTTTCCACTTGCTTCTTTGAGTACATGAAACCCACCTCCAGCTCAGCATCAGTTCTGGATCTTGTGGTGGGTGTTCTCTATGCCCTAGTACCTCCAATGATGAATCCGATTGTCTACAGTATGAGGAACAAGGAGATCAAGGCTGCTTTAAAGAAACTGATTGTGTGGAGGTTATTCGCCAAGAATTAAAATGTCCGTCATTGATCCTTGGCTGTGATTCCATTCTGTGCTTCTTTGTACATATCAGCTGATGACAAAATTTTCTCCTTGAGAATATAAGGTGCAATCTGATTCAGAAGTCCTAAAAAACGGACTAGCTCCACTGAAGTAAAAGAGTTAGTATAAGATTGCACCAGTATACATAAGATCAGAATCTAAATATCCTTCCATACATCTACATAGATACTTATCTGTCTGTCTTAGGGATTTGTGTTGCTACTGTCATCACACTAACTGAGAACATTGCACAGAATATCAACAGCCACAGCAAAGTCACTAGTGGACTTCATGAAGTCTGTGACCATTCTCCTCTTCTGCAATAAAAATTGTGCTTGGGCTAGGAGAGGTTTGGCTTGTGTGTTTCTTTTTCATTTTGCTTCATTTTGTTTATTCATTGGTTGTTTCTTTGTTCCAGGTGGCTTTTGTGGGGTAGGAGTTTGGGAGGGTGGAGTATGCTTGATTTAATGGGGATATCCATTTATTTTGTCATCTATTCAAGGTATCAATATCAAAATCTCTTTCAAGGACTTTTCTGAGAGATTTGAAGTTTTGCTTTCCCCATTGATGAAGGGGTGGGAAAGACTTTCTGTAGGTGTAGGGATGGCTGAGTTCCTGTTCAAATGGTTATTTTAAGACTGATGGGGTTTTAGTCTGTTATTTGTGATGTGTTTGGACACGGTTTTCTTTATTCCTGCTGTGCTAAATAAATTATACTTTGGAAAATACCAGCTGGTCACTCAACGTACTACTCATCACAGCTCCGGTGGGAAGAACTGCAGGACCCAAACCCAATCAGATCAGCTGAGAAATCACGGTTGGTGCATTGGGTGCTGTAGCCTGGACCTCAGTATAAAAGTGGGAGAATCACGTGTTTCCACCCTATGAAACATACAGGAATGAGGCTTAAACCTGAGGGGTGCAGTCAGAGAGGCCAGAGAATCATTGAATCATAGGATTGTAGGACTAGATGGGGCCTCAAAAGGTCATCTAGTACAGTCCCCTGCACTCAAAGCAGGACTAAGTATTATTTAGACCATCCCTGACAGGTGAACCGTGAAGGGGTAAAGAGTGCAATTAGCCCTGTAACCTCAATAACTAGGATTTTGCCACATACTTTAAAGGGATCTGGATTTGGCCAAGGGTGTTTTATCCATACAAGGATCCAAAGGTGACAAAAGGTACCTTGGATCACAGAAGCTGGCTACTTATGTTACTGTTATTATTACTACTATATTTCTGCATAGTTGTGTGCACTATATATAAGTGAGATTAAAGGAGTAGATAGATAGATAGATAGTAGGGCTAACAATTAATTGCAGGTAACTCATGCAATTAACTCAATAAATTAATCACAATTAATCAGTTTTAATCGCATTGTTAAACAATAGAATACTAATTGAAATTTATTAAATATTTCGATGTTTTTCTGCATTTTCATATATACTGTATTCTGTGTTGTAATTGAAATCAAAGTGTATATTATTTTTATTACAAATATTTGCGCTGTAAAAATAATAAATGAAAGAAATAGTATTTTTCAATTCACCTCATACAAGTACTATAGTGCGACCTCTTTATCGTGAAAGTGCAATTTACAAATGTAGATTTTTTTTGTTACTTAACTGCACTCAGCAGAGCAATGTAAAACTTCAGAGCCAACAAGTCCACTCCATCCTACGTCTTGTTCAGTCAGTCGCTAAGACAAACAAGTTTGATTATATTTACAAGAGATAATGCTGCCTGCTTCTTATTTAGAATGTCACCAGAAAGTGAGAACAGTCATTTGCATGGCACTTTTGTGCACCATTGCAAGATATTTATGTGCCAGATATGCTATGCATTTATGTGCCCCATCATGCTTCGGCCGCCATTCCGAAGGAAAATGCTTCCATGCTGATGACCCTTGTTAAAAAAATAATGTGTTAATTAAATTTGTGACTGAACTCCTTGGGAGAATCCTGTCTCCTGCTCTGTTTTACCTACATTCTACCATATATTTCATGTTATAGCAGTGTCGGATGACAACCCAGCACAAGTTGTTAATTTTAAGAACACTTTCACTGCAGATTTGACAAAACACAAAGGAGGTACCAATGTGAGATTTCTAACGATAGATACCGCACTCGACCCAAGGTTTAAGACTCTGAAGTGCCTTAGAATCATAGAATATTAGAGTTGGAAGAGACATCAGGAGGTCATCTTGTCCAATCCCCTGCTCAAAGCAGGGACCAACACAAACTAAAACATCCCAACCAGGGCTTTGTCAAGCTGGGCCTTAAAAACCTCTAAGGATGGAGATTCCACCACCTCCCTAGGTAACCCATTCCAGTGCTTCACCACCCTACTAGTGAAATAGTGTTTCCTAATATCCAACTTAGAGCTCCCCCCACTGCAACTTGACACTATTGCTTCTTTTTCTGTCATCTGCCACCACTGATAACAGATGAGCTCCATCTTCTTTGGAACCCCCCTTCAGGAAGTTGAAGGCTGCTATCAAATCCACCCTCACTCTTTTCTTCTTCAGACTAAACAAGCCCAGTTCCCTCAGCCTCTCCTCGTAAGTCATGTGGCCCAGCCCCCTAATCATTTCTGTTGCCCTCCGCTGGACTGTCTCCAATTTGTCCACATCCTTTCTGTAGTGGGGGGACCAAAACTGGACACAATACTCCAGGTGTGGCCTCACCAGTGCCGAATAGAGGGGAATAATCACTTCCCTCGATCTGCTGGCAATGCTCCTACTAATACAGACCAATATGCTTTTGGAATTCTCGGCAACAAGGGCAAACTGCTGACTCATATTCAGCTTCTTGTCCACTGTAATCCCCAGGTCCTTTTCTGCAGAACTGCTGCTTAGGCAGTCGGTCCCCAGCCTGTAGTGGTGCATGGGATTCTTCCTTCCTAAGTGCAGGACTTTGCACTTGTCCTTGTCGAAACTCATGAGATTTCTTTTGGCCCAATCCTCCAATTTGTCTAGGTCACTCTGGACCCTATCCCGACCCTCCAGCATATGTACTTCTCCCCTGATTTTAGTGTCATAGGCAGAGGGAGGGATTGACCATGGGTCCAATACTTCTTGGGGGAGTTTTCTAACCATGAGGCTAAAGGTTACAATGGAGGCTGGCTACCCTTTCACCCGTCCGCTATTTTATGTGGAGCTAGCCATGGTCTGAGCACACCTACTGGATTGGGCCTCACAGGGAGGATAGTTGGGGGAATATCTATATTCCTGATTAGTGAATAACATTGGGGCTTAGGCGGGAGATAGGTGTCTGGATATCTGCCGAGTACCCATGCTGCAGCTTGGTCTATGCCATTTTAGGGATCCTTCCGCATTAGTATTTGCCATCTTGTTAATATTAAAACAATATTTGGAATAATTATTTTAGCCCTATTTTCAAATGTTGGGGGTTTTTCTTTGTCCCAATCCTGAAAACTGACCCACCTGGGAAGGCCATTGTGTCTTGAAGTTCTCTGATATTTTTTAGAGCTCGTGGATTGGATGTCAGTAGAGAGATTGTCTTGTGGAAGGTTCCGCTCTCATTTGTGATCTCACCAACAGCCTATCCGGCCACACACAATTATGGGGACTGCCCCCTTGGCCATTCAACGTCACATAACATCCCTGCACACGCTACAGAAGTTGGGCATATGGAAATGTGACATTAGGAAAACATGAGAGGCTGGATTAAGGGTTAAGTGCTGTAGTCCAGTGTTCAGGGCCCCGGAAACTGACACAGTGACACCTGCCTGAGTCTTCAGAGACCCTGATCTAATCACAAAGTTAACTGCATAAGACTGAGGTGTAGGCTTTACCTCCAGGACCACACTCATCCTCAGTTGGTGGTGTAGCTCATAGAGCTAGTTTAGCATTGCATTCAGAAGTAGCACAAGGCCCCTTAGGAGAAGTGGGATAGATCAGTGGTTTAAGCATTGATCTGCTTAAACCCAGCATTGTGAGTTCAATCCTTGAGGGGACTACTTAGGGATCTGGGGCAAAAAAATCTGTCAGGGGGAGGTACTTGGTCCTGCTTAGTGAAGGCAGGGGACTGGACTCAATGACTTTTCAAGGTCCTTCCAGTTCTAGGAGATTGACATATCTCCATTTATTTAAATTTTATTTTTATTTAAGCTACAGGACTATATCCTGTGAAGCAGTTAGCATAAGGCTTTGAGACCTGTGAACTTTATCATAAGTAAGTGGCCTAATAGTGACCCTGAGATTTGCAGAATTGGGAACATTGTGCTTATGGCAGGAGTCTGTATAAAATGACACCAGGTAACAGTAGGAAAATTGATCTGACATTAGGCTTGGATATATTAGCATAGAAACATTGGTAGATGATTAACAATGAACTTGCCTTGGCAACGAATTGCACGATATGATAATATGTGAGAACCCTGAAATACTAATTTATAGAATTAGGACCCCATAATATTATTAGAGTGAGGACATTCAATATGGGCAAAAACGTTTGGGCATTTGTATGAATATTAATGTCAGCAATCAGGCCCTACAATAGGTCAGGCCCACATGTAAGGGGGAGATATGGATCATCAGACTTGTTTGGTATGTCAGGGACCAGATAGATGACTGAGTCTCTCTTACCACCAGATCCACAAGGAAAGGTGTGTTTCTATGTAAAGCACGATAAAAAATATCAGCTTAATTATATATTACTGCTCTTTTTATGTGATTTGGAGCAGCTGTGTCACTACTGATTGAGCTAATAAAAGTGTTTAAAGATTCATTTTTCTTGCAGTGTGTGTTGTTATTCTTCACATCGGGGTTCCCAACCAGACATTGAACTTGATAACCCTGATTCTGTTGTGCCAAATTCTGGAACTAGAACTTTACAATCCCCAACTCATTAAAGAAGTCATTAATTGGAAATCAATAATAGAATCAGTAACCACTTGCAACAACTGGACTGGGAAGTCCTGGGTGTTCCAACCAATTTATTATAGACATGATACCACTTCACCCCACAGCACTCTCTCCTGGCGTGCCACTGAGGTGCCTCCCTGCCCCTGGTTTAGGTCCTTCCTCTGGGTCAGTATCTGTACTTGGGAGTGATCTCTCATCCCTCTCCATCCCTGTTATGTTACCTATAGACCCAGACCTGGCTGGATACTCCTCACCAATTTAACAGCTAGGTGCAGATCTTTCAGGGTTCTGTCTCTTTAACTTTGACCTTACCATCTCAGAATCTTCCATTATCTCAAGATCTTAGACTCTTCCATGGTGATTAAAATGTGATGGATGGTCTAAGCAATAAGAAATTCAAATACTGTACAGGAAAAAAATTCAACTGGGCATCATGGTACAGGTACTCAGATCACATCAACTGGAATAGCTCCATAGTATTATCCTATTTATACCAACTGGAGATCTGGCCTCATTGACTTCAATGGTACTAAGGCAGATTTACAAAAGTTGGGGGCAGAGGGGATTTTGATTCAATTGACTCCAAAGAAGCTACATTGATATACATCAGTTTGAGATCTGCCCCTTTGTATTTCTTCAGTCTCTAGGACATGTATACAACTGGTGTGAATTAAACATTTTTAAGAAGTGATGTAGCATTGCAGCTGAAGCCTAGTGGGCCTTTATTTTATTTTCATGTTGTCTGCAGTAATTGTATACATATCTATTTGCTGAGAAAGAAAGAAAGAAAGAAAGAAAGAAAGAAAGAAAGAAAGAAAGAAAGAAAGAAAGAAAGAAAGAAAGAAAGAAAGTTGGGGCAAGTTGAAAATCTGATAGAGAAAATCTCCGCAATACTGAATTCCTCCATAGTTCTGTACCCAGTAGGAATTAATCACCCAGTAGTCATGGCAACTAATTGACATATATGGTAATAAATTTAAACTAATTAATATGCTAATCTATAGGATAAGACCACCCCATTACTATGAGTGTGAGACAGTGAAGATACAGTAAAAGTGGAAGGAGTTATTCATGCATGTGCATGATGAACATCAAGGGCTATAAATTCTTGGCATGGATTAGGCTATTGGAATTCTCCATCAGCTTGATGGAGCCAAATAGAAACTTTCTTAACCCTTCGAGTCCTCTCACAGTATAGATTGAGTATTCCCCGCCAATGGTGCTGAACATTATTACAGGGTTGTATTATTTCACCTTACGTGTATGGATTGTTTTACTTATAGGACAAATCATAGTAATAATAACAATTTCGCAATCACAAAAAAGTGTTGTTATCACAGACATTCACAAAGGGGCTCCCAACTAAACAGTAATTGTGATAATACTTGGCCTAATCTCGGGACAAGAACCTACCATATTTCAGAGTGTTAATTGGGAACTCTAAATAATTAAGGAGATCAATACGTAACCAATTAGCTCAGGCAACAGTAGCGAAGGCTACATTGATGTAGGGCATAGAGATCTAGGGGTGGCAAAGGGCAGAGAGGTCTATGGTTAGAGAAGGAGGTGAATTTCACAGTTGAGGAATGGGATGTCTTTTATGGAAAGGAAGGAGAATGTTATGGAGGATGAACTGCTGTGGAGCTGGTGAATCGAGTCAAAATTTTGCAAATTATTCTTACAATGCTGTGCAGAGGCCTACATTTTGGGATATGAGCTTTCTTATCCGTCTCTATAATTAAATAATGCAGTTAGTGCTGTCACTACCGGTTTCTTCTTTAGTCATTCGGTGCATTTCTGCCCAGTTCAGCTGAATCTGCCCAAGCCAAGACCTACCCATTAAGGCTGGGTAATTATCGTTCACCACAAACAGTGGCAATTTAGCAGCCTGTCCATTGAGTTCCACCTTAACATCAATAGTGCCCAGCATGGGCACAGCTTCTTCCGTATAAGTATTCAGAACAGTTTTTGTTGCCTTAAGAGGAAGATGCTGTAGCTTTTCTTTACACACAGTCTCGCAGACCAGCGAGACAGCTGCACCGGTGTCCAGTTCCATGCGTATAGGTTTGCCGTCCAACAACGGGGTTACCCAGTATTCATGGGAGCCCACTGCCAAAGACAAAACACGCAGTGGCACTTCTTCTTGTGATGAGGTGTCTTCTTGGTTATCCTGGGTCTGCTCTAAGGTATGCAGGTTTCCCTTTTTGGTCGGCCAGACCATAGGCCTCTTTTTCTTTTGTTTACAGGCACACTCAATGTGTCCCTTTTTGCCACAGTGTTGACACACCAGGTCCTTACACCAGCATTCTGATGGCTGGTGACCCGGCTTACCACAGCGGTAACATTCCTGACTCTGCACAGTTTTGTGGGTAGATTCTTGTGACACTTTATGCACCCTAGGGGATGCACCGATGTATTGCGCCTCATTTGTAGCTAGCTCTATGGAGACTGAAATATCAACGGCCTTCTGTAAGGTAAGCTGAGCCTTTGTCAATAGGCACTTCCGTTTAGCTTCACTGTATAGGCCACACACTAACCTGTCACGTAGGGTGTCATTTAACATCTCCTTAAATTCACAGTGTTCCGCAAGCCTTTTTAAAGTTGCTACAAATTGTACAACTGTTTCATCTTCTTTTTGATCTCTTTTGTGGAACCTATATCTTTCTGCAATTGCCAGTGGGAATTTTGGGAAAAATGGGACCCCAGGATTTCCACAATGTCACTGTAAGATTTGGTCTCAGGCTTAACAGGGTATAGTAAGCTGCATAGCTGGGGGTAGGTTTCAGCCCCTACAACACTTAAGAATATCGGCACCTTCTTCTCTTCTGTAATACCATTTGCAATAACAAAAAGCTCAAAACGCTCAGTATACACATGCCATTGCACTATATTCTCCTCAAAAGGTTCCAGTGACCCTGTAAGTGTAGCCATGGTTTTAGTTTCAGGTTTCACAGTCAGTAACTACAAACCAGCACAGTCAGTGCAAACAAGCCAGTTCTCACCCCCTTCCAACAGCTAAAAGATTTTCGTAGGTTTTTTGATTTTTGGTTTTTTTTTTACCTTGACTTCTACTTCCTTCTGTTGCTGGGGCAGCACAGGGATCCCACCCTCGTTGCCACTTTGTTGTATCCTTGGGGGCAGCAGTTTTAGGAAGAAATCACTTGAAACACAGAGAGCTGTGAGCCTTAAAAGCAGCCAGTTATTTTCACACATTGAACCAACCAAACCAGCCAAAACTGGCTGGGCTATCCCCTAATAATCTAACTCAGTTGCCATAGCAACAACAAGGTGCTATTACCACGACAACCAAATACACAACAAATCCCACCCAGGTACCCCTGTGTTGAGCCCAATGTCTTCAGTTAAACTAAAGTATTTCAGTCGTAAGCAGACTGCACTGTTGTGAGTCACAGGCCTAGACCTGGGCAGACTGAGGTCTCACCTGTGCCCTAGGCCCTGGCAAAGACAGGTCAGCTGGGGCACATCCAGGTCATCCTAGCAGGCAACCTGCGCCCCATGCTGCAGGGAAAAGTTTCATTTTAATTTTGACCCTTTTTATTCACCTTTTCTTTAGCATTAATTAACTGAAATTTCCAAATGGTTTCTTTTCAAATTGAAAAATGTCAAAACTGGACATTTTAGCAAATTTGAAACTTCTAATAGAAATCAGATTAGGAGATTCATCAAAACCAACCAACCCTTTCCTGTGAACAGGGTTTCAATGAATTAGCATTTTCTGAAGAACAAAACCATATTGTGAGAAAATTCCAACCCGAGTTCATTATCAGTCCACGGAAGACAATTTCTTCCTCCCCTCTTAGGCCCCAACCCTGAAACATGATCCTCCCTCCCTCCCACCGGCAGACATCTATGTCCATGTGAATGCCTTTCAACTGGGGGGCTCTCAAACGTTTCTCAGATCACTGACCATATCAAGAGAGAGAGATGCCTTGTAACCCGTCCCCTCTCCATTGTGATCTCACCAACTTCCTTTTCTCCCAGACACGAATATAGAGACCACCTTCTTTACCCATTCAAGTTCACACAACAGCTCAGCATAAACCTACTGCCTCATCTTCAGTTCAGATTCACAGGCAAAGGAAATGGATTTGAAGCTGTTTAATGAGGCAAGATCCCCAGCAGGTGTGTATCCGCCATAGCTCCATTGGTGTCAATGAGCAAGAACCACAGCTGGTGTAAATCAGCAGTAGCTCCAGTGGAGTTAATGAGGCCTGACTCCCCAGCTGGGGAAAACTGACAGAGCTGCATGGGCCTCTTAGGACCAGAACCCAGCTAATGGAAATCAAAGTAGCTCCATTGGAATCAAATGGCCAGATCTCTGCTTGGCATAAACAGCCCTAAATACCTGGAACTCAATGGAATTGTGTCAATTTACACTGGTTTAGGACGTAGCTGGGAGCTTTTAGTGTTTGCCTCTGGCTGCTTCTTAGTGACCAACATCAAACACCCAGGGCAGCCTGAGCTGTGGGTTCCTCTGGTGTCTGCATCCCAAGAGCTGCTGATGCAACACAGGAGGGAAAAAAATCTCTGCTCTGTCACAGGTAATTCTATGGTGTTAATGAAGGAACAGGCTATTCCAGGCCAGCTGGGGCTCTGGTACCACTGGGCTCTGAGCTATTGTAGGTCACATGTCTGTGTTACAAATATATAGTTTGTCGTGTAATCTCCTTTGGACACCCTTTGGGCCTCAGCCCGGCCTTGTGTGTAGCCCGGGGTCCTTTCAGAGTTCTGGTATCATGTGAGATCCAGGGCAGGTGCTGTTCCCCTCTGGGGGTTAGGGTCAGCTAGGGCAGCTAGTCAGGGTTGTTTGCTCCTGAGATGAGATCAGAGCTCAGGTCACAGCCCTGCAGTCTGGATCCAACTATTTAGCCCCAGAGCAGGGACATCCTGGGTTGTGAACAAGCAGCTTGAACAAGCCGGGATCAGTTTCAGTGCTGGGAGGGGCTCTCTGCCCCCATCCTATTTAGTCCTTCACCTCTCAGCAGAGCCTGCCCGAGATGGGGAGCAGGGAGCACCCATCTGTGGAGTGGGTCACTGCCTGCTAGGAACTGCACAAGACCCAGCAGCTTGGGAAACATGGTGAAGCGAGAGGGAAACAGCTGCTGGGTAACACAGCGATTGGGGCATTATTTCTACAGACGGGCAATGACTGAAGGATCCTGGCTGTGAAGAGTCCCACGCATCACGGGCCGGGAAACATTCCACAAAGACTGCTACAGTAAGTTTCTTATTTCAATCATACATGTTTAGTTATTTATATGCTGGTCAAATTTCATAACAGAACTAGGAGTTACAACTGGAACTTTTCAAGGCTTTTTATATAATTTAATCAAACATTTAGAGCTACTCAGAGGTTGTTGTTTTTTTCTCCCAGCCACAAACCGTTGACTTTTCATAGATATTATAAAAACCAATTGTTTTTTGTTTTGTTTTTATTCATTGAGACCTAACCAGACAATTTCAGGTAAATTGCTGGAAACTGAAACATTTTCACTTAAATAAAGAAATATTATTTTGACTTTTCCAATACCTGAGTTGTGTTTCAAGAATAACACAGGCTTCCCAGAATAGTTCTTTAGTTGAAAACCCAGTTTTACTTTGAAACAATTTAAATAGAAAATGTATGAATACCCCAGATTGGAAACTTTGATGTAAGCGAGAGTGGGAACATTGATACTGTCCAATAATAGCAAAAATTTGAACCCAGTCACTCTATTGCAATGGTGTTTATTTCTGTTTCAAAGGGATACTTGATGATTCATAAAATTCAGTAAGCAGCAAAGTTGGCAGCCAACAGCATCGGTATTAAACATACTAGTGCCTTAAATGGAGAACAGAGAATTGAAGCCCCCAACCAAAGCCTGTCTCTCTTATCCCTGCCAAGGACATAGAGGATGTCAATGGATTAGAACCTAGATATTCTGCTCTAGCGCCGTATCCTCTGTCCCACACTACTGCTGGCTAAACCCAATAATGTAAATGGGGGCATTGAACATACACATAATAAGACACAGCCAATCCGCCAGAGGGCTCGCAGTCCTAGCAGACAAGGCAGAGAAAGGGCGGGAGGGGAAACAGAGGCACAGGGAAGTGATTGGCCCAAGGTCACACAGCAGGTCAGAGGCAGAGCCAAGAATAGACTCCAAGTCTCCTGACGGCCACTGACCTGCACAGACATAAAGTGACAGAGGTAAACAATGCAGCAGAGAGGTAGCTGAGCGATTCTGCTAGCCCATCAGTACACAGAGATGGAAATGGGATATTGTGTCACAAATCGATACATAAGCAGGCAGCAGGCCATCGATGTGGTCCTGCAGTTGAATCACTACAGATGAGCTCTCATGCAGGATACTAAGTGAGTCTATGGCATATTTCCCCGGAAAGTGGATATCAGGCCGTGTTGGCATTTTAGCATTTTATTTTCAAGCCCAAGTTCACAGCCTGCTGTTCATAGCAATAGGGGATCCAGCTTGGTTAGAATTGCTGCATTGGGATAGAACATTGCTCCATCCTTCACACGGCATTTTATCAAGTCACATCCTGGGGCAGATCTTTAGGTGATGCAAACTGATACAGCTCCATTGACTTTACATTCATGTGATAACTCACCACTGCTAGTTAATAGCAGTGACGAGCGCTGTGCATTGTGGACACTCTCATTATGAGAAATTTCTGTGTGGAATCAGGGCCACTCCCTCTATCACTATAATCCCTACCACTGTTTTTGTCCTTCCCTCCACAGCCATCATACAATGAACTGAGAAAGAAAATGTCCAACCAAACCACGGTGACCGAGTTCCTTCTCCTGGGATTCTCTGACATTCGGGAGCTGCAGATTTTGTACTTTGTCATGTTCCTGATGATTTACCTGGCAGGCCTGATGGGGAATTTTCTCATCATCTCAGCTGTAGGTCTTGACCACCATCTTCACACCCCCATGTACTTCTTCCTGGTGAATCTGTCCATCCTAGATCTTGGCTCCATCTCTGTCACCATCCCCAAATCCATGGCCAATTCGCTCATGAACACCAGGGTGATTTCTTATCCTGCATGTGTTGCCCAAGTCTTTCTCTTTTTCCTCTTCACCGCAACTGATTTTGCCTTACTCACCATTATGGCGTATGACCGACATGTCGCCATCCGCCAACCACTGCACTACGAGACAGTGATGAACAGGAGAGCGTGTGTCCAAATGGCAGCCAGTGCCTGGATTACTGGTATTGTCTACTCTGCCCTGCACATCGGGAACACCTTCAGGTTACCCTTCTGCCAGTCCAATGTCATCAGCCAGTTCTTCTGTGAAATCCCCCAGCTACTCAAGCTCACCTGCTCTGACTCGTACCTCAGTGAACTTGGGCTTCTTGCCTTTAGTATGTTTTTATGTTTAAACTGCTTTGTTTTTATAATTGTGTCTTATGTTCAGATCTTCAAAGCCGTGCTGAGAATCCCCTCTGAGCAGGGCCGGCGTAAAGCCTTCTCCACCTGCCTCCCTCACCTCACTGTGGTCTCCTTGTTTCTTTGCACTGGCATGTTTGAGTACCTGGAACCCACTTCCAGCTCAGCATCAGGTCTGGATCTTATGATGGGTGTTCTCTATTCTGTGGTGCCTCCAATGACGAATCCGATCATCTACAGCATGAGGAACAAGGAGATCAAAGCTGCATTAAAGAAACTGATTGTGTGGAGGTTATTCACAAGGAATTAAAATGTCCATAATTTCTCCTTGATTGAGATTTCATTCTGAGCTTCTTCTCGTATATAATCAACTGATGTCAAAATTGTTTCCTTGAGAACATAGGGTGCAATCTGTTTATAAGTTCATAAAATCTGGACTAACTCCACTGAATTAAAATGAGTAAATTTTGAATTACATCACTGTAAATAAGATCAGAATCTAAATATCTATCCATAAATGTACATACACACCTATCTATCTTTGGGTTTTATACTGCTAACATCGCCATGCTATCTGAGCATGTCACACAGAATATCAACAGCCATAGCTAAGTCACTAGTGAACATTAAGACTCTGTCTCTTCTCCTTTTTTAGGATAAAAATTGTGATTGTGGTTTGAGAGGTTTGGCTTGTTTGTTTACTTGTTTATTATTTGTTGTGTTTTGTTTGGTTGATCAATTGATTGATTTCTTTTGTGGGGTAGGAGTTTGGAATGGTGGAATATGTCTTTTTAAATTTACAGTTATTTTGCCTTCTATTCAAGGTGTCAATGTACTAATCTCTTTTATGGGGTCTTCTGAGACATTTGAAATTTTGCTTTCCACCTTGATGAAGAATGAGGGGGGAAGGGTTTTTTAGGTGTCTGGAGAGTTGAGCTCCAGTTCAGAAGATTATTTTATTGCTTATCAAGTATCAGAGGGGTAATCGTCTTAGTCTGGATCTGTAGATGCGACAAAGGGTCCTGTGGCATCTTATAGACTAACAGATGTATTGGAGCATAAGCTTTCGTGGGTGAATACCCACTTCGCTGGATGCATCCGATTTTATTGTGCTACTTATGATGTGTTAGGGAACCTAGACCCTTATCTAATTTTATGTATTTTTTTATTAAATAAATAAATACTGTATTGTTCTTTCTATGATGAAAAGTCGTTCGGGGTGAGAAAGTTACTACAATGTTTCCTAAAGTCAAACTGAGTCTGGATAAAATGGCCAAATCTTTGTCCTATTGCTGTGATGGGGCTGGAATTGCTCTCTTGTATTTTCTCATATGTTATGTTTTACTAATAAATCTTTCTTTGCATGAAGAAAGCCAGGTAGCAATTCAACATGCTGCTTTTCACAGCTGCTCCCAAACTTCTACTGAAGTGTCGGACTGAAGAAGTAGTACGACTGGGTTGATGGGAAGCATTGTATTCAGTTTTCATTAGTTTAGGTGAAAGATTATTACGGTGAACATATGGGAAATGATCTTATGGTGAGTGGAGAGGGTGGAAGTTGATCACTGGTTGACGGATAAAAATGATTTGGTTTCTGACTAGCTGGCGGAGGGTAGGTCTATAACAGGTGGAGGTGGGATAGTCCATGAATGGTAGAAGGTGGAGAAGGGTATATATCACTGGTTGAGGTAGAGAATGTTATGGTTCATGAATGCAGTATTATCTGATGATTATTGGAAGGGAAAAGATCTGTGTTTGGTAGAGGATCAAGAAGCCTATGCTTGGTAGAGGGTAGAGTAGCTGAGATGCTGATTTTAGGATAAGAGATGAGAAGAATAATGTAGAAATGCAACAGATCTTTAGGCCCAAGCCTATAAGAATGAGTGTAATTGCTTAATTTAAATGCAAGGCCTCACAGCCTTGGTAGGAGTAAGTTGCTTAATGAAGTTATCAACTGGTACCAGTTTTAGGGTATTGGGGAGGGAGTTAAGAACAACAGATGATCAGCAGATGTTTTACCATCAGCAGACATGGTGACTAATTGACATATATTCTTATAAGTTTAAACTAATTAATATACTAATCTGTAGGATAAGGAGACGTCATTACCATGAGTGTGAGGCAGTGAAAATATGGTAAAAGTGGAAGAAGTTATTCATGCACATGCATGATGAACATCAAGGCCTATAAATTCTTGGCATGGATTAGGCCAGTGGTCCCCAACCTTTCTGTGGCCAAGAGCACATTCATCCCTTCATCAGAGTGTGGCAGGAGCGATGCTTCTCGGCGGCACTTCGGTGACGACGGTTCTCCACCAGAAGCACTGCACAGCGGCATTTTGGTGGCGACGCTTCTCCGGCAGATGCTCCTCTCCTCTTCCTTCATTGGCACTGGCCCTCACAGCGGGTGCCCATAAATGTCTCGGCGGGCACCATGGCACCCACGGGCACAGCGTTGGGGACCACTGGATTAGGCTATTGGAGTTCTCCATCAGCATGATGGAGCCAAATAGAAACTTTCTCAACCCTTCAAGTCCTCTCAAAGTGTAGAATGAGTATTCTCAGCCAATGGTGTTGAACATTATTACAGGCTTGTATTATTTCACTTTACGGGTGTGGATTGTTTTACTTATAGTACAAATCATAGTAATAATAAAAATTTCACAATCGCAAAAACTCTTCCTGGAGTGTTAGTTGTTGTCACAGACGGGCACAGTGGGACTCCCAGCTAAACAGTAATTCTGATTAATACTTGGCCTGATCTTGGAACAAGAACCTACCATATTTCAGAGTGTTAATTGGGAACTTAAATAATTAGGAAGATCAATATGTAACCAATAGCTCGGGCAACAGTAGACAAGGCTACGTTGGTGTAAGGCATAAATGTCTAGGGGTGGCAGAGGGCAGAGAGGTCTATGGTTGGTGAAGAAGGTGAATTTCACAGTTGATGAATGGGATGTCTTTTAGGGTAAAGGAAGGAGAATATTATGGAGGATGAATACTGCGGAGCAGGAGAACCGAGTCAAAATTTTGCAAGTTTTTTTTACAGTGCTGTGCAGAGGTCTATATTTTGGGCTATGTGCTCTCTTATTTGTCTCTATAATTAAGTAATGCAGATAGTGCTGTCACTGGATTCTATGGCATTTAACCACCAGCTGTTGGTCTTGTGTGGAGCAGCGCAAATTGATATCTCAGGTAAACTGGCCTGGCAATATTAACTCCAGGTGGTGATGAGCCCTTTTATACCATGACTGGATTTGGTTCACTGAGTGCTACAGCACCACTACATTTTGGTAGGTGTGGATGTTGCTCAAATGTTCTCTCTGGCCTTTGTCAACAGTTGGGTTTCTGGGACCTGGGTGTGTCAGTTGCTTTAGACACCACCCCGCTAAGTAGACTAGAGAGAGAGATCACCATTGACAAGGGCTGGCATGGAGTGAGGATGCCGGGCCACTGCCCATGTCATCAGTGCAATTTAGATCACTACTGCTGAGATTTTCAAAGCTGCCTTGCCAATTGGAACGCCAGTTCTCATTAATTCCATTCACAGCTGAGTATCCAAAATCCCCTAAGTGGCTTTGTAATTTCCGCCCAAAAGACTAGAGAAAGTTTCATGAAAATGGCCTATCTCCCATTTTCAAAAGTGCCCTAGTATCTCCCTAGAGGCATCTAAAGACATTTAAAAACTTCATCCTAAGTCACTTGGTAGTTTAAGGTCTTATTTACACTTCAAATGCGACAATGTCACACCTGCAGCCTGGTGCATGCCATTTCAAGGATACTTCAACGTTAGTATTTGCCGTCTTGTTAATATTAAGACAATATTTGCAATAATTATTTTGAACCCTGTTTTCAAATGTTGCTTTTACTAGGTCCCAGTCCTGAAGAGTGACCAACCTGGGCAGACCTTTCTGTCTTCATGTTCTCAGACTTTTTTTTAGAGCTCACGAACTGTATGTCAGTAGAGAGACTGTCTTGCGGAAGTTTCATCTCTCATTTGTGATCTCACCAACAGCCTCTCCAGTCACACACAATTATGTGACTACCCTCTTGCCCATTCAATGTCACATAACATCCAGGCAAGCTATATCACAAAGATGAGTGAGTCCATGTCATACTTCCCTGGAAAGTGGCTATCAAGCAGTGTTGGCTTTTAGCATTTTAGTTTCATACCCAAATTCAGAGACCACTGTTTGAAGCAACTGGGAATCCATCTTGGCAGAACTGTTGAATTTGGGTTGCCTGAGACTGTAAGGGAGCCGTGCCTATTTACACACTATGGTGGGAAAGAATTTTGGAAGACAAATCTATGGCACTGTTTCCTAAAGACAAACAGAGTCTGGGAAATACAGCCAAATGTGCAGCCTACCAAACTATTGATGTGATGGATCTAGAATTGCTATGTCATATTTTCTCTTATGATGCACTTGATTCCTATTGTGGTAAATAAATTGTACTTTGCATGGAGAACACCAGCTACTCACTCAACTTACTACTGGTCACAGCTCCTGAGGGAAGAACTGCAGATACCAAACACGGTTGGATCTGTTGAGAAATCACGGTTGGTGCACAGGGTGTTGTAGGCTGGGACCCTGCTTGAGAGGGGGAGAATCATGTGATTCCACCGTAATGGAGGGGCAGGCTCAAGGCTGAGAACAGAGGGACCAGAGAAGGGATCAGCAGTGCAGGTAACCCTATAACAATGACAACTGGGATTTAGCCATTCATTTCACAGGGTTGATTCACATTTGGCAAATGGTCCCTTAGCCATTCATTTCAAAGGGTTAATTTGGATTTGGCAAATGGTCTCTTATCCACACAAGGATCCAAATGTGCTAGATCATATAAGCTGGTTGTTGTTATTATTAATTATTATTATTAATGTAAAGCATGTTTGTGTATACTGCATATGTATTATATAAAAGTAGGGAATGTGGATAGATAGCTAGATAGATAGCTAGATAGATAGCTAGATAATCAATGCCAGTTATTTTGCCTCTTTTTCTGTCTGTGACTGTTGATGTCCAGATGACGATTTTATTGAAAGTTTTCATTATTAGGTGTTATTCATCAAAGAATTTCTTTGAATATCTCTTTCGCTGTAGCTCATTTACAAGAACTTCATGACCAGCATTGTCTGTGAAGCTTGAGTTGTTTTGACTGGACATACTGTAACATGCTCTGTTTCTCTTGCCTTACTGGTTACAAAGGGTTATTATAATAGTTTTTTTAAAACCAATTCAGCTCATCAAAATTGCTACAGCTTCTTGTCCAAATACTCAGTGTTTATGAATTTAAATTCAACTCCTTTGAACATTCTAAGCTAAGGCTGATCTGGGAAAAAACACATTGTGACATAAACATGAGAGAAGTCCCACTGAAGGCTTACAGCTTAACTCATGCTTAGGTGGGTTTTTTTTGGGTGTCTGTGAGTGTTTATTTATTGGGGTGGATGTGATTTTCAACTAGCCCATATATATGGGATAGGAACAGGTTTGTATTTGGTTGGCTCACTGAGACCACTACCCATACTGTCCTGGTTACACTGCTATTTTGAGCTAAAGTGTCTTTGCTCAAGTGCTCAGGACTTGATCACACATATAATGCGCAAACAGAATAAGACCCAGACCAATGATTATACGATTATACACATGCTACTTTAAAAGGACCAGTTTCAGAAAGCTGAAAATAATGATAAGCTAAATCACCTGGGTGGAAGAATTTTATTATAACAAATATGTATTATAATGGGGAATTGTTTAAGAACACTTGACTAGATGGCCAAAAAGTCACAATTGAGGAATAAAGTCATATTTGTTTAAAAAATGGTTTAGAAGGGAAGTGAAGGCACCTATAACTAATAATAATACTAAAAATAAATAGTAATAATATAAAACAAATGGAGGAAAGGGATAAAATATAGTGACAAATATAATTCAGAAGCTAAGAATTGTAGAAAATGGATAAGGAAAGCAAATGGACACAAATAGAAATTCATGGCCAGCAGAGTTAAGGACAATAAGAAGTATGTTTTTTTAAAGTATATTAGGAACAAAAAGAATCCTTACAATGGCATTGATCTATTGCTAGAAGAAAATGATAAAAATATCAATAATAATGCAGAAAAGGTAGAGATATAGAATAAATATTTTTATTCTATATTGGCAGGGAACACATGATGCAGTTATCTTGTATGATATTCTTTCCATTACACTACTATTGCAGGAGGAAGTTAAAAAGTAAATACTAATGTTAGATATTTTCCAATAAGCAGGTCAGGATAACTTGCATCCAAGTGTTTTAAAAGAACTGGGAGAGGAGCTCGTTAATGAGTAGAGCTAATGTTTATTTTCAGTAAATCTTGGCATAACAGAGAAGTTCCAGAGGACTGGAAGAAAGATAATGTTGGGTCAATATTTGAAAAGGGTAAACAGAGTGACCTGGGTAATTATAGGCCTGTCAGTCTGATACTGATATTGGACAAGATAATGGAGTGGCTGATACAGGACTTGATTAATAAAGAATTAAAAGAAGGTATTAAAATTAATACTAATCAACATGGTTTTATTTAAAATAGATCCTGCCAAGCTGAAACTTTTCTGAATGAGATTACAAGTTTGGTTGACAAAGGTGTGGTAAATAATGAAGGGGACAAGTCACTGATTCAGTGTGATCAGGATCAATTGGTAGACTGGATGCAAGCAAACACTGTGCTTTAGCACAGCTAAATGTAAATGTGCACATATAGGAACAAAGAATGTCACACTTACTTTCCGGATGGGTGACGCTATCCTAGGTAACAGTGACTCTAAAAAAGATCTGGGGGCTGTGTGGATAATCAACTGAACATGAGCTCCCAGTGCAACAGTGTGGCCAAAAGGGCTAATGCTATCCTGCAATGCCTAAAGAGGGAAATCCTGAGTAGGAGCAGTGAGGTTATTTTACCTCTCTATATAGCACTGGTGCAACCACTGCTGGAAGCCTGTGTCCAGTTCTGGTGCCCACAATTCAAGAAGGAGATTGACGAATTGAAGAGGATTCAGAAAAGAGCCATGAGAATGATTCAAGTATTACAACACATGGCTTATACTGAGAGACTCAGGGAGCTCAATCTATTTAGCTTAACAAAGAGAAGGTTAAGGGGTGACTTTATCAGAGTCTAAACGTAGCAAAGTGGGGAATAAATCTTTGATATTGGGCTCTTCACTCTAGCAGAGAAAGGTGTATCGTGTATCATGATCCAATGACTGGAAGTTGAAGCCAGACAAATTCAGACTGAAAATAAGGTGTGAATTTTTAATACTCACGATTATTAACCCTTGGGACAACTTACCAAGAGTGGTGGTGGATTCTCCATCACTGACAATGTTTAAATCAAGATTGGATGTTTTTTCTAAAAGATCTTCTCTGGGAATTATTTGGGGGAAATTCTTTGGCCTGTGCTACACTGGAGATCAGACTACATGATTAAAATGTTCCCTTCTTGCCTAAGAAGACACAACTCTATAGACTCCAATGGTATCAGGACTGAATCTTCCCTGCTATTGAAGAGCTGAGGGTTGTCTGGCTGAAGGAAGGAGAAGCAGGACTATGCCACAGCGCACATGGAGCAGAGATG
The DNA here is from genome assembly GCA_033296515.1 of Macrochelys suwanniensis. Lineage (NCBI taxonomy): Eukaryota > Metazoa > Chordata > Testudines > Chelydridae > Macrochelys > Macrochelys suwanniensis. The sequence goes on along the minus strand of CM065786.1, from coordinate 40,466,892 downwards.
GGCCCAGCTCAGACACAGGACTCTATATTAGGCTCCACACTTCCCTAAAGCTCAGGCTTAGGATGTGAGGTTCTGGTTCTAGCCCCTGGCCCATCCCTACTGAACCCGCCACTACTTTCATTGGCAACAACTGTCCCCTTTGATGGCTATCACAGTCTCCATAGAGATGCTGTGAAATAAATGGGACTGGGAGCCTGAACTATCCTCTCCCACATTTGAGATGGTCTCCTCAGATGAGAGCTGGTCCTTGGTCTCTGTGGAGGCTGCCCACAGGGGGTCACCTGGTCCCAGGTTGGATGGATGGGATGTTTGGTGGGTGCTGTCATGATATGTCCAAGGAGATGAGAGACAAAGCCAATCTTTGCACAGAGGTCAGAAAGGCAAGGACATGAGGCCACTGCTCCCTGGATTAGAACAGGTGACCTAGAGGTGAAAGCAACTACTTCATTTCTTCTTTCCTGAGCCAGCAGGTCCAATCTTGTCCATAGCATTCACATGGAAATGGGGCATGAACTAAGACACCAACTCTTTTCAAATGTCCAGTGGGGGCTAAGACCAAGGACTGTCCTGCTCTGTCAGGACACCTTATTGGGGTGCAATCTATTCCCATGCCCTGCCACGGCATTTGGGTTCTGCATGCTGTTCAAGGAATATAACCTCAGCCCTGGGATTCTTGTACTAATAGCAACCAAAGTTGTCAATGAGACTGAATTGAGAATCCCTTAGGAAACTCCCATGGGGAACACAGAGCTGTGGTTATCCCCCGTGCGCATTACAAAGGCTGTGAGGAGAAAACAGCTCAACAGCAGGGACCCAAATGTATCTTGGGTACAAATCTGCTGATTTCCATGGAGAGGCACCAGGGATGAGCTTGGCCCTGTGAAGGGACCTGTAACTGACTCTGCAGTATCCTGAGCAATTACAGCAGAAACAAGGGGCTGTGGGTGCTACATAATCTGGAAAAATACAGTGCACTCTTGCTTCAGGATGCGATAAATGCCTGGGACTTTCAGAAAAGCTTAAGGGAATCAGGTGCCCAACTCCCATTGAGTGTTCAAGGGGAGTTAGGCACCCTACTCTTTTTCATCCCTTTGAATATCCAAGACTTGGAACAAAAAGATTTCTGCCATGTCCCCTGGCCTTCTTTTTTTTCTGTATATCACCATAACCCTAACTGGCCAGAATCATTAGCCCAAAGGTCTGAAGACTTGCATTTTTAAGTAGAACATCTAAAGGTCCACACTCACCCCTCTTTGGACACATGCCTCTCTCCTGTCCTGGCGGGACCCTTTCTGTAGATGATGGAAGATTCTCTTCCCTGGACCACAAGAGTCCAAATAATTGCCAGTTATGCCTGATTCGGCGCAGGTGCATGAAGCAGGGTCTCCCATGTTCTAAGTGAATAGCCTAACCACCAAGGCTGTAAATAATCTTGGGCCCCCGTCTCTCAATTTCTGCTGTTAGCCCTCTCCCACTTTGTATAAATAATGTAATGTTCATTGGGCGAAACACAGCGATGGGTCAGGCACTCGCTTGGTCTGCGGGAGACCTACGTTCCACTTCCAGCTCTGCCTGATTTCAAGCAGTCCAGACAAGTGCCCTGATCACATGGCTATTGGCTATTCTTGGGTATCACTCCCTGGTTTGGACGAGAAATTTCCTCCTTCACCTGAGACACCTACTCGATGGAAGTTCAATGACAATGGATCTGCTTTTAGGCGTGGCAATCAAAAAAGTGAACAGAATGTTGGGAATCATTAAGAAAGGGATAGATAATAAGACAAAAAGTATCATGTTGCCTCTGCATAAATCCATGGTATGCTCACATCTTGAATACCACATGCAGATGTGGTTGCACCCAACTCAAAAAAGATACATTGGAACTGGAAAAAGTTCAGAGAAGGGCAACAAAAATGATTGAGGGTATGGAACAGCTTCCATATGAGGAGAGATTAATAAAATTGGGACTTTTCAGCTTGGAAAAGAGACGACTAAGGGGGGATATGATAGAGGTCTATAAAATCATGACTGGTGTGGATAAAGCAAATAAGGATGTATTATTTCCTCCTTCTCAGAACACAAGAACTAGGGGTCACTGAATGAAATCAATAGGCAGCAGGTTTAAAACAAACTTATAGTCAGCCTGTGGAACTCTTTGCCAGAGGATGTTGTGAAGGCCAAGACTATAACATGGTTCAAAAAAATAACTAGATAAGTTCACATAGGATAGGTCCATCAGTGTCTATTAGCCAGGATGGGCAGGGATGGTGGTCCTAGCCTCTGTGTGCCAAAGTTGGGACTGGATGACAGGGGGTGGATCACTCAGTAGTTGCCCTGTTCTGTTCATTCCCTCTGGGGTACCTAGCATTGCCCACTGTTGGAAGACAGGATACTGGCGAGGTGGATCTTTGGTCTGACCTAGTATGGCTGCTTTTATGTTCTTAGAAGTTATAGTGTTGATGAATCACCATTTTCTGATGAAAAAAACGTCTTTGGAAAATCCCAACGATGAAAATTGGATCCAAATTTGGCTTCATTTTCCAGAGGCAACTTGTCAATAGAAAACACTGCAAAACCTTCCCCTTCCAAAAAGACTTTCCACCATAGCTACAATGGCACAGCATTGATTTATGTGTTGAGGTGTAATATAATAAAAAAGATGCATACCCAAGACTCCAGGCACACTTACAGATCATTACGAACACAATAAAATCCCAGCTGCATTAACATAATCATCTCACTAGGAGCCCAGATACCGACAACGCTCTCCTGCACCCTTTTATCATTGTGGGCAGCAAACCTATAGTTCCATCTCAAAACCCTATTAAAGAGACGACACAGACATTGACTACTGCAACTAACCAAACATTCCCAAATAGAATCCCCTGCCCCCACCCCAAAAACCAAATAACTGGAACAAAGAAACCAGCCAACAAACTGATAAAACAAAATGGTCAAACCAACAAACTTTAAAACCTCAAACTCTCCCCATAAGTTTTCCCCCCAAAAGGAGAAGAACCAGAGGTTCCAGGAGGTCCAATGGCGACTTTACGATGGCTACTGGCTGTGTGTGGAAGGTGTTTGGAAAGTGTGGTGATTGGTGGCAATATAAAACCCTGAAATAGACAGATTGACTTGGCTTTTATTCACACTGTGTAAGCCTAGAGTAACAAGATGCTGACCACTGTAAACTGACCCAGCGAAGCGCTCAAGCACATCTGATTGATCTTAAGCACATGAAGAAAAATCCCTTGCAAGTTAATGCATTTAGCTCGTAGACATCGGAGGTGGTCAGAAATTTTTGAGCAATAAAAATATTCCCAACGAAACAAACATTTTATTCTAAAGAAAAAAAATTGGGGGGGGAATAAAATTTTAATAAAAGTTTATGATTATTGAATGTGTAAATTGTAAAGAAGTTGTAGACCTGACTTGACATGAATAATTAAACATGGGGGAGGTCCCATTTTTTTGGGAGACAGGATAAGGGGTGTAACCGGATCAGCAAGCTGGAAACAGACTAGTCTGTACTAGCTAAGATAAGGGGGAACATCAGGGAACCATTTACAAAGGACAAGAAAACAATGAATAAGATAAGTTGGGAACATAAAGATAAGGTAACAGATAAATTGCAAATGGACAGAGAATGCTGTCCTGGGATTGGTTCTTATAAAGTAACCAAGCCAACTCCAATCTGTGCAATGCAATGTATAGTGAATGCAATGGAATGTGTACATGTATATAAAGGAAGAGGTTTGCTGTGGAAGGTGAACAGATAGTTTTGTGATGGGAGGTGGTAGCTAGGTAGCGTATGATCTTATTTCTACTTGTGTAAAACCCACAGTAACTCCATTGGGGGAGGGATAGCTCAGTGGTTTGAGCATTGGCCTGCTAAACCCAGGGTTGAGAGTTTAATCCTTGAGGGGGCCATCTAGGGATCTGGAGCAAAAATTGGGGATTGGTCCTGCTTTGAGCAGGGGGTTGGACTAGATGACCTTCCAACCCTGATATTCTATGATTCCATTGACTTGAGTGGAGTTTGGGTATTTAGCAGTGTAAACACCTTTGTTTGCACAAACAGATTGCACGATATGTTCTTATGGAGACAATATGGTCAAGAGTTTATGACATTTATACAGAAAAAAAGGAAAAAAATCATGGTCGGCGCAGAAAGGTGGGCATTTTATTCTTGGGGAATAGCGTTGATTCCATCATTTTCCACACGGTAGATTTGATCTCCTTGTTCCTCATGCTGAAGATGATCGGATTCATCATTGGAGGCACCACGGAATAGAGAACAGCCACTATGAGATCCAGACCTGATGCTGAGCTGGAGGTGGGTTTCAAGTACGCAAAACTACCACTGCTAAGCAACAAGGAGATCACAGTGAGGTGAGGGAGGCAGGTGGGAAAGGCTTTATGCCAGCCCTGCTCAGAGGGGATTCTCAGCACACTTTTGAAGATCTGAACATATGACACAATGATTAAAACAAAGCAACTTAAAGCTAAGCATGCACTAAGGGCAATAACCCTGTATTCATGAAGGTAGGAGTCAGAACAGGCCATCTTGAGTAACTGGGAGAGTTCACAGTAAAACTGATCCACCAGGTTGCCTCCACAGAAGGATATTGCAAACGTGTTCCCAGTGTGAAGTGCAGAGTAGAGAATTACACTCAACCAGATGCCAACTGCCATTCGGACAAAAGCTCTCCTGTTCATCACAGTCTCTTAGTGCAGCGGGTGGCAGATGGCAACGAGTCAGTGGTATGCCATGACGGTCAGTAAGGCAACATCTGCTGAAGGGAAAAAGCTAAATAGAAAGATTTGGGTGACGCATCTAGAATAAGAAATAAGCCTGGTGTTGGTTAGCGAATTAGCCATGGATTTGGGGACGGCGACAGAGATGAAGATAAGGTCTAGGATAGCAAAACTGATCAGGAAGAAGTACATGGGGGTGTGAAGATGATGGTTCAGGGCTACACCCATGATGATGAGAAGATTCCCCATCAGGCCTGCCAGGTAAAATCACCAGAAACACCACAAAGTGCAAAATCTGCAGCTCCCGAAAATGTACCCGAATTTCAATATAGTCAGTTATAAGTGTCTGATATTTTGTATTCTCTTGTAACACCTGTGCCCCTTGTAAGGGATCTAACTGCTTTACAGACATTGCTTGTACACCCTGATTTACAGAACTGCAAAACAGGAAGGGCACAGAGTCATGGTTACCGTGCATCATAATGTCAATGAAATTAAACGGGTATTTGCAAGAATTGAGCAGGACCTGTCACTCCACTGGTGGGAAGTGTTATTGGGATGGTCCCCCACTGGCACAGACGTCCTGAATTTGGCCCTACACCCCATCATAGTAATCTTGGGGTGTCAAATAGTAGTGGTTTTTGTTACCAGCCTAATGACATGCTGGATATGGTGAAAATCCGGCAATTGCAAGTCCCCCGACAGATGAGTCAGTGGTTACTGCCACCGGCACTCGTACCCCGGGGAAAGGAACATATTGAACTTGTCCCACTTCCGTCAAATGGGAAAGGAGGTTAATGTTATCGCTTCTTCAATTGCTATGCTGGTGTGTTGAGTATGGGATGCCAACAAGAAGATAATTTGCTCGGCCTGGGCTGAGACTTCACCTTTCGTTGGATCTCAACTCAGGTGCATCCAGAAAAGGTCTGACAAGACCATGTGAAGGCCCCCTTGTGTGAAAGGTGACCTTTGAGGAGGAGAACTGTAAGGGGAGATGTCAGCAAACCAGTAAAGTGCCTGAAAACCACTATGACTTATTGCTAAAAGCAGCCAAGTCAGCTGGCTGTACATTGGCCATTCAGCAGTCTCAGCTTGACCAAGGCAGGAGGGGATGGAGTTTTGGGTGCCACAGAAAGGGCAGCTTGACCCCGCGTCCTTCCTTGATGAGAATTGTGTTGAAGTTGCTGATACATGCATTTTAGAAGAACAGAATGTGCCCCAGGAATTCTATTGGGGCCTCAAGGCTGCAAACTCTGGAAAAACCCACCCTGGTTAATCAATAATCAGAAGGAACCTCTTGATGATGATCTGATACAGAATATCTTAGCAACACTGAACTCCAAACTTCAATCCATAGAGGGAAAGAATCGATCCTTAACCATTAAAAGTTCCACTCTTGTAATTAAGAACTAAGAACGTGCAGACGGGTTTGTAACTTCTCTCTCACCCTTGGTTTCAATTCACACACAAAGAATATGGATTTAAAATGTGTAATGGGCCAGATCCTCAGCTGGTGAAAATCGGCCAGAGCTCCATTGAAATCAAAGGGCCGGATCCCCAGTTGGCGAAAAGAGCCCTAGCTATTCTGAAATCAATGGAACTGTACCAATTTACACCAGCTCAAAACCTGGCCCTTAGTTTTTGGTGTTTGACTCTGGGTACCTCTTAGTGACCCACTTCAAACAGCCAGGGCACCCTGAGCTGTGGGTTCCTCTGGAGAGATCAGAGCTGGGCTCACAGCCCTGGAGACCAGACTCAGTTATTTAGCCCCAGAGGAGGGACATCCTTGTGTGTGCCAGTGTCTGAAATCTGCACAGGATCAGCTCTAGAACTAGGAGGAGCTTTCAGTCCCTATCTTATTTAGTTCATCTCCTCTCAGCCAAGCCTGCTGCAGGAGTGGCACAGGGAGCGCCCATCTGTGGAGCGGATCCCTCTCTGCTTGGAACTATCGAAAGACCCAGCAATTCAGGAAATCCAGCAAGGGAACATGGAAACAGTTGCTGGATAATAAAGTGATGAAGGCCTGGGAGAGAGAGCGCTAAGGACCAAAGAATCCTGACTGTGGAATACAAAATGCATGGGGAAATTTCTGCAAAGACCAACCCCGTAAGTTTGATATTTCAATCAAATATTTCAGGGTATTAATATACTGAGTAAATTCAATAAAATAAATGTGAATTACAGTTGGAACTCTTTAAGACTTTTATGATCAATTCAGTGAAACATCTAGAGCCAGTCAAAACTTATATTCTTTTCAGCAGAAAAAAAAATGACTTTTCATAGAAATTGTGAAAACCAGAACGGTTTTGGTTTCTGGCATGTGAAAACCAAACAACTTCCGCTAAAAATGGCTGAAAATGGAATGCTTTCAGCTGAAATAACAATACAAATGTTTTCAGCTTTCAAAGAAAATAATATATTGAAAACCCAATTTGCCTTTGAAATAATTCAAGCAGAAAATATATGAGGACCACTAAAAAACAGGTACCCTAAGTCAGACACCTGTTGGGCTCAGATCATGGCAATGCAAAAGCAAGTGTGTAATAGTAAACGAGTAAGAAAGAGGCTGGAACAGGAAGTGTCTGAATTAAGCCAGCAGACTGTAAGAAGTGTAGGAACTGTTCAAGTCTCACTGAAGAATTCTCAGGATCAGTCCCAGACTGATCTCGGGGAATGTAAGAGATAAGTTGTGCTCTCAAAGCCACGTTGGGAAAGCAGAAGGAAATAGTGGCTGTGATTCGAGCACATCTCCCCTGGTGTAAACAGACACAGTCTCATTGACTTTAAGTGACCTAATCTAATTTACACCAGTGGGATCACACACCGGAGCAGTGCTCTGATTGTCAGAAATGAGGAGCCTTCTTGACGCCTAGTCAATGGAAGTGAAGAGTGCTGTGCTCCTTTGACATTCATAAGATGTTATTAAGATGAGACTCAGAGTCATTCTCTCGGTCACTCTGGTTCTGACCATTCTCCTTGCCCTTCCCTCTACAGGCTGGACACAGTGTACTGAGAAGGAAAATGAGCAACCAAACTTCAATGACCGAGTTCCTTCTCCTGAGATTCTCTGGTGTTCGGGAGCTGCAGCTGTTACACTTTGTGGTGTTTCTAGTTCTTTATCTGGCAGCCCTGATGGGGAATCTTCTCATCATCACAGTTGTAGCCCTCGACCACCATCTTCACACCCCCATGTACTTCTTCCTGCTCAACTTATCCTTCATAGACCTCTGCTACATCTCTGTCCCCATTCCTAAATCCATGGTCAATTCACTAACCAACTCCAGGTCAATTTCTTATTCTGGGTGCATCATCCAAGTCTTTCTCTTTCCCTTGTTCGCTGTAGCTGAGCTTAGCTTCCTCACTGTCATGGCATACGATCGATATGTCGCTATCTGCCAACCTCTTCATTATGAGACTATAATGAACAGAAGAGCTTGTGTCCAAATTGCAACCAGTGCATGGCTCAGTAGTATTCTCAGCTCTGCACTACACACTGGGACCACATTTGCATTAACCTTCTGTGGAGGGAACGTAGTGGATCAGTTCTTCTGTGAAATTCCCCAGCTACTCAAGCTCGCCTGCTCTGATACATACCGCAGAGAATCTGGGGCAATTGTCTTTAGTGCGTGTTTATCTTTAAGCTGCTTTGTTTTAATAATTGTGTCGTATGTTCAGATCTTCACCACGGTGCTGAGAATCCCCTCTGAGCAGGGCCGGCATAAAGCCTTCTCCACCTGCCTGCCTCACATCACTGTTGTCTCCTTGTTCCTCTGGACTCTTACTGTTGCCTACCTGAAGCCCACCTCCAGCTCAACATCAGGGTGGGATCTCATGGTGGCTGTTCTCTATTCCGTGGTGCCTCCAATGATGAATCCGATCATCTACAGCATGAGGAACAAGGAGATCCAAGCTGCCCTGAGGAGACTGGTAGGAGGGAGATTATTCACAATGAATATAAAGTCCATAGTTCTCCCTTGACTGTGATATTATTCTGATTTTTTATGAACATAAATCACTGATAACAAAGAGGTGTCCATGAGAACATAGCATGCAATCTGTTTATACGGTAGTAAAAATCCAGATTAATTCCAGTGAAGTCAGTAGAGTTACTGTATGAGTACACAGTGGCAGATATGAGAATATCCTGGATAAACCTTACTGAATAAAGTTAAATCTCATTGAATTAAGTTTAATATCTTTGGAGTGCATTGTATTCAAATTCCATTGTTTATGTGTCATTGTGGGATTGTATGTGACATCTCTAGGAGAAGTAACTAAATATAAACTTGGGAAAGGTTAGGAACTTTTAGAAAGGACTTTTAGATATAATTAGAACTTTTAAAATTAAGTGGATTTACCAGGAAATCTCAAAGAGGAGGGGATATGTTAATGGAATTCTTCCGGTTATCAGTTTTAGGAAGCTTCCCCATGCTGAGTGGAACCCATCGTCTGGATGATTCCCTATTCAAAGACTCAAACTGTTGAAAGGAGTGACTCAGAGAGCCATGAGTGTTCGCAAAGGGATTGATGCACTTTAAACCACAGACAACCCCCCAGGTGGAGTTTTGAAGGACTGCTCACCTCTCAGAGCCCACGTTGGAGTTAGGGTGATCTCTGATAAACGAATTAGCATGTGTGAAGTTTGTTTATTGTTTTTATGTTTTCTCTGTAATGCTTTTACTTTATGAATAAAATGTGCTTGCTTAAAAAGAAGACTGGTAACTGTAGTAATTACACTTTTTACTATCTTGGAGGAGGGAAGCAAAGCAGGTCGGATTAGCCAGACAGTCTTTTGCTGGAAATAATACCGTGAAGGCAGGCATGGTTTAGCTTGGAAAAATCCCAGTCAGGAGGGAGAGAGATGCGGGTCCCCACCCAAAAAAGGCAATGACTGCGAAGCTGGAAGCTTGAGAGTGGATTCCATTGCTGGACCACTGTGGGGAAATATAGGTTCAGTTGCCCTGAACTAGGACATGCACCAGTGTAAATAAGATCAGAAACTATGTCCGCACACAGCTCTATCTATCTTAGGTTTCATACAGTCACCACCATCACACTCTCTGAGCACCTTCTGCATAAAAATCAGCAGTGATAGCAATTTCCCCAGTGGACTTCATGGGGTCTCTGGCTTTTCTCCTTTTTGGTGTAAAAATGCTGTACATGGTATGAGAATTTTTGTGTCCTGATTTTTCTGTGTTTTGTTTTGTTGGTGACGGGGTGATTAATTCCCTTGTTCCAGATGCGTTTGGAGGGTGGCAGTATGGAGGCTGGGGAATGTTTGGTTAGATGCAGGTATCAAGTTTTTTTGCTGTTACTTATTGGGTGTCTCAATGCTGTCGTCTCTTAGACTCATCGACTCATCGACTTATAGACTTTAAGGTCAGAAGGGACCATTAGGATCATCTAGTCTGACCTCCTGCACAATGCAGGCCACAGAATCTCACCCACCCACTCCTGGAATAATCCTCTCCCCTATGTCTCAGCGACTGAAGTCCTCAAATCATGGTTTAAAGACTTCAAGATGCAGAGAATCCTCCAGTAAGTGACCCGTGCCCCATGCTGCAGAGGAAAGCAAAAAACCTCCAGGGCCTCTGCTGATCTACCCTGGAGGAAAATTCCTTCCCAACCCCAAATATGGCGATCAGCTGAACCCCGAGCATGTGGGCAAGACTCACCAGCCAGACACCCAGGAAAAAGTTCTCTGTAGTAACTTCTAACATTCCATCATTGACCATTGGTCCGATTTACCACTGATGGCAATTAATTGACCTTTGACTAAGATCATGTTATCCCATCAAACCATCCCCTCCATAAACGTATCTAGCTTAATCTTGAAGCCAGATAGGTCTTTTGCCCCCACTGCTTCCCTTGGAAGGCTGTTCCAGAACTTCACTCCTCTGATGGTTAGAAACCTTCATCTAATTTCAAGTCTAAACTTCCTGATGGCCAGTTTATATCCATTTAGAGATTATATATATATATATATTGTGGGAAAGAGTTTTTGTAGGGCTGGATGGCTGAGTTCTTGCTAAAATGGCTCTTTAAATACTGCTGGGATTTTCCTGTGTTATTAATAATGTGATAGGGCATCTAGAGCCTTATATAGCCATCTTTTTATTTATATATTTATATATATATATATATATATATATATATATAAACCATTGCTGAGGTGGGAAAACTTTTTTGAAGAGGAAGATTTTGTAACGTTCCTTTGTGATGCGGTATGGTTGAATATGATATGGGGAGGGATAGTTCAGTGGTTTGAGCATTGGCCTGCTAAACCCAGGGTTGTGAGTTTAATCCTTGAGGGGGCCATTTAGGGATCTGGGGCAAAAATTGGGGATTGGTCCTGCTTTGAGCAGGGGGTTGGACTAGATGACCTCCTAAGGTCCCTTCCAACCCTGATATTCTATGATCATTTTAGCATTGTTGCTACCACTGTTATACAAGTGTAACAAATCTTGTACAAATCGAATCATGTAAAGTTTCAATGGAAAAATTATGATTTGCTAAGTATGACTATCCTGTTTATATGCTTGTATCATCTTTGTAGCTGAAGTTATGAATATTGGCCATGGATTTGTATCTTATACATGGGTTGTATTCCTGGGTAATACCCACCACATAAGATTGACTTGAAGGCAGGACAGCTATGTGTTCATGGCCCTTTGAGGACACTTAGCTCTCACAGTGGGCCGCAGATGAAACTCATCCCGCCCAGTAAGCCTTCCTGTGGACTCCTCAGCAAGAATATGGGCAATGGATGCCCCTGTGAGTCATCAAAGCATGTAAGAACATGTGATATGCTCATGTGACCCTGTACTCCATTTTGCGACAGTAACTTTCCACAAACAGAGGTTGTGAACTTATTGCGATAGTAAAATTTCTTGCACATAAGAGAGGATATAGAAAAACCCTGAGGCATCTCCATTTTGTCTTCATTTCCTGCTTCATTTCTCTGGACGGGATTTCTACCAAGGAAGCTTTGAACAAGGAATGATGAACCCTAGTATGTTTGCGTGATTCCAGAGAGACATTTACAAGCTAATAATTTATTTAATCACTGGTATGATCCTGATCTCTGAACACTGAAAAAACACTCGAATGTGTATTATCTATTAACCATTAATAATTCTCTTTTTCATCTTTTATTAATAAACATTTAGATTTTTGTTACTAAAGGATTAATATCAGTGTGATTATTGGCTAAGATCTAAGTTATATATTGACCTGGCTAAGTGGCTGGTCCCTTGGGACTGGAAGGGCATTATATATGATTACATTAGTTTTCAGTAACTACTCATCGTATAGACCAATGTCTGGGTGGTGAGACAAGAGCCGGGATGCCTAAGAAGACTACATTTTTGGATTCTTGTTAACCAGCGTGGTGAAATAGAAGTTCACTTTTGTTACTGGCTTGGTATAATCTAATGGTAGAATAGCCATCAGTTTGCGGGAGTCTGCCCCGTGTCTCAGCAGTTTGTCCTGAATTTGGCTTTGTCAGCTGTGACCTACTGAGGAACGGTGACATCCCTAAAGATGGTCCTACCTGACTCGGTATAATGAGGACAAATATGGATCCCATTGCAGTTTTTGTTGTGTCAGAGGAGTAGTTACTATGTAATATTTTCTCGTATGTTATGCTTTGTTCCTGCTGTGGTAAATGAATTATTATACTTTGTTTAGAGAAAGCTGTCTGGTCACTCAACTTAGCATTGGTCACAGCTCCAGAGGGAATAACAGCAGGTACTGAATCCAATTGACCCTGCTGGGAAATCACAGTTGGTGCATAAGGTGCTATACCCCAGGACCCAATTTAAGAGTTGGTGTATAACATAGTCCCCCTAAGAGAGTGGCAGGCATGAGGCTGAGATCTGATGGGTGCACTCAGAGAAACCAGAGAATGTGTCAGAGGTACAGCTAGCCCTGTAACTATGACAAAGTGGGATTTCACCTTTCACTTCAAAGGGATCCAGATTTGACCAATGGTCTTTCATCCATACAACTATCCAAAGGTGACTAAATGTGCCCTGGACCTCTTAATTTGTTATTATTTAATTTATTTGATTACCATGTTTGTGCATACTTTTTTACACACTTCTTCAGGGAAGCGGCATTAGATAGATAGATAGATAGATAGATAGATAGATAGATAGATAGATAGATAGATAGATAGATAGATAGATAATCCTTGCAAATTATTGTGCTTCTTTTCCTGTTCTTCACTGTAAAGACCAGATCATTATTTCCTTCAAACTATTTATTATTCAGCATTATTCACCAAAGAATTTCTGCAAATATTTCGTACCAAAACCAACAAAACTACTGAGATACATCAATGGTATTTTCATCCACTGGACAGAGGATCCAAACTTCTTCATAGATTTCCACCACAGCTTCAGCAACCACCACCTATCCATCAAACGTTCTCTAAATACTCCCACACCAGCATCAACTTCCTGGACACCACAATCAGCCATAGAATCCAACACATTTAACTTCACAAATCCACTAAGAACCCCAGCACAGCAAGAAGTCTTTTATCTACAGCCTAGGAGAAAGTCTGGGATACACACCTTAACACACTTAATGCCAGATTCACCAAACATGGACACTCCAGCAGAGTAGTAGATCACTCATTGCCAGGGGATGTTGTGAAGGCCAAGGCTATAATGGGTTGATAAAAGAAATACATAAATTCATGGAAAGATAAATTCATGGAAAGATAGGTCCATCAATGGCTATTAGGCAAGACATTTCGAGATGCAACCCCATGTTCTAGATGTCAGTAAACTTCTGTTTGCCAGAAGCAGGGAGTGGATGACAGGGGATGGAGTACTCAATAATTGCACTTGTTCTGTTCATTCCCTCTGAAGCATCTGGCATTGGCCACTGTTGGAAGACAGGGTACTGGGCTAGATTGACCATTGGCTTCGACCAGTATAGCTATTCTTCTGTTCTTACGTACTATGCAGGGGATTGACTACAGGATTGTAACATCCCATTTTTGCTTTCAAATCTATGAATCAGTGAACTTTTCCCTGTTGGTCTCTTCTGCTGAGCTTGGCAAGACTCCAGGGAGTAAAATACCCATAGATAAATCACCTTCCATCAGCATAGGTCCTTGAATGCCAGTGAGGCTCAAAGCCAGCTACGCACAGCTCATCTGCTGAGAGCAACGGGTTGGAATCCAATGAAGTCTTAAGGTGAGGGATGAAAGGACACTTAGAAAGTTGTGCTTTTGACCTGTAGATACTATTAGATAGTCAGGATTACAGAATCCTGGTGCTGGACTGAATGCATCACATATTAGGAAAACATCCTCAAAGACCGGCACAGTAAGTTTTCTCATTCAATTTATTTTGCTTGAAGGTTAATATCCAGGGGTACATTAAGAACAAAAGAAGAATTACACCCAGAAGTCCTTTATATTTTACTACCAATTTCTTTGGCTAGTCAGAGAATAACTAAAAAAATAAAATAAAAAATTCCCGCTACAAACAATTAAAGCTTTTAATCAACAAACCCAAACCCATTTTTCTTCAGTGTTTGGCATCTGTAAACTTTCATCTTAAAAGTGCAAATTTCAAGAAGTAAACCTAACAAGGTTATTTTCTGAGTTTTCAGTTTTCCAACAAACATCACAAATTTTCAAGGAAAACTGACGCATTCTGAAGGAAAATTATTGTTCTGAAAAAAAAACCATATTTCCCATTAAGATGTGAAAATTTCCAAGAAACCTTAAACTTTAAACAAGGGAAGTAAAAGTTAATGTTGTTTAATAATATATAATTAGGAAACCCATTAATTCTCTGGCATCTCTGTTTATTTCTCATTAAAAGGAAAGTACAGCAAAGTAACCGACATAGCTGATAGGTCACAGAAAACGTGTCATACACACTAGCCCCTTTAAACACAGGGTTAGAGTAGTACCAAGCAGCCGGTCTACCTGGACCCAACCTATGGCCATAGAGGGGGTCAATGGAACCAGAACACCGATCTCCTGGTTCAGCCGTGTGTCCAGCATACAACAGTGTTCCCAGCTGAGCACAGAGACTGTAAATGGGTGCACTGACCATACACATGCTCAGATACAGCCCATCCGCCAAAGAGCTTACAGTCAAGTAGAGAAGGCAGAGAAAGGGAGGGGAAACTGAAGTTCAGAGAGGGGAAGTGACTGGTACCGTATAACACAGCAGGTCAGTGCCAGAGCCAAGAGAAAAACCAGGTCCTCTGACTGCCACTGAATCACACAGAACAGACCTAAAGTCACAGTGGGAAACAATACAACATTTCAGTAACTGAGCAATGCTGCTAGTCCATCATTACATAGATATTCAGAGATTCACAGAGTCCATGGCCAGAAGGGATTAGTGTGACCATCTAGTATTACCTCCTGTATATTGGAGGCCTGCAATCTTCCTCAAAATAATTCCTAGAGGAGATGTGTTAGAGAAAGACCCAATCTTGGTCTGAAAAGTGCCAGTGATGGAGAATTCACCACAATCCCTGTAAATTGTTCCAATGGTTAATTACTCTCACTATTAAAAAATTATGTTTTATTTCCAGTCAGATTTTCTCTAGCTTCAAATACAGCTATTGGATCATGTTAGACCTTTCTCTACTAGATTGAAGAGCCCATTTTTAAATATTTGTTCCTGCTCTAGATAGTTATAGACTGCCATCAAGTCACCCCTTAATCTTCACTTTCTTAGGCTAAATAGACAGCTCTTTGAGGCTCTCCCTACAAATCATGTTTTCTAATCATTTCATCATTCTTGTGGCTTTTCTCTGAAACGTCTCCAATTTATCAACATCCTCCTTTAATTTTGGGCACCAGAACTGGACACCATATTCCAGCAATGGTCACACCAGTCACAAACACAAAGGTAAAATAACCTCCCTACTCATATTGAAGATTCCCCTGATTATGCACCCCAGAACTCATTAGCTATTGGTTACACTGGGAGCTCATGTTTAGCTGATTATCCATCATGACTCCAAAATGTTTTTCAGTCACTGCTTCCCAGGATAGTGTCCCCCGTCCTATCAATATGGTCTATATTCTTTGTTTGTAATTTGGAGTGGGGGTGGTACTGGGATTGGGTGCCATCAATCAATATGTACCCAGTAGCTCTGTGGTGTTGGGGTAGAATCAATGCAGAAGATCTATACCCACAGAATGCTAGGTGAGCTCTTGCCATATATTCCGGGAAAGTGGTAATCAGGAAGCATTAGTGTTGTAATATTTTAGTTTCATGCTCAAGAGGTGAGCCTTCTGTTTGTAGCAATACAGGATCCAACTTGACCGATATTGCAGGTTTTGGGATGTACTTTGTTCCATCCTTCATACTGCATTTTATCAAGCTACACCATGGGTCTATCCCTCAGATGGGGTAAAATGACAAAGCTCTGTTGACTTTAAAAGAGCGGAGTAAATTTACACAACTGTGATAACACGATTGAGTGATTGTCAGAGATGAGGAGCACTAACATCACCCAGTCATTGTAAGTGATGAGTGCTGGGCACCTTTGACGTTCTTACAATGCGATAACCCATAACCTTTCTCATTCCATCCACAGCCATCACACAACACACTTTGGGAAGAAAATGTCCAATCAAACCACTGTGACCGAGTTCCTTCTCCTGGGATTCTCTGATGTTCGGGAGCTGCAGATATTGCACTTTGTGGTGTTTCTAATTATTTACCTGGCAGGCCTGATGGGGAATCTTCTGATCATCACAGCCATAACCCTTGACCACCATCTTCACACCCCCATGTACTTCTTCTTGGTGAATCTGTCCATCCTAGACCTCGGCTCCATCTCTGTCACCATCCCCAAATCCATGGCCAATTCCCTCATGAACAGCAGGTCAATTTCTTATTCTGGATGCGTCACACAAATCTTTCTCTTTGTCTTCTTTATTTCAGCAGATTTTGCATTATTGACTGTCATGGCATATGACAGACACATTGCCATCTGCCAACCACTGCATTATGAGAGAGTGATGAACAGGACAGCGTGTGTCCAAATGGCAGCCAGTGCCTGGATCAGTGGTATTCTTTACTCTGCCCTGCACACAGGGAGCACATTTGTGATATCTTTCTGTGGAGGCAACAGGGTGGATCAGTTTTTCTGTGAAATCCCCCAGCTCCTCAAGCTCGCCTGCTCTGACTCAGACATCAGTGAAACTGGGTTCATTGTCTTCGGTGCATGCTTAGTCTTAAGCTGTTTTGTTTTCATAATTGTGTCATATGTTCAGATCTTCAAAGCAGTGCTGAGTATCCCCTCTGAGCAGGGCCGGCGTAAAGCCTTCTCCACTTGCATTCCTCACCTTACTGTGGTCTCCTTGCTTATTTGCACTGGGACAGTTGCCTACCTGAAACCCACCTCCGGCTCAGCAACAGGGCTGGATCTCATGATGGGTGTTCTCTATTCTGTGGTGCCTTCAGTGATGAATCCGATCATCTACAGCATGAGAAACAGGGAGGTGAAAGGTTCATTGAGTAAACTGATAGGTTGCAGGTTATTCAGCAAGAATAAAATGTCCATATTTCTTTATTGATAGCAATTTTATTCTGAGTTTCTTTATAAATATAATCAGCTGATGACATTATTGCCTCAATGTGAACATACCGTGCAATATAAACACCAGAACATCACATGAGTAAGTAACATGTCTTTGCATGCTTCATGAGTCATAGCAGCAGCTGTTACCCATACTGTGGCTAAAACACCCACAGGAAGGCCCAACGGGTGGGGATAAGTGTCTTGTATGGCCCATTGTTTTCTTTACTGGGCCATTAACTTGAATGGTTAATTCACAATGTGCTGGCCAGAGAGGACGTAAACTACCTTGTGGGTGTTACCCAGGAGCAAACACATTTGAAATACTGGTACAATCCATATTCATAACTTCAAATAGAAAAATTGTACATGCATATAGGATAATCATATTCAGTAAATCATAACTTTTTCATTGACACCTTACAGGATATACTTTGTATGAGATTTGTTGCATGTATGCAACAGGGGTAGCAACAATAATCTACATGGTCGTATTTTAATCATATAACATCAGACAAGACATGAAAGGTAATTCTAATAATACATTCATCACTGATAAGGCCTCAGCTAGAGTAGTGTGTTCAGTTGTGGGCACCACACATTGGGAACGAGGTGGAGAAATTGGAGAAAGTCCAGAGAAGAAAAACAGATTATGAAAGGTCTAGAATTCATGACCTACGAGGAAAGGTTGAAAAAAATGGGTTTCTTTATTCTGGACAAGAGAAGACCAAGGGGGGACATGATAAGAAGTCTTCATAAAAGTACATAAAAGGTTGTTATCAAGAGAAGGGTGTTAAATTGTTTTTCCTTAACCACTTAGGACAAGGACAAGAATTAAGGAGCTTAAATTGCAAGAAGGGAGATTTAGTTTAGAGTGACTAAGGAATACTTCCTGTCAGGGTAGTTAAACACTGGACCAAATTTCCTAGGGAGGTTGTGGAATTTCTGTCATTGGAGATTTATAAAATCAGATTAGATGGACACTGGTCAGGGATGGTCTAGATAATGCAGAGGGCTTGACTAGATGACCTATTGAGGACCCTTCCAGTCCTACATTTCTATGATTCTATGTAAGGATTAGATTTCCATCTCAGTTAGACCCGTGCCAATGCTGAGGAGCGCCTTTGACATCACCCCTTTTAATACTGATAATGTTCTGACCCATGATGCTGGGCTACACTCAGTAGTGACATAAACACTAGTATAAGTTATTTGTCTGGGGTCATTTTGTTATATCCTTGGTGTAAGTGGGAAAATGCCATCACATGCACTGAGTCTGAAATTCCATGTATCATCCAGTGTATATCTTGTCATATTCAACCTGAAGAAGAGATCTAAGAATTTGCCTGCTGCTGCTGCTAATAGTAATAAATAATATCATCTTTGTGCATATCTGTGTACACTATATATATAAGTATAGTATGTGATCAGATAGAAAGCTAGTTTGATAGGACGATTCCTTGTCCTAAAACCCAACCTGTTTTGCTCTAATGACAGATGTCTGATTGTCTATTATGTTAAATGATAGATGGACAGATATAGATAGATAATAAATAATTCTTGCTAATTATTGTGACTCATTTCCTCTTCATCATTGTCTATGTCTAGATCATGATTTTCTTATGAATATCCATTATTAAACATTACTTACCAAATAATTTCTCTGACAGTATCTTACTCCATCGCTTATTTATGTCATAAATTCTTGGTGTTTGAATTCTCAGTTGTTTCGACCAGATACATTTTTTTACATGCTGTATTTTGCTTCCCTGAATGAAGAAATTAAACTCTCTCTCTCTCAGGTCCTTAAAAATGAAGAAACCAATCCTCAACTCATGCAAGTTGTTATACCTCCATTGAAGTCAATAGAGCTATGAGAATTTGCACCACGTGCGGATAGGTTCTGACCATTTATGATGGTGAATTTAAAACTCCCCTCCTTGGAATATTCTGTACTAAGGCCCCGATCCAGCAAACACATTCAGCATGTCCTTAACTTTAAACACATGAGTAGTCCCATTGAAAGCTTAAAGTTAAACTCATGCTTAAGTGGTTTGTCGGATTAGAGTTAGGGCCAACCGGTTTCAGTCCCTGCCACTGCCTCAGCTCCTCTCCTTCCGCAGTTAAAGAGACGGCTACCATTGGGGCATTCGAATTTCCCTCCCCTTCTGATCTTCGATCATTTTCATAACATAAAAGTTTATCTCAAAGCAAATGATCTCTGATCTGCCTTCTCCAGACTCACCAGACCACTATGGTCCTTCTGGACTCCTAATTGCCTCTGGCGGGTTCTGTTCCTTCCCTGCAGTACTGGTTGCTCCAGCCACGCCTCCCCTCTGGCAGGGCTTTTTCACACTGGTATAAGCAGAATCTCATTCACTTTCCTGGCCTAATCTCTGAGCACTTTAAGGGGAAAAAATAAGCAAGGTCTGCTTGATTTACACATGCAAATGAAACAGCAACACCACCATATACAAACACCAGACCTCATGTAACAAGGGTGTCACTACAGCAGCCTTGGTTGGACTGCTCTTTGTAAAGATCCTTATTGGTTCTTTTAAGATGCTGCTTTTCAGTGAAGTCTTTTTGTTCAGGGGGGCAGACAACACAACAGGGAATTGCTCTGTTTTCTCAACTCCTAGTCATTCAACAGCTGAAAGGCTTTAGATTAAGTTTGTTTAATGTTTGTACAGAGGTTTTGAAGAGCGCAGTGCTAAATATTATGACTGGGCAACCATCTAAACATCGGTGTCCCTTCTAGCCATTACCTTTTTCTTACAGAAAGCTTAAAACAAACAAACGCAAACTGTAGGAGGCTGGTGTACACAGAACTCATGCTTAAAAAACCTCATGTCAGAGCTGCTGATCACACATTCTGGAATAGATCATACTTAGTCCTGCCATGAGTGCAGGGGACTGGACTAGATGACTTCTCGAGGTCCCTTCCAGTCCTATGATTCTATTCTATGATTCTAATTGTGGAAGAGCTTGGTGACAGAATGAACTGATGTGGTGAATCACTGGAGATTAACTACACAAACTGGGAATCATCCCACAAATAATATTTGGGTTCAATGTGAAAACAGTCATTCATTGTCCTCAGCCAGTGCAACACTGGGAGGCAGCTTTCAGAGCAAGACAGCCTCAAATACAATGCCACCCGGTGTCATTTTCCCACTACTGCTTCCTCTACTTCAGTGGATTTTACACCTGAGTGGTTTTGTTTTACACAATAAAATAATAAAAGCTGGCTGCCTCCCAGACTGCCGTCAGAGCGACATATGGTGTGTGGTGTAGAGGTCACAGCTTGGGGGAAACAACTGCAGCGCTTGGTTTTGCAATGTGCCATGTGAAGAGCTAAGGGTAGAAGCACATGGTGGAAAGAGATGAGCAGAATGGGGAATGCTGCAGTGTTCATCCTCATACTGATGAGCACTTAAATACCTAGGAGGAAGGAGGCCTAAGAGAAGGACAGCGTAGCATCCCTCGTGCTACCTCTTACTCAGAAGTATCTTTTGAAGAACTGAGTGTCAAGAGAGTAGAATAAACTTATTCATTTTACATAATATGCAAATTTGTATGTACATAAATGTTTGATAACTTCATAATGTAATTCATACTTAGGCCCTTCCCCTCTCCCCCTTTAGCCTTAGGCCTCTCGTAACTTTAATCCGGACCTGCCCTCTAGCTGCTGTGCAGAGCTTCTACCAAGTCCTTTGTGACCCTGGATCCCCTCTGGAACCCTTGCAGGAGTCTCCCTGGTCCTTGAATCTCTGCTAGTCTTTACCCTTGGATCACGGCACCAGGCCCAGCTGTCTCCTAGCACCTCAGATCTCTCTGAGCAGTGGAGCTCTGCCTGGCTCACCCCAGACTGTTGGCACCTCCAGAGAGACCTCCCCTGGGTCTTTCCTAGCCAGTGGTCACTCTTGCTCTGATAGATCAGGCTCCCTCATGTGATGCCTGCACATGGCCCAACAAGTCCAAGACTGAACCCATCACCTGTGATTTAATAACTGTTCCAGCACCCCTGTCTGGCACTGGGCAGCCTCGGAAGATGGGATACTGGGCTAAATTGACCATTGGTCTGACCCACTATGGCCGTTCTTATGTGCTATGCAGGGGGCCAGACTATGGGATCATAATATATCTTTTCGGCTTTCAAATCTATGAATCTGTGAACTTTCCCTTGTGGGTCTCTGTTGCCGAGCTGTGCAGGGCCCCAGGGAGTGAATCCCACAAGCCCTTAGAAAATACACATGAATAAATTCCCTTCCATCAGCATCGGTCCTTGAAAGCCAGTGATGTTCAATGCCAGCTACACACAGTTCAGGTACAGAGAGCAACAGGTTTGAATCTAGTTCTGACAGTTCAGTCTTCGAGTGAGGGATGAAAGTTCTTTTAGAAAGTTGTGCTTTTGACCTGTAGATACTATTAGATAGTCAGGCAGACAGATAGATACTGACTACAGAATCCTGACACTGGACTGGATGCATCACATATTAGGAAAATATCCTCGAAGACCGGCACAGTAAGTTTTCTCATTCAATTTAATTTGTTTGAAGGTTAATATCCAGGGGTAGTTTAAAAACAGAAAAAAGAATTACACTCAGAAGTCCTTTACATTTTGCTACCAATTTACACATCTTCGGCTGGTCAGAAAATAATTTAAAAAATAAAATAAAAAATTCCCCTTACAAAAAGGGAAAGAAAAGTTATTGTTGTTTAATAATATATAATTAGAAAACCCATTCATTCTCGGGCATCTCTGTTTATTTCTCTTACAAAGGAAAGTACAGCAAAGTAACCGACATAGCTCATAGGTCACAGAACATGTGTCGTACACACTAGCCCCTTTAAACACAGGGTTAGAGCTGCACCAAGCAGCCAAAGCCGGTTTACCCGGACACTACCCATGGCCATAGAGGGGGTCAATGGAACCAGAACACCAACCTCCTGGTTCAGCCGTGTGTCCAGTGTACAACACTGTTCCCAGCTGAGCACAGATGCTGTAAATGGGTGCATTGACCATACACATGATCAGATACAGCCCATCCCCCAAACAGCTTACAGTCAAGTAGAGAAGGGAGAGAAAGGGAGGGGAAACTGAAGCACGGAGAGGGGAAGTGACTGGTACCGTATCACACAGCAGGTCAGTGCCAGAGCCAATAAAAAAACCATGTCCTTTGACTGCCACTGAATCACACAGCACAGACCTAAAGTCACAACGGGAAACAATTCAACATTTCAGTAACTGAGCAATGCTGCTAGTCCATCATTACATGTATATTCAGAGATTCACAGAGTCCATGGCCAGAAGGGATTAGTGTGACCATCTAGTCTGACCTCCTGTATATTGGAGCCATGCAAACTTCCCCAAAATAATTCCTAGAGGAGATCTGTTAGAGAAAGACCTAAGCTTGGTCTGAAAAGTGCCAGTGATGGAGAATTCACCACAATCCCTGTAAATTGTTCCAATGGTTAATTACTCTCACTATTAAAAAAATTATGTTTTATTTCCAGTCTGAACTTCTCTAGCTTCAAACACAGCTATTGGATCATGTTAGACCTTTCTCTGTTAGAGTGAAGAAACCATTATTAAATATTTGTTCCTGCTCTAGTTAGTTATAGACTGTCATCAACTCACCCCTTAATCTTCACTTTCTTAGGCTAAACAGGCTGTGCTCTTTAAGACTCCCTACAAATCATATTTTCTAATCATTTCATCATTCTTGTAGCTTTTCTCTGAACCATATACAATTCATCAGCAATTTATTTGGGCACCAGACCTGGACACCATATTCCAGCAATGGTCACTCCAGTCTGAAATACAGAGGTAAAATTACCTCTCTACTCATATTCAAGTTTCCCCTGTTTATGCCCCCGTGATCTCATTAACTATTGGTCACACTGGAAGCTTATGTTTAGCTGACTTTCCATGATGACCTCCAAATGTTTTTCAGTCACTGCTTCCCAGGATAGTTCCCCCCATCCTATAAGTATAGTCTATATTCCTTGTTTGCAATATGGACTGGGGGTGGAACTGGGTTTACGTGCCATAAATGAATGTGTACCCCAGTAGCAGAAATCTATGTTGTGTTGGGGTAGAATATATACAGAAGATCTACCCCCACAGAATGCTGGATGCGTCCTTCTCATATTTCCCAGGAAATTTGGAATCAGGTTACATCACTTTTGTAGTATTTTAGTTTCATACTCAAGAGGTGAGCCCTCAGTTTGTAACAACAGGGGATCCAACTTGACCGGAATAGCTGGATTTGGGATGTACTTTGTTCCATCGTGCATACTGCATTTTATGAAGCCACACCATGGGCATATTCCTCAGATGGGGTAAAGTCATGCAGCTCTGTTGACTTTAAAGGAGCGGATCCGATTTACACAACTGTGATAACACAATTGTATGATTGTCAGAGGTGAGCAGCACTAACATCACACAGTCATTGTGAGTGATGAGTGCTGCGCACCTTTGAAAATCATACAATCATATTTTAGGGGAAGGGGAATCAGGGCCATTCTCTCTGTCACTCTAATCCTCACCATAACCCTTTCCATTGCCTGCACAGGCATCGCACAACGTACTGAGGAAGAAAATGTCCAATCAAACCACTGTGACCGAGTTCCTTCTCCTGGGATTCTCTGATGTTAAGGAGCTGCAGATTTTGTACTTTATGGTTTTTCTAATGAGTTACCTGGCAGCCCTGATGGGGAATCTTCTCATCATCACAGCCGTAGCCCTCGACCACCATCTTCACACCCCCATGTACTTCTTCCTGGTGAACCTGTCCATCCTAGACCTCGGCTACATCTCTGTCACCATCCCCAAATCCATGGCCAATTTCCTCATGAACACCAGGTCAATTTCTTATTCTGGGTGTATCACACAAGTCTTTCTCTTTCTCTTTTTTATTTCAGCGGATTTTGCATTATTGACTGTCATGGCATATGACCGATACGTCGCCATATGCCGACCACTGCACTATGAGGGAGTGATGAACAGGATAGCGTGTGTCCAAATGGCAGCAGGGGCGTGGATCAGTGGTATTCTTTACTCTGCCCTGCACACTGCGAGCACGTTTGTGATATCTTTCTGTGGAGGCAACAGGGTGGATCAGTTCTTCTGTGAAATCCCCCAGCTCCTCAAGCTCGCCTGCTCTGACTCGGACATCATTGAAACAGGGGCTCTTGTCTTCAGTGCATGCTTAGTCTTAAGTTGCTTTGTTTTCATAATTGTGTCATATGTTCAGATCTTCAAAGCAGTGCTGAGAATCCCCTCTGAGCAGGGTCGGCGTAAAGCCTTCTCCACTTGCATTCCTCACCTTACTGTAGTCTCCTTATTTATTTTCACTGGGATCGTTGCCTACCTGAAACCCAGTTCCAGCTCAGCATCAGGTCTGGATCTCATGATGGGTGTTCTCTATTCCGTGGTGCCTCCAATGATGAATCCGATCATCTACACCATGAGAAACAGGGAGGTGAAAGGTTCATTGAGTAAACTGATAGGTTGGAGGTCATTCAGCAAGAATAAAATGTCCATATTACTCCATTGATATCAATTTCAGTATGAGTTTCTTTATAAATATAATCTGTTGATGCCATTATTTCTCCATGTGAACATACTGTGCAATATCTATATGCAGAATTGGGTATTTGCACATGTAAAAATCCAGACAAACATAACTTAAGAAAAACAAGAGTTTCTTTAGGTTTACTCCAATGTAAATGAAATCAGAATCTATCTATGTCTCTATCTACCAATCATCATACTATCTGAGAACCTTGCACATAAAATCAGTAGCCATAGCAAAGTCACTAGTGGGGTATGCAGTAACATAAAATACCTCCAGGACAGAAGTACAGAATCCCTTTACCTGTAAGGGGTTAATCAGTTCAATTAACCTCGTTGGCACCTGACCAGAAGGACCAATGGGGAAAGAAGATACTTTCAAATCTAAGCAGGGGAAGGTTTTGTTTGTGCTCACTTTGTTCCCTCTTGGGACAGAGAGAAAGACCAAGCAGGCAAACCGACTCCTAAAAGGATACCTGTAATGATTCATGTAAAATTAGAGAAATTGTAAGTAAAGGCAAGGAAATGTGTAAGATTATCTTTTGTTTTAGCATGTGAATTTTCCCTATTCTAAGAGGCAATTTATTCCTGTTTTTAGAACTGTGAAGCTAAGTCCAGAGGGGAATTCTCTGTGTTTTAAAACTTTTTATCACCCTGTAAAGTTACCTTCCATCCTGATTTTACAGAGGTGCTTATTTTACTTTTTTCTTTATAATAAAGTTCTTCATTTAAGAACTTGATTGATTGTAGTGTCCTAAAGATAAAGGGTCTGGTCTGTACTTATATAAAAGGCAATTGGTGGGTATATTATTCTCAAGCCTCCCCAGGAAGGGGTGAAGGGGATTTGGGGGATATTTAGGGGAAATAGGGACTTCAAGCGGTCCTTTTTCTGAATCTTTGTGTAAATCACTTGGTGGTGGTAGCAATACCGTCCAAGGACAAGGAAAGGATTTTATAATAATAAAATATATGGAGATATGCCTATCTTATAGAACTGGAAGGACTTTGAAAGGTCATTGAGTCCAGTCCCCTGCCTCCACCAGCAGGACTAAGGACTGTCCCCTGACAGATTTTTGCTCCAGACCCCTAAATGGTCCACTCAAGGATTAAACTCTCAACCTTCGGTTTAACAAGCCAATGCTCAAACCACTGAGCTATCTCTCCCCCCTTTTTAACCTCGCCTGGTAGAAATAAGCTTAGGGGGTCTTTCTTGTGGGTCCCCACATCTGTACCCCAGAGTTCAGCGTGGGGAGGGAAACCTGACAGGGTCTCTTGATCTTATTTTTCAAGATAAAACCCAGATTGAGGTATCAATTCATTTGTTCTTTGTGGGGGTTTTTGTTTCTTTTTTTATCAGTTTTTTAATTTATATTTGTTGAGTTGTTTGGTGCTTTTATTTGTTTCTTTGTTCCAGGTACGTTTGAAGGCGGGAAGGCCTGGAGAGATGGGAAGGGTTTGTTTAGTACGACATTACTCAGGCCACCATCTGTACTGCTAAACAGCCATGTCTCCTCTGTTCTCCAACTTGGGGTGCCTCTTACACTGCTCTACTGTGAGAACAGTGACTCCTGGCCAGTAAATACACAGTCTCCAGCATGTCACTTGCTCCCAGGTATATAGTATCGAGTTCTACTAGCTAGCCACTCATGAATTACACTGCAGCCGAACACCAGCAGACTCTCAGTCCCAGGCCTTCCCCCAGAAATGTGCATCTTGTACTGCCCAACACACTACTGGATGATACAAGTTCATCAATTCATCAAAGGAAAATGACATGTATCAGCCTTGTTGTTGCAAATATTTTTTCCCATACACTTTAACCCAAACATATCAGTTGGATAAAACAGGAGAACAAGTTTATTAACTATAGTAAGAAAAGAAAGTTTTCAAGTGCCTACACGTAATGAAGCATAAAAGACAGAGTTGGTTACAAAGGACATGAAAGAAAAAATGTAAATTAATGGCTAACTTAATGAGCTAGTAGAATTCAAAGCAAAGGCATTTCTCTCACCATATACTGCAGGAAATTTCACAGCCTCGGTCTCTTTTCAGCCCAGAACTCTTCCCCTTCTTTCAGTGTCCTTCAGATATTCATTGATGTCATGAGCAGAGAGATGGGAGGAGGAGTGGGGGCAAGTGTTTTGCTCCCCTTCTTTATAATTCAATTTCTTGTGCTAGAAACATCCTTGCTGAGTCATGGTGGACATGAGACTTGAATGGTCCCTGTGAAGAAACGTGAATTTCTTGTTCACACCTTCCCCCTGCCAAAAAATGGATGTCTAAGCAGCTGATGGTCCATTAACACCAGCCTGGCTATCCTTGCTGTCTTTCAAGAATTGGTATGTGGGTATGGCTCAAAATTGTAAAATATTTCCAGCAACATCATACAATTAAATGCTATAACTTTACACTGTGTAGCAACTCATATTTTAACAATACAGAAACATTCAGCAGATCATGCTGGAACGGCATAAAGAGTGGGGTCCCACAGAAATCAATTCTGGGTCCGGTTCTGTTCAATATCTTCATCAAAGATTTAGATAATGGTTTAGAGAGTACACTTATAAAGTTTGCGGATGATACCAAGCTGGGAGGAGTTGCCAGTGCTTTGTTGTGGATAAACGAGCCACACCCTCTGTTTGGTTCAAGCAGCCTGAGGCCTTTTATTGAATACAAGCAGGCAGCGAGAGAGACAGGGAAGGTCAAGTGCAGGTACCTGCCTGATTCCTCTACCCTGCCCATATATTACCAGTCTTATATAGGTCTGCGTTCAGTGTCGAACTGATAGGTTTTACTTAATAGTAATTTTCCAGCACTCAAGCATTATTAGTAACAGCCTTATAAGGAGAATAAGAAAACAGCTTCATAAGTAGCACATTACTGACGCACCTTGTTATTATCAAGATTTGTGGTTTTGCTTTGGTGTATGCGAGGGGGAACTCAGGAATTTTCAAAGGTCCTGTGGCTCTTATTCAGTCAGAAACTGGCCTAGTCCATTATCTGGGTCAAGTGCCACAGCCTAGCATGCGTCCAATGCTTTAGCTCAAGCCAAGTCTTACAGAATGCTGGCCTGTAGGCCTCTTGTGTTACAGCCCTTTCATATGTTGCATATAGTCCATAAATTGAGCTGCAGACTGTGAAGCGGGCTAGGTCCAACAGCATTTTCCCCCACACCACCATTATACAAACACCAGACCTCATGTAACAAGTGTGTCACTACAGCATCCTTAATGACTCTTTTAAGATGCTGCTTTTCAGTGAAGTCTTTTTGTTCAGGGGGGCAGAGAACACAACAGGGAATAGCTCTGTTTTGTCAACTCCTAGTCATTCAAAAGCTTAAAGGCTTTAGATTAAGTTTGTTTAATGTTTGTACAGTGATTCTGAAGAGCTTACATAGTACAGAGGAGCTAAATATTATGATTGGGCAACCATCTAAAGATCGGTGTCACTTCTAGCTGTTACCGTTTTCTTGCATAAAGCTTAAAACAAACAAATGCAAACCATAGGGGGCTGGTGCACACAGAACTCATGCTTTAAAAACCTCATGTCAGAGCTGCTGATCACACATTCTGGAATAGATCATACTTAGTCCTGCCATGAGTGCAGGGGACTGGACTAGATGACTTCTCGAGGTCCCTTCCAGTCCTATGATTCTATTCTATGATTCTAATTGTGGAAGAGCTTGGTGACAGAATGAACTGATGTGGTGAATCACTGGAGATTAACTACACAAACTGGGAATCATCCCACAACTAATATTTGAGTTCAATGGGAAAACAGTCATTCGTTGTCCTCAGCCAGTGCAACACTGGGAGGCAGCTTTCAGAGCAAGACAGCCTCAAATACAATGCCACCCAGTGTCATTTTCCCACTACTGCTTCCTCTACTTCAGTGGATTTTACAACTGAATGGTTTTCTTTTACATAATAAAATAATAAAAGTTGGCTGCCTCCCAGACTGCAGTCAGAACGAGATACGGTGTGTGGTGTAGAGGCCATAGATTGGGGGAAACAACTGCAGCGCTTGGTTTTGCAATGTGCCATGTGAAGAGCTAAGGGTAGAAGCACATGGTGGAAAGAGATGAGCAGAATGGGGAATGCTGCAGTGTTCATCCTCATACTGATGAGCACTCCAATACCTAGGAGGAAGGAGGCCTAAGAGAAGGACAGCGTAGCATCCCTCGTGCTACCTCTTACTCAGAAGTATCTTTTGAAGAACTGAGTGTCAAGAGAGTAGAATAAACTTATTCATTTTACATAATATGCAAATTTGTATGTACATAAATGTTTGATGACTTCATAATTTTTTTTCAATATGTAATTCATACTTAGGCCCTTCCCCCCCATTATCATAGAATCATAGAATCGTAGAATCTCAGGGTTCAAAGGGACCTCAGGAGGTCATCTAGTCCATTAGCCTTAGGCTTCTCATAACCTTAATCTGGACCTGCCCTCTGGCTGCTGTGGAGAGCTTCTACCAAGTTCTTCGTGACCCTGGATCCCCTCTGGATCCCTTGCAGGAGTCTCCCTGGTCCTTGAATCTCTGCTAGTCTTTATCCTTGGATCACGGCACCACGCCCAGCTGTCTCCTAGCACCTGAGATCTCTCTGAGCAGTAGTGCTCTGCCCAGCTATCCCCAGACTGTTGGCACCTCCAGAGAGACCTCCCCTAGGTCTTTCCTAGCCAGTGGTCTCTCTTGCTCTGGTAGATCATGTGATGCCTGCATCTGGCCCAACCACAAGTCCAAGACTGAACCCGTCACCTGTGATTGAATAACTGTTCCAGCACCCCTGTCTTGCACTGGACACCCTCAGAAGTTGGGATACTGGGCTAAATTGACCATTGGTCTGACCCAGTATGGCTGTTCTTATGTGCTATGCAGGGGGCCAGACTATGGGATCATAATATATCTTTTCCGCTTTCAAATCTCTGAATCTGTGAAGTTTTCCCTGTGGGTTTCTGCTGCTGAGCTGTGCAGGGCTCCAGGGAGTGACTCCCACAAGCCCTTAGAAAATACACATGGATAAATCCCCTTCCGTCAGCATCGGTCCTTGAAAGCCAGTGATGATCAAAGCCAGCTACACACAGTTCAGCTGCAGAGAGCAACGGGTTTGACAGTTCAGTCTTCGAGTGAGGGATGAAAGTTATTTTAGAAAGTTTTGCTTTTCGCTTTCAGCTACTATTAGATAGTCAGAGAGATAGATGGATAGATAATGACCACAGAATCCTGGCGCTGGACTAAATGCATCACATATTAGGAAAATATCCTCAAAGACCAGCACAGTAAGTTTTTTCATTAAATTTAATTTGTTTTAAGGTTAATATCCAGGGGTAGTTTAAGAACAGAAATAAGAATTACACTCAGAAGTCCTTTACATTTTTCTAACAATTTACTTTTCTGCAGCTGGTGAGAAAAATAATTTAAAAATAAAATAAAAAGTTCCCCCTACAATCAATTAAAGCTTTTCATTAACAAACCAAAACCTATTTTTCTTCAGTGTTTGGCATCTAAAAACTTTTATCTTAAAAGTGTAAATTTCAAGAAGAAAACCTAACAAGGTTATTTTCCGTTTTCAGTTTTCCAACAAAATGTCACAAATTTTCGAGGAAAGCTGACGTATTCTGAAGGGAAAATATTGTTTTGATAAAATCCGATATTTCCCATTAAGATATGAAAATTTCCAAGAAACCTTAAACTTTAAACAAGGGAAGGAAAAGTTATTCTTGTTTAATAATATATAATTAGAAAACCAATTCATTCTCTGGCATCTCTGCTTATTTCTCTTTCAAAGGAAAGTACAGCAAAGTAACCGACATAGCTGATAGGTTACAGAACATGTGTCGTACACACTAGCCGCTTTATACACAGGGTTAGAGCTCTACCAAGAAGCCAAAGCCGGTTTACCCGGACACTACCCATGGCCATAGAGGGGGTCAATGGAACCAGAACACAGACCACCTGGTTCAGCCATGTGTCCAGTGTACAACACTGTTCCCAGCTGAGCACAGATGCTGTAAATAGGTGCACTGACCATACACAAGATCAGATACAGCCCATCCCCCAAACAGCTTACAGTCAAGTAGAGAAGGGAGAGAAAGGGAGGGGAAACTGAAGCTCAGAGAGGGGAAGTGACTGGTACCGTATCACACAGCAGGTCAGTGCCAGAGCCAAGAAAAAAAACATGTCCTCTGACTGCCACTGAATCACACCGCACAGAGCTAAAGTCACAGCGGGAAACAATACAACATGCAAGTTATTGAGCATCGCTGCTAGTCCATCATTACATGGATATGCAGAGATTCACAGAGTCCATGGCCAGAAGGGATTAGTGTGAGCATCTAGGCTGACCTCCTGTATATTGATTCTCTCCCTACAAATTATGTTTTCTAATTATTTAATCATTCTCATAGACGTATTGGAGCGTGAGCTTTCGTGGGTGAATACCCACTTCTTCAGATGAATGCATCTGAAGAAGTGGGTATTCACCCACGAAAGCTTATGCTCCAATACCTCTGTTATTCTATAAGGTGCCACAGAACTCTTTGTCGCTTCTGCAGATCCAGACTAAAACGGCTACCCTCTCATACTTAATCATTCTTGTGGCTTTTCTCTGAAACGTCTCCAATTTATCAACATCCTTCTTGAATTTTGGGCACCAGAACTGGATTCCATAATCCAGCAATGGTCACCCCAGTCCCAAATACAGAGCTAAAATAATCTCTCTACTGGTATTCAAGATTCCCCTGTTTATGCACCCCAGAACTCATCAGCGATTGGTCACACTGGGAGCTCATGTTTAGCTGATTATCCATCATGATCCCCAAATGTTTTTCAGTCACTGCTTCCCGGGATAGTGCCCCCCATCCTATAAGCATGGTCTATGTTCCTTGTTTCCAATATGGAGTGGGGGTGGAGCTGGGTGCCATGAATCAATGTGTACTCAGGTAGCAGATAGCTATGCGGTGTCGGGGAGAATCAGTACAGGATATCTATCCCCACAGAATGCTAGGTGAGTCCTTGTCATATTTCCAGGGAAATTTGGAATCAGGTTGCATTGGTCTTGTAGTATTTTAGTTTCATGTTCAAGAGGTGAGCCTTCTGTTTGTATCAATAGAGGATCCAACTTGACCGATATTGCTGGATTTTGGATGTACTTTGTTCCATCCTTCATACTGCTTTTTATCAAGCCACACCATGGGTTTATTGCTCAGATGGGGTAAAGTGACAAAGCTCTTTACACAACTGTGATAACACGATTCAGTGATTGTCAGAGATGAGGAGCACTAACATCACAAAGTCATTGTAAGTGATGAGTGCTGGGCACCTTTGACATTCTTACAATGAGATAATCCATAACCTTTCTCATTCCCTCCACAGCCTTCACACAACATACTGGGGAAGATAATGTTCAATCAAACCACTGTGACCGAGTTCCTTCTCCTGGGATTCTCTGATGTTCGGGAGCTGCAGATTTTGCACTTTGTGGTGTTTCTAATGATTTACCTGGCAGCCCTGATGGGGAATCTTCTGATCATCACAGCCATAGCCCTCGACCACCATCTTCACACCCCCATGTACTTCTTCCTGGTGAACCTGTCCATCCTGGACCTCAGCTCCATATCTGTCACCATCCCCAAATCCATGGCCAATTCACTAACCAACTCCAGGTCAATTTCTTATTCTGGATGTGTCACACAAGTCTTTCTCTTTGTCTTCTTTATTTCAGCAGATTTTGCATTATTGACTGTCATGGCATACGACCGATACGTCGCCATCTGCCAACCACTGCACTACGATACAGTGATGAATAGAAGAGCGTGTGTCCAAATGGCAGCCAGTGCCTGGATCAGTGGTATTCTTTACTCTGCCCTGAACACTGGGAGCACATTTGTAATATCCTTCTGTGGAGGCAACAGGGTGGATCAGTTTTTCTGTGAAATCCCCCAACTCCTCAAGCTTGCCTGCTCTGACTCAGACCTCACTGAAAGAGGGGTTATTGCCTTTGGTGCATGCTTAGTCTTAAGCTGCTTTGTTTTCATAATTGTGTCATATGTTCAGATCTTCAAAGCAGTGCTGAGAATCCCCTCTGAGTAGGGCCGGCGTAAAGCCTTCTCCACTTGCATTCCTCACCTTACTGTAGTCTCCTTGTTTCTTTTCACTGGGACCGTTGCCTACCTGAAACCCACCTCCAGCTCAGCATCAGGTCTGGATCTCATGATGGGTGTTCTCTATTCCGTGGTGCCTCCAACTATGAATCCGATCATCTACAGCATGAGAAACAGGGAGGTGAAAGGTTCTTTGAGTAAACTGATAGGTTGGAGGTTGTTCAGCAAGAATAAAATGTCCATATTTCTCCATTGATAGCAATGTAATTCTGAGTTTCATTATAAATATAATCAGTTGATGACATTATTGCCTCCATGTGAACATACTGTCCAACATCTTTATGCAGAACTGGGTATTTGCATGTGTAAAATTCCAGACAAACATAACTTAAGAAAAACAAGAGTTTCTTTAGGTTTACACCAATGTAAATGAGATCAGAATCTATCTACTAATCATCATACTATCTGAGAACCATGCACATAAAAGAGTAGCCATAGCAAAGTCACTAGTGGGGTATGCAGTAACATAAAATCCCTTCTGGCCAGAGATACAGAATCCCTTTATCTGTAAGAGGTTAATCAGTTCAATTGACCCAGGTGGCACGTGACCAGAAGGACCAATGGGGAAAGAAGATACTTTCAAATTTGGGCAGGGGAAGGTTTTGTTTGTGCTTTCTTTGTTTGTTCCCTCTCGGGACAGAGAGAAAAACCAAGCAGGTAAACTGGCTCCTAAAAGGATACTGAAATGTTACATCTAAAATTACAAAAATTGTAAGTAAAGGCAAGAAAATGTGTTAGATTATCTTTTGTTTTAGCTTGTGAATTTTCCCTATCATAAAAGGTAGTTTATTCCTGTTTTTAGAACTGTGAAGCTTAGTCAAGAGGGGATTCCTCTGTGTTTGAAAACTTTTTATCACCCTGCAAAGTTACCTTCCATCCTGATTTTACAGAGGTGCTTCTTTTACTTTTTTCTTTATAATAAAGTTCTTCTTTTAACAACCTGATTGATTTTAGTGTCCTAAAGATAAAGGGCCTGGTCTGTACTTATATAAAAGGCAATAGGTTGGTATATTATTCTCAGTCCTCCCCAGGAAAGGGGGTGAAGTGGCTTGGGGGGATATTTGGGGGAAATAGGGACTCCAATTGGTCCTTTTCCTGAATCTTTGTCTAAATCACTTGGTGGTGGCAGCAATACCGTCCAAAGACAAAGAAAGGAGTTGTGCCTTGGGGAAGTTTTTAACCTCCGCTGGTAGAAATAAGCTTAGGGGGTGTTTCATGCTGGTCCCCACATCTGTACCCCAGAGTTCAGAGTGTGGAGGGGAACCCTGACAGGGTCTCTGGCTCCTGTTTTTCAGGATAAAAACTCTGATCGAGGTATCAATGCATTTGTTCTTTGTGGGGTTTTTTGTTTCTTTTTTTTTTGGTCAGTTTTTAAATTTATATTTGTGGGGTTAGTTGGTGCTTTTATTTGTTTCTTTGTTCCAGGTATGCTTGGAGGTGGGAAATGCTGGAGAGATGGGAAGGGTTTGGTTAGTACGACATTACTCAGGGTAACATCTGGACTGCTAAACAGCTGTGTCTCCTGTGTTTTCCAACTTGGGGTGCCTCTTACACTACTCTACTGTGAAAACGGCGAATCTGTGTACACTATATATATAAGTATTGTATGTGATCAGATAGAAAGCTAGTTTGATAGGACGATTCCTTGTCGTAAAACCCAACCTGTTTTACTCTAATGACAGATGTCTGATTGTCAATTATGTTAAATGATAGATGGATAGATATAGATAGATAATAAATAATTCCTGCTAATTATTGTGACTCATTTCCTCTTCATCATTGTCTATGTCTAGATCATGATTTTCTTATGACTATCCGTTATCAAACATTACTTGCCAAATAATTTCTCTGACAGTATCTTACTCCATAGCTTATTTAGATCATAAATTCTTGGTGTTTGAATTCTGAGCTTTTTTGACTGGATACATTTTTAACATGCTCTCTTTCTTTTCCCTGAATGAAGAAATTAAACTCTCTCTCAGATCCTTAAAAATGAAGAAACCAATCCTCAGCTCATGCAAGTTGTTACACCTCCATTGAAGTCAATAGAGCTATGAGAATTTGCACCACCTGTGGATAGGTTCTGAACATTTATGATGGTGAATTCAAAACTCCCCTCCTTGGAATATTCTGTACTAAGGCCCCGATCCAGCAAACACATTCAGCACGTCCTTAACTTTAACCACGTGAGCATTCCCATTGAAAGCTTAAAGTTAAACTCATGCTTAAGTGGTTTGTCGGATTAGTGTTAGGGCCAACTGGCTTCAGTCCCTGCCACTGCCTCAGCTCCTCTCCTTCCCCAATTAAAGTGATGGCTACCATTGGGGCATCTGAATTTCTCTCCCCTTCTGGTCTTCAATTATTTTCATAACATAAGAGTTTATCTCAAAGCCAAGAATCTCTGCGCTGCCTTCTCCAGACTCCCCAGGCCACTATGCCCCTTCTGGACTCCTAATTGCCTCTGGTGGGTTCTGTTCCTGCCCTGCAGTACTGGTTGCTCCAGCCAGGCCTCCCCTCTGGCAGGGCTGGGTTAACCATTAGGCTAATAAGGCTATAGATTTAGGGCAATCTAATTTTAGGCCCTACTGGTCCAGCAGGGGGCGCAGGCGGGGCCGGGTGCAGGGGAGCGAGTTTACTCACGCAGCCCTGCAGGAGCGCTCCTGCCAGCAGGAAAGGCAAAGCAGCCCCCTGTGGCTTGGAAGGAGCTCAGCTCAGCCGGCAGCCCGCTGTATCTCCCCGTGCTGCAGCAACACACTGCCCGGTATCCGGTTAACACTGGTGACCGGACACTAAAAATCTGGTTACCACGGAAACCCATGCCAGCTGTGGATGTAGTTTTTACCGGATCCCCCACCCCCCACAATTAACCCCCCCTCCCATATCTCTCTGGATCCCTGCTTAGCTATCAGGGAGGGAAGATGCTCCCTCTGTCCCTCTCCTCAGCTGAGGCTGGCAGGCAGCTCCAGGACTCTGAGTTCTAAGTCCTAGTGCCCTTCACCATTGTCTTCTCTATGTGCTAGGTCCCGTTTCTCGACAAATCGTGAGTGCCTGTGGATGGGGCAAGGCAATGGGGTGGCGGGGGGAAGAGGCAGTACCAGAGCAGTAGGGTGGGAATCTTGCACAGAACCTGCACACACTATCCAGCTCCAACCAGAACGATTGCCCCTCCCATTTATAAGGAACTGGGAGGCAGCTATCACAGCAAGACAGCCTCAAATACAATGTCACCCAGTGTCATTTTCCCACTACTACTTCCTCTTCGGCACTGGATTTTTACACCTGAGTGGTTTTGTTTTACATAATAAAATAATAAAAGCTGGCTGCCTCCCAGACTGCAGTCAGAGAGCGATAGGACATGTGGTGTAGAGGCCATAGCTTGGGGGAAACACCTGCAGCGCTTGGTTTTGCAATCTGCCATGTGGAGAGCTAAGGGTAGAAGCACATGGTGGAAGGAGATGAGCAGGATGGGGAATGCGGCAGTGTTCATCCTCATACTGATGAGCACTCCAATATCTAGGAGGATAGAGTCCTAAGAGAAGGGTAGCGTAGCATCCCTCGTCCTACCTCTTACTCAGAAGTATCTGTTTGAAGAACTGAGTGTCATGAGAGTAGAATACATGTATTAATTTTACATAATATGTAAATGTGTATGTAGATAAATGTTTGATGACTTCATAATTTTTTTTCAATATGTAATTCATACTTAGGCCCTTCCCCCCCATTAGCCTTAGGCCTCTCATAACCGTAATCCAGCCCTGTTCTCTGGCTGCTGTGGAGAGCTTCTACCAAGCCCTTTGTGACCCTGGATCCCCTCTGGATCCCTTGCAGGAGTCTCCCTTGTCCTTGAATCTCTGCTAGTCTTTAGCCTTGGATCACGGCACCAGGCCCAGCTGTCTCCTAGCACCTCAGATCTCTCTGAGCAGTGGAGCACTGCCCGGCTCTCCCCAGACTGTTGGCACCTCCAGAGAGACCTCCCCTAGGTCTTTCCTAGCCAGTGGTCTCTCTTGCTCTGATAGATCATCTGATGCCTGCACCGGCCCAACCAGAAGTCCAACACTGAACCCGTCACCTGTGATTGAATAACTGTTCCAGCACTCCCGTCTGGCACTGGGCACCCTCGGAAGATGGGATACTGGGCTAAATTGACCATTGGTCTGACCCAGTATGGCCGTTCTTATGTGCTATGCAGGGGGCATACTATGGGATCATAATATGTCTTTTCGGCTTTCAAATCTATGAATCTGTGAACTTTCCCTTGTGAGTCTCTGTTGATGAGCTGTGCAGGGCCCCAAGGAGTGACTCCCACAAGCCCGTAGAAAATAAACATGGATAAATCCCCTTCCGTCAGCATAGGTTTTTGAAAGCCAAGGATGTTCAGTGCCAGCTACACACAGTTCAGCTGCACTGAGCAACAGGTTTGAATCTAGTTCAGTCTTAGAATGAGGTATGAAAGTTCTTTTAGAAAGTTTTGCTTTTGACCTGTAGATACTATTAGATAGTCAGACAGATAGATGGATGGATAATGACCACAGAATCCTGGCGA
The DNA here is from genome assembly GCA_033296515.1 of Macrochelys suwanniensis. Lineage (NCBI taxonomy): Eukaryota > Metazoa > Chordata > Testudines > Chelydridae > Macrochelys > Macrochelys suwanniensis. The sequence continues at coordinate 40,429,271 of CM065786.1, read as the reverse complement.
TGGACTGAATGCATCACATATTAGGAAAATATCCTCAAAGACCAGCACAGTAAGTTTTCTCATTCATTTTAATTTGTTTGATGGTTAACATCCAGGGGGAGTTTTTCTACCAATTTACTCTTCTGTGGCTGGTCAGAAATTAATTTAAAAAATAAAATAAAAAATTCCCCTTTACAAACAATTAAAGCTTTTCATTAACAAACCAAAACCTATTTTTCTTCAGTGTTTGGCATCTGTAAACTTTCATCTTAAAAGTGCAAATTTCAAGAAGAAAACCTAACCAGGTTATTTACTGCATTTTCAGTTTTCCAACAAAATCACAAATTTTCAAGGAAAGCGGACACATTCGGAAGGGAAAATATTGTTTTGATAAAATCCCATATTTTTCATTAAGATATGAACATTTCCAAGAAACCTTAAACTTTAAACAAGGGAAGAAAAAGTTATTGTTTTTTTAATAATATATCATTAGAAAACCCATTCTTTCTCTGGCATCTCTGTTTATTTCTCTTTCAAAGGAAAGTACAGCAAAGTAACCGACATAGCTGATAGGTCACAGAATATGTGTCATACACACTAGCCCCTTTAAACACAGGGTTAGAGCTGCACCAAGCAGCCAAAGCCTGTCTACCCGGACACAACCCATGGCCATAGAGGGGGTCAATGGAACCAGAACACCGACCTCCTGGTTCAGCCGTGTGTCCAGCATACAACACTGCTCCCAGCTGAGCACAGATGCTGTAAATGGGTGCACTGACCATACACATGATCAGATACAGCCCATCCCCCAAAGAGCTTACAGTCAAGTAGAGAAGGCAGAGAAAGGGAGGGGAAACTGAAGAACAGAGGGGGGAAGTGACTGGTACCATATCACACAGCAGGTCAGTGCCAGAGCTAAGAAAAAAAACCATGTCCTCTGACTGCCACTGAATCACACAGCACAGACCTAAACTCACAGCAGGAAACAATACAACGTGCAAGTAACTGAGCAACGCTACTAGTCCATCATTACATGGATATTCAGAGATTCAGAGTCCATGGCCAGAAGGGATTAGTGTGACCTTCTAGTCTCACCTCCTGTATAGTGGAGGCCAGCGAACTTCCCCAAAATAATTCCTAGAGGAGATGTGTTAGAGAAAGACCCAATATTGGTTTGAAAAGTGCCAGTGATGGAGAACTCACCACAATCCCTTTTCCAATGGTAAATTGCTCTTAGTACTGTTAAAAAGTTAAGTTTTATTTCCAGTCTGAATTTGTCTAGCTTCAAACACATCTATTGGATCATGTTAGACATTTCTCTGTTAGAGTGAAGAACCATTATTAAATATTTGTTCCCGCTCTAGGTAGTTATAGACTGCCATCGACTCACCCCTTAACCTTCACTTTTGTAGGCTAAAGAGGCTCTTTGAGACTCTCTACAAATCATATTTTCTAATCATTTCATCATTCTTGTAGTTTTTCTCTGAACCATATACAATTCATCAGCAATTTATTTGGGCACCAGAACTGGACACCATATTCCAGCAATGGTCACTCCAGTCCCAAATACAGAGGTAAAATAACCTCTCTACTCATATTCCAGTTTCCCCTGTTTATGCCCCCGTGATCTCATTAACTATTGGTCACACTGGAAGCTTATGTTTAGCTGACTTTCCATGATGACCTCCAAATGTTTTTCAGTCACTGCTTCCCAGGATAGTTCCCCCCATCCTATAAGTATGGTCTATATTCCTTGTTTGCAATATGGACTGGGGGTGGAACTGGGTTTATGTGCCATAAATGAATGTGTACCCCAGTAGCAGAAATCTATGTTGTATTGGGGTAGAATCTATACAGAAGATCTACCCCCACAGAATGCTGGGTTAGAATGCTTCTCATATTTCCCGGGAAATTTGGAATCAGATTACATTGGTGTTGTAGTATTTTAGTTTCATACTCAAGAGGCGAGCCTTCAGTTTGTAACAATGGGGGATCCAACTTGACCGATATTGCAGGTTTTGGGATGTCCTTTGTTCCATCCTTCATACTGCATTTTATCAAGCCACACCATGGGCATATTCCTCAGATGGGGTAAAGTGATGAAGCTCTGTTGACTTTAAAGGAGCGGATCCGATTTACACAACTGTGATAACACAATTGAATGATTGTCAGAGGTGAGAAGTATTAACATCACCAAGTCATTGTAAGTCATGAGTGCTGGGCACCTTTGAAATTCATACAATCATATTTTAAGGGAAGGGGAATCAGGACCATTCTCTCTGTTGCTCTAATCCTGACCATAACCTTTCCATTCCCTCCACAGGCGTCGCACAATGTACTGAGAAAGAAAATGTCCAATCAAACCACTGTGACCGAGTTCCTTCTTCTGGGATTCTCTGACGTTCGGCAGCTGCAGATTTTGTACTTTTTGGTTTTTCTAATGAGTTACCTGGCAGCCCTGATGGGGAATCTTCTAATCATCACAGCAATAGCCCTCGACCACCATCTTCACACCCCCATGTACTTCTTCTTGGTGAATCTGTCCATCCTAGACCTCGGCTCCATCTCTGTCACCATCCCCAAATCCATGGCCAATTTCCTCATGAATACCAGGTCAATTTCTTATTCTGGATGCGTCACACAAGTCTTTCTCTTTGTCTTCTTTATTTCAGCAGATTTTGCATTATTGACTGTCATGGCATACGACCGACACGTTGCCATCTGCCAACCACTGCATTATGAGAGAGTGATGAACAGGACAGCTTGTGTCCAAATGGCAGCAGGAGCATGGATCGGTGGTATTCTTTACTCTGCCCTGCACACTGGGAGTACATTTGTGATATCTTTCTGTGGAGGGAACAGGGTGGATCAGTTTTTCTGTGAAATCCCCCAGCTCCTCAAGCTCGCCTGCTCTGACTCAGACCTTAGTGAAACAGGGGCTATTGTCTTCAGTGCATGCTTAGCCTTAAGCTGCTTTGTTTTCATAATTGTGTCATATGTTCAGATCTTCAAAGCAGTGCTGAGAATCCCCTCTGAGCAGGGTCGGCGTAAAGCCTTCTCCACCTGCCTCCCTCACCTTACTGTGGTCTCCTTGCTTATTTGCACTGCGACAGTTGCCCACCTGAAACCCACCTCCAGTTCAACATCAGGTCTGGATCTCATGGTAGGTGTTCTCTATTCCGTGGTGCCTCCAATGATGAATCCAATCATCTACAGCATGAGAAACAGGGAGGTGAAAGGTTCATTGAGTAAATTGATAGGTTGGAGGTTATTCAGCAAGAATAAAATGTCCATATTTCTTTATTGATAGCAATTTTATTCTGAGTTTCTTTATAAATATAATCAGCTGGTGACATTATTGCCTCCATATGAACATACCGTGCAACATCCTTTTGCGGATTTGGGTATTTTCACGTGTAAAAATCCAGACAATCATAACTCATGAAAAATAAGAGTTACTTTAGGTTTACACCAATATAAAAGAGATCAGAATCTAATCTATCTATCTATCATAGCATCTGAGAACCTTGCACATAAACTCAGTAGCCATAGCAAAGTCACTAGTGGGCTCTGTCATAAATATAAAAGGAAGGGTAACAACATTTATGTATGCAGTAACATAAAATCCCTCCTGGCCAGATGTACAGAATCACTTACATGTAAGGGGTTAATCATTTCAATTAACCTAGCTGGCACCTAACCAGAAGGACCAATAAGGAAAGAAGATACTTCCAAATCTGGGCGGGGGAAGGTTTTGTTTGTGCTGTCTTTGTTTCTCCCTCTCTGGACAGAGAGAGAGAGAGCGAGACTAAGCAGGTAAATCAGCTCCTAAAAGGATACCTGAAATGATACATCTAAAATTACAGAAATTGTAAGTAAAGGCAAGGAAATGTGTTAGATTATCTTTTGGTTTAGCTCGTGAATTTTCCCTATGCTAAGAGGTAGTTTATTCCTGTTTTTATAACTGTGAAGATAAGTCCAGAGGGGAAACCTCTGTGCTTCAGTTTCCTTCAGATATTCATTTATGTCATGAGCAGAGAGATGGGAGAAGGAATGAGGGCAAGTGCTTTGCACCCCCTTTTTATAATTCAATTTCTTGTACTAGAAACATCCTTGGTGAGTCATGGTGGACATGATATCCATCAGCCTTCTTGTTCCAAATGGTTTTTCCCATACACTTTAACCCAAACATATCAGTTGGATAAAACAGGAGAACCAGTTTATTAATTACAGTAAGAAAGGAAAGGTTTAAAGTGGCTACACGTAATGTAGCATAATAGCCAGAATTGGTTACAAAGGAAATGAAAGACAAAATGTAAATTAATGGCTAACTTAATAACCTAGCAGAATTCAAAGAAAAGGTATTTCTCTCACCAAAGGCTGCAGGAAATTTCACAGCCTGGGTCTCTTTTTAGCCCAGAACTCTTCCCCTTATAGAATATCAAGGTTGGAAGGGACCTTAGTAGGTCATCTAGTCTAACCCCTTGCTCAAAGCAGGACCAATCCCCAATTTTTGCCCCAGATCCCCAAATGGCCCCCTCAAGGATTGAGCTCACAACCCTGGGTTTAGCAGGCCAATGCTCAAACCACTGAGCTATCCCTCCCCCCTTCTTTCAGTGTCCTTCAGATATTCATTTATGCCTTGAGCAGAGAGATGGGAGGAGGAGTAGGAGTAAGTGATTTGCTCCCCCTCTTTATAATTCAATTTCTTGTACTAGAAACATCCTTGCTGAGTCATGGTCGATATGAGGCTTGAATTGTCCCTGTGAATAAATGTGAATTTCTTGTTCACACCTTCCCCCTGCCAAAAAACGGATGTCTAAGCAGCTGATGGTCCATTAACACCAGCCTGCCTAGCCTTGCTGTCCTTCAAGAATTGGTATGTGGGTGCGCCTCAAAATTGTAATATATTTCCAGCAACATCATACAATGAAATGTTATAACTTCACATTGTGTAAACATTTTAACAAGACAAAAATATTCAGCAGATCATGCTGGAACGGCATAAAGACTGGGGTCCCAGAGGGGTCAATTCTGGGTCTGGTTCTGTTCAATATCTTCATCAAAGATTTAGATAATGGTCTAGAGAGTACACTTATGAAGTTTGCGGATCATACCAAGCTGGGAGGGGTTGCAAGTGCTTTGGAGAACAGGATTGAAATTCAAAATGATCTGGACAAACTGGAGAAATGGTCTGAAGTAAATAGGATGAAATTCAGTAAGGACAAATGCAAAGTACTCCACTTACGAAGGAACAAGCAGTTGCACACATACAAAATGAGAAATGACTGCCTAGGAAGGAGTACTTCATAAAGGGATCTGGGGGTCATAGTGGACCACAAGTTAAATATGGGTCAACAGTGTAACCGTGTTGCAAAAATAGCGAACATCACTCTGGGATGTATTAGCAGGATTGTTGTAAGCAAGGCCCGAGAAGTAATTCTTCCACTCTTCTTCATGCTGATTAGGCCTCAACTAGAGTATTGTGTCCAGTTCTGGGCTCCACATTTCAGGAAGGATGTGGACAAATTGGAGAGAGTCCAGAGAAGAGCAGTGTTACAAGCAAGATATCACCGTGCCTCAGTAGGTCACAGCTGAGAAAACCAGATTCAGGACAAACCGATGAGAAACAGGGTAGGCTCACCCCAAACTGGTGACTATTCTTCCAACAGGTATACCAAACCTGTAACAAAAGTAAACTTCTCTCACAGCACATTGGTTAACAAGAAGTCCAAACGGGAGTCTTCTTAGGAATCCCAGCCCTTGTTTCACCTTGTTTCACTAGATTTAATGATGAGTGGCTATTTAAAACCAGTTTAATCAAACAAAGGGTTCTTCTAATCCCAATAAATCAGCCACATACACAGGTCAACATATAACAGAGATCTTTCCCAATAATCATACTGTTGCCAATCCTTTAGTATCTAATATCTCAAGGTTTATTTATAAGAGAAAAGAAAGAGTAGAGACTTAAAATGGTCAAAGGAATCAAATACATGCAATTGCAGAGTTCTTGTAGCAGGTCTGAAGGAGTGATAATAAACTGCTGGCTTATAGAGTAATTTCTCTGACTTCCAAATGACTGGACGGTCCTCAGTCCATAGGTTAAAATGCTCCCTTTAGGACAAATCTATAGCCCACAGCTTAGAGCAGGAAGGAGGCAAAAGGGAGTTGCTTCTGGGTTTTTTATACCTTCTCTCATGTGGAAGGAACTTCATTGTCCCAAACAAAACCACCAGAACAGTCTGTGGAAAAGTAGAAGCGACAAAGGGTCCTGTGGCACCTTATAGACTAACAGAGGTATTGGAGCATAAGCTTTCGTGGGTCTTGCATCCGAAGAAGTGGGTATTCACCCACGAAAGCTTATGCTCCAATACCTCTGTTAGTCTATAAGGTGACACAGGACCCTTTGTCACTACTACAGATCCATAATAACACGGCTACCCCTCTGATACTTGTGGAAAAATACAGTCACAAGATGGAGTTCAGGGTCACATGAGTAAGTAACATGTCTTTGCATGCTTCATGAGTCATAGCAGCAGCCGTTACCCATACTGTGGCTAAAACACCCACAGGAAGGCCCATTAGGAGGGGATAAGTGTCTTGTATGGCCCATTGTTTTCTTTACTGGGCCATTAACTTGAATGGTTAATTCACAATGTGCTGGCCAGAGTGGATGTAAACTACCTTGTGGGTGTTACCCAGGAGCAAACACATTTGAAATACTGGTACAATCCATATTCATAACTTCAAATAGAAAAATTGTACATGCATATAGGATAATCATATTCAGTAAATCATAACTTTTCCATTGACACCTTACAGGATATACTTTGTATGAGATTTGTTGCATGTATGTAACAGGGATAGCAACAATAATCTACATGGTCATATTTTAATCACTTAACATCAGACAAGACATGAAAGGTAATTCTAATAATATATTCATCACTGATAAGGCCTCAGCTAGACTAGTGTGTTCAGTTGTGGGCACCACACATTGGGAACGAGGTGGAGAAATTGGAGAAAGTCCAGAGAGGAAAAAAAAATTATGAAAGGTTTAGTATACATGACCTACTAGGAAAGGTTGAAAAAAATGGGTTTCTTTATTCTGGAGAAGAGAAGACCAAGGGGGGACATGATAACAGTCTTCATAAAAGTACATAAAAGGTTGTTATCAAGAGAAGGGTGTTAAATTGTTTTTCCTTAACCACTTAGGACAAGGACAAGAATTAAGGGGCTTAAATTGCAAGAAGGGAGATTTAGTTTAGAGTGACTAAGGGCTTGTCTTCACTATCCGCCGGATCGGCGGGTAGCAATCGATCTATCGGGGATCGATTTATTGCGTCTCATTTAGACGCGATTAATCGATCCCCGAATGCGCTCCCCGTCGACTCCGGAAATCCACCTCGGTGAAAGGCGGAAGCGGAGTCGACGCGGGAGCAGCAGCGATCGACTCTCCACCATTCTCACGGCCAGGTAAGTCGATCTACGATACGCCCACTTCAGCTACGCTATTCACGCAGCTGAAGTTGCGTATCGTAGATCAACCCCGCCCTCTAGTGTGGCCCTGGGCTGAGGAATACTTCCTGTCAGGGTAGTTAAACACTGGAACAAATTCCCTAGGGAGGTTGTGGAATTTCTGTCATTGGAGAGTTATAAAATCAGATTAGATGGACACCTGTCAGGGATGGTCTAGATAATGCATAGGGCTTGACTAGATGACGTATTGAGGACCCTTCCAGTCCTACATTTCTATGATTCTATGTAAGGACTAGATTTCCATCTCAGGTAGACCCGTGCCAATGCTGAGGAGCGCATTTGACATTACCTCTTTTAATACTGATGATGTTCTGACCCATGATGCTGGGCTACACTCAGTAGTGACATAAACACTAGTATACGTTATTTGTCTGGGGTGATTTTGTTATATCCTTGGTGTAAGTGGGAAAATACCATCACATGCACTGAGTCTGAAATTCCATGTATCATCCAGTGTATATCTTGTCATATCCAACCTGAAGAAGAGATCTAAGAATTTGCCTGCTGCTGCTGATAATAATAATAAATAATATCATTTTTTGCATATCTGTGTACACTATATATATAAGTATAGTATGTGATCAGATAGAAAGCTAGTTTGATAGAACGATTCCTTGTCCTAAAACCCAACCTGTTTTGCTCTAATGACAGATGTCTGATTGTCTATTATGTTAAATGATAGATGGACAGATATAGATAGATAATAAATAATTCCTGCTAATTATTGTGACTCATTTCCTCTTCATCATTGTCTGTCTAGATCATGATTTTCTTATGAATATCCATTATTAAACATTACTTACCAAATAATTTCTCTGACAGTATCTTACTTCATCGCTTATTAACGTCATAAATTCTTGGTGTTTGAATTCTGAGTTGTTTTGACCAGATATATTTTTAACATGCCCTATTTTGTTTCCCTGAATGAAGAAATTAAACTCTCTCTCAGGTCCTTAAAAATGAAGAAACCAATCCTCAACTCATGCAAGTTGTTATACCTCCATTGAAGTCAATAGAGCTATGAGAATTTGCACCACCTGCGGATAGGTTCTGACCATTTATGATGGTGAATTCAAAACTCCCCTCCTTGGAATATTCTATACTAAGGCCCTGATCCAGCAAACACATTCAGCACGTCCTTAACTTTAAACACGTGCGTAGTCCCATTGAAAGCTTAAAGCTAAACTCATGCTTAAGTGGTTTGTCGGATTAGAGTTAGGGCCAACTGGTTTCAGAGCCTTCCACTGCCTCAGCTGCTCTCCTTCCGCAGTTAAAGAGACGGCTACCATTGGGGCATTTGAATTTCCCTCCCCTTCTGATCTTCGATCATTTTCAAAACATAAAAGTTTATCTCAAAGCAAATGATCTCTGCGCTGCCTTCTCCAGACTCACCAGACCACTATGGTCCTTCTGGTCTCCTAATTGCCTCTGACGGGTTCTGTTCCTTCCCTGCAGTACTGGTTGCTCCAGCCACGCCTCCCCCCTGGCAGGGCTTTTTCACACCTGGTATAAGTAGAATCTCATTCACTTTCCTGGCCTAATCTCTGAGCACTTTAAGGGGAAAAAATAAGCAAGGTCTGCTTGATTTACACATGCAAATGAAACAGCAACACCACCATATACAAACACCAGACCTCATGTAACAAGGGTGTCACTACAGTAGCATTGGTTGGACTATTCTTTTTAAAGATTCTTAATGGTTCTTTTAAGATGCTGCTTTTCAGTTAAGTCTTTTTGTTCAGGGGGGCAGAGAACACAACAGGGAATAGCTCTGTTTTGTCAACTCCTAGTCATTCAAAAGCTTAAAGGCTTTAGATTAAGTTTGTTTAATGTTTGTACAGTGATTCTGAAGAGCTTACATAGTACAGAACTGCTAAATATTATGACTGAGCAACCATCTAAAGATCTGTGTCCCTTCTAGCTGTTACCTTTTTCTTACAGAAAGCTTAAAACAAATAAACGCAAACCGTAGGGGGCTGGTGCACACAGAACTCATGCTTAAAAAACCTCATGTCAGAGCTGCTGATCACACATTCTGGAATAGATCATACTTAGTCCTGCCATGAGTGCAGGGGACAGGACTAGATGACTTCTTGAGGTCCCTTCCAGTCCCATGATTCTATTATATGATTCTAATTGTGGAAGAGCTTGGTGACAGAATGACCTGATGTGGTTACTGAGTAAGAATAAAATGTCCATATTTCTTTACTGATAGCAATTTCATTCTGAGTTTCTTTAGAAATACAATCAGCTGGTGACATTCCTTCCTCCATGTGAACATACTGCGCAACAATCTTATGCAGAATTGGGTATTTGCACCTGTAAAAATCCAGACAACTGGAAAAATAAGAGTTCCTTTAGGTTTACACCAATGTAAATGAGATCAGAATCTATCTATCTATCTATCTATCTATCTATCTATCTATCTGAGAACCTTGCACATAAAATCAGTAGTCAAAGCAAAGTCACTAGTGGGGTCTCTGGCTCTTATTTTTCAGGATAGAAACTCTGGTCAAGGTATCAATATATTTGTTCTTTGTGGGTTTTTTTGTTTCTTTTTTTCAGGTTTTAATTTATATTTGTGGCGTCGTTTGGTGCTTTTATTTGTTTCTTTGTTCCAGGTATGTTTGGAGGTGGGAAGGCCTGGAGAGATGGGGAGGGTTCGGTTAGTGTGACATTACTCAGGCCACCATCTGGACTGCTAAACAGCTGTATCTCCTGGGTTCTCCAACCTGGGTTGCCTCTTATACTGCTCTACTGTGAGAACAACAACTCCTGGCCAGTAAATACACAGTCTCCAGCATGTCAGTTGCTCCCAGGTATATAGTATCGAGTGCTTCTAGCTAGACACTCATGAATTACACTGCAGCAGAACACCAGCAGACTCTCAGTCCCAGGCCTTCCCCCAGAAATGTGCGTCTTGTACTGCCCAACACACTACTGGATGATACAAGTTCATCTAAAGTTTGTCATTTCATGAAAGGAAAATGATAGGCATCAGCCGTGTTGTTCTAAATGTTTTTTCTCATACACTTTAACTCAAACATATCAGTTGGATAAAACAGGAGAACAAGTTTATTAACTACAGTAAGAAATCCCACAAGCCTTTAGAGAATCATACAATCATAGAATATCAGGGTTGGAAGTCAGGAGGTCATCTAGTCCAACCCCCTGCTCAAAACAGGACCTAATCCCCAACTAAATCAGTGGCAATTTAACAGCCTGTCCATTGAGCTCCACCTTAACATCAATAGAGCGCCCAACATGGGTACAGCTTCTCCCATATACGTTTTCAGAACTGTTTTTGTTACCTTAAGCGGAAGATGCTGTAGCTTTTCTTTACACACAGTCTCGCAGACCAGCGAGAGAGCTGCACCGGTGTCCAGTTCCATGCGTATAGGTTTGCCGTCCAACAACAGGGTTACCCAGTATTCATGGGAGCCCACTGCCAAAGACAAAACATGCAGTGGCACTTCTTCTTGTGATGAGGTGTCTTCTTGGTTATCCTGGGTTTGCTCTAGGGTATGCAGGTTTCCCTTTTTGGTCAGCCAGACCATAGGCCTCTTTTTCTTTTGTTTACAGGCACACTCAATGTGTCCCTTTTTGCCACAGTGTTGACACACCAGGTCCTTACACCAGCATTCTATTGGCTGGTGACCCGGCTTACCACAGCGGTAACATTCCTGACTTTGCACAGTTTTGTGGGTAGGTTCTTGTGACACCTTATGCACCCCAGGGGATGCACCGATGTATTGCGCCTCCTTTGTAGCCAGTTCCATGGAGAATGCAATATCAACAGCCTTCTGTAAGGTAAGCTGAGCCTCTGTCAGTAGGCACTTCCGTATAGCTTCACTCTGGAGGCTACACACTAACCTGTCACGTAGGGCGTCATTTAACATCTCCTTAAATTCACAGTGTTCCGCAAGCCTTTTTAAAGTTGCTACAAATTGTACAACTGTTTCATCTTCTTTTTGATCTCTTTTGTGGAACCTATATCTTTCTGCAATTGCCAGTGGGAATTTTGGGAAAAATGGGACCCCAGGATTTCCACAATGTCACTGTAAGATTTGGTCTCAGGCTTAACAGGGTGTAGTAAGCTGCATAGCTGGGGGTAGGTTTCAGCCCCTACAACACTTAAGAATATCGGCACCTTCTTCTCTTCTGTAATGTCATTTGCAATAACAAAAAGCTCAAAACGCTCAGTATACACATGCCATTGCACTATATTCTCCTCAAAAGGTTCTAGTGGCCCTGTAAGTGTAGCCATGATTTTAGTTTCAGGTTTCACAGTCAGTGCCTACAAACCAGCACAGTCAGTGCAAACAAGCCAGTTCTCACCCCCTTCCAACAGCTAAAAGATTTTGGTAGGTTTTTTGTTTTGTTTTGTTTTGTTTTGTTTTACCTTGACTTCTACTTCCTTCTGTTGCTGGGGCAGCACAGGGATCCCACCCTCGTCGCCACTTTGTTGTATCCTTGGGGGCAGCAGTTTTAGGAAGAAATCACTTGAAACACAGAGAGCTGTGAGCCTTAAAAGCAGCCATTTATTTTCACACACTGAACCAACCAAACTAGCCAAAACTGGCTGGGCTATCCCCTAATAATCTAACTCAGTTGCCATAGCAACAACAAGGTGCTATTACCACGACAACCAAATACACAACAAATCTCACCCAGGTACCCCTGTGTTGAGCCCAATGTCTTCAGTTAAACTAAAGTATTTCAGTCCTAAGAAGACTACACTGTTGTGAGTCGCAGGCCTAGAACTGGGCAGACTGAGGTCTCACCTGTGCCCTAGGCCCTGGCAAAGACAGGTCAGCTGGGGCACATCCAGGTGATCCTAGCAGGCGACCTGCACCCCATGCTGCAGGGCAAAGTTTCATTTTGAGTTTGACCCTTTATTTTCACCTTTTCTTTAGAATGAATTAACTGAAATTTGCAAATGTTTTTTTTTTCAAATTGAAAAATGTCAAAACTGGACCTTTTAACGAATTTGAACATTCTAAGAAAAATCAGATTAGGAGATTCATCAAAACCAACCCACCCTTTCCTGCAAACAGGGTTTCAAGGAATCAGCATTTTCTGATGAACAAAACAAATATTGCGAGAAAATTCCAACCCGAGTTCATAATCAGCCCACTGACGACAATTTCCTCCTCCCCTCTTAGGCCCCAACCCTGAAACATGACCCTCCCTCCCTTCCTCCCACCAGCAGCCATCTATGTCCATGTGAATGCCATTCGACTGGGGGCTCTCAAACTTTTCTCAGGTCACTGACCATATCAAGAGAGAGATGCCTTGTGCACCCCTTCCCTCCCCATTCTGATCTCATCCACTTCCTCTTCTCCCAGACACGAATATAGAGACCACCTCCTTTGCCCATTCAAGTTCACACAACAGCTCAGCATAAACCTCCTGCCTCATCTTCAGTTCAGATTCACAGGCAAAGGAAGTGGATTTGAAACTGTTTAATGAGGCGAGATCCCCAGCAGGTGTGTATCCGCCATAGCTCCATTGCTGTCAATGAGCAAGAACCACAGCTGGTTTAAATCACCAGTGTCTCCAGTGGAGTTAATGAGGCCTGATTCCCCAGCTGGGGAAAACTGACAGAGCTGCATGGGCGTCTTAGGGCCAGAACCCAGCTAATGGAAATCAAAGTAGCTCCATTGGAATCAAACGGCCACATTTCCTTTGACATAAAGAGCCCTAACTACTCGGAACTCAATGGAACTGTATCAATTTACACCAGTTTAGGACGTAGCTGGGAGCTTTTAGTGTTTGCCTCTGGGTACCTCTTAGTGACCAACATTAAACACCCAGGACAGCCTGAGCTGTGGGTTACTCTGGTGGCTGCATCCCACGAGCTGCTGAAAAAAAATCTCTGCTCTGTCAGAGGTAATTCTATGGTGTTAATGAAGGAACAGGCTATTCCAGGCCAGCTGGGGCCGTGGTGCCACTGGGCTCTGAGTATTGTAGGTCACATGTCTGTGTTACAAATATATAGTGTGTTGTGTAATCTCCTTTAGACACCCTTTGGGCCTCAGCCCGGCCTTGTGTGTAGCCAGGGGTCCTTTAGGAGTGCTGCCTCATGTGAGATCCAGGGCAGGTGCTGTTCCCCTCTGGGGATTAGGGTCACCTAGGGCAGCTTGTGAGGGTTGTTTGCTCCTGAGATGAGATCAGAGCTCAGATCACAGCCCTGCAGACCGGATCCAACTATTTAGCCCCGGAACTGGGACATTCTGGGTTGTGAACAAGCAGCCTGAACAAGCCAGGATCAGTTTCAGTGCTGGGATGGGCTTTCTGCCCCCATCCTATTTAGTCCTTCACCTCTCAGACAAGCCTGCCCGAGATGGGGAGTAGGGAGCACCTGTCTGTGGAGTGGATACCTGCCTGCTAGGAACTGCACAAGACCCAGCAGCTTGGGAAACATGGTGAAGCAAGAGGGAAACAGATGCTGGATAACACAGCGACTGGGGCATTATTTATACAGACAGGCAATGACTGAAAGATCCTGGCTGTGAAGAGTCCCATGCATCATGGTCCGGGGAACATTCCACAAAGATCACTGCAGTAAGTTTCTTATTTCAATCATACATGTTTAGTTATTTATATGCTGGTTAAATTTCATAACAGAACTAGGAGTTACAACTGGAACTTTTCAAGGATTTTTATATAATTTAATCAAATATTTAGAGCTGCTCAGAGGTTTTTTCTCCCCCCCCCCAGCTGCAAACCATTGACTTTTCATAGATATTATAAAAAACACTTTTTTTTGTTTTGTTTTTATTCATTGAGAACTAACCAGACAATTTCAGGTAAATTGCTGGAAACTGAAACATTTTCACTTAAATAAAGAAACATTATTTTGACTTTTCCAATACCCGAGTTGTGTGTCAAGAATAACATAGGCTTCTCCAGAATATTTCTTTAGTTGAAAACCCAGTTTTCCTTTGAAACAATTTAAACAGAAAATATATGAATACCCCAGAATGGAAACTTAGATGTAAGCGAGAGTGGGAACATTGATACTGTCCAATAATAGTAAAATTTGAACCCAGTCACTCTATTGCAATGTTGTTTATTTCTGTTTCCAAGTTTCAAATTGAGTAAGCAGCAATGTTGGTGGCCAACAGCATCGGTATTAAACATACTAGTGTCTTAAATGGAGAATAGAGAATTGAAGGCCCCAGCTAAAGCTTGTCTCTCTTATCCCTGTCAAGGACATAGAGGATGTCAATGGGATTAGAACCTAGCTATTCTGCTCTAGCACCATATCCTCTGTCACACACTGGTGCTGGCTAAACCCAAATTATGTAAATGGGGGCACTGAACATACACATAATAAGACACAGCCCATCCCCCGCAGAGCTCACAGTCCTGGCAGAGAAAGGGCGGGAGGGGAAACAGAGGCACAGGGAAGTGACTGGCCCCAGGTCACACAGCAGGTGAGTGGCAGAGCCAAGAATAGACCCCCAAGTCTCCTGACAGCCACTGACCTTCACAGACATAAAGTGACAGAGGTAAACGATGCAGCAGAGAGGTAGCTGAGCGATTCTGCTAGGCTATCAGTACACAGAGATGGAAATGGGATCTTGTGTCATAAATCAATACATAAGCAGGCAGCAGGCCATCGATGTGGTGTTGCAGTGGAATCACTACGGACAAGCTCTAATGCAGGATACTAAGTGAGTCTATGTTATATTTCCCTAGAAAGTGGATATCAGGCAGTGTTGGCATTTTAGCATTTTAGTTTCAAGCCCAAGTTCACAGCCTGCTGTTTATAGCAAGAGGGGATCCATCTTGGCTAGAATTGTTGCATTGGGATAGAACATTGCTCCATCCTTCACACGGCATTTTATCAAGTCACAAGCTGAACTAGATCTTTAGATGGTGCAAACTGATGCAGCTCCATTGACTTTACATTCATGTGATAACTCACCACTCCTAGTTCACAGCAGTGACGAGCGCTGTGCATTGGTGACACTCAAATTATGAGATATTGCTGCGGGAAATCAGGGCCACTCCCTGTGTCACTGTAATCCCCCCACTGTCTTTGTCCTTCCTTCCACAGCCATCACACAATGAACTGAGAAAGAAAATGTTCAACCGAACCACGGTGACCGAGTTCCTTCTCCTGGGATTCTCTGACATTCGGGAGCTGCAGATTTTACACTTTGTCATGTTCCTGATGATTTACCTGACCGGCCTGATGGGGAATTTTCTCATCATCTCAGCTGTAGTCATTGACAACCATCTTCACACCCCCATGTACTTCTTCCTGGTGAATCTGTCCATCATAGACCTCGGCTCCATCTCTGTGACCATCCCCAAATCCATGGCGAATTCCCTCATGAACACCAGGGTAATTTCTTATCCTGGATGTGTCACCCAAGTCTTTCTATTTGTAGTCTTCATTGCAGCTGATTTTACCTTACTCACCATCATGGCGTATGACCGATACGTCGCCATCTGCCAACCACTGCACTACGAGACAGTGATGAACAGGAGAGCGTGTGTCCAAATGGCAGCCAGTGCCTGGATTACTGGTATTGTCTACTCTGCCCTGCACACCGGGAACACCTTCAGGTTACCCTTCTGCCAGTCCAATGTCATCAACCAGTTCTTCTGTGAAATCCCACAGCTACTCAAGCTCACCTGCTCTGACTCGTACCTCAGTGAAGTTGGTCTTCTTGCCTTTAGTGTGTTTTTATGTTTAAACTGCTTTGTTTTTATAACTGTGTCTTATGTTCAGATCTTCAAAGCAGTGCTGAGAATCCCCTCTGAGCAGGGCCGGCGTAAAGCCTTCTCCACCTGCCTCCCTCACCTCACTGTAGTCTCTTTGTTACTTTGCACTGGCATGTTTGAGTACCTGAAACCCACCTCTAGCTCAATATCAAATATGGCTCTCATGATGGGTGTTCTCTATTCCCTGGTGCCTCCAGTGATGAATCCGATCATCTACAGCATGAGGAACAAGGAAATCAAAGCTGCATTAAAGAAACTGATTGTGTGGAGGTTATTCACCAATAATTAAAATGTCCATCATTGGTACTTGATTGAGATTTCATTCTGAGCTTCTTCTTTGATATAATCATCCGATGAGAAAATTGTCTCTTTGACAACATAGGGTTCAATCTGTTTATGAATTCATAAAATCCGGACTAACTCCTTTGAAGTTAAATGAGTTAGTTTTGAATTACACCGGTGTAAATAAGATCAGAATCTAAATATCTATCCATAAATGTACATACACACCTATCTCTCTTTGGGTTTTATACTGCTAACATCGCCATGCTATCTGAGCATGTTGCACAGAATATCAGCAGCCATTGCTAAGTCACTAGTGAACATGAAGACTCTTTCTCTTCTCCTTTTTGGGGGTTAAAATTACGGTTGGGGTTTGAGAGGTTTGGCTTGTTTGTTTGCTTGTTTATTATTTGTTGTGTTTCATTTGGTTGATCAATAGATTGATTTCTTTTGTGGGGTAGGAGTTTGGGATGGTGGAATATGTCTTTTTAAATGTACAGTTATTCTGCCTTCTATTCAAGGTGTCAATGTCCTAATCTCTTTTATGGGGTCTTCTGAGACACTTGAAATTTTGCTTTCCACCTGGATGAAGAATGGGCGGGGAAAGGCTTTTTTCGGTGTCTGGAGAGTTGAGTTCCTGTTCAGAAGATTATTTTATTGCTGATGAGATTTTATTGTGCTATTTTTGATGTGTTAGGGAACCTACACTCTTATCTAATTATATGTATTTTTTTATTATTAAATAAATAAATACTGTATTGTTCCTACTATGATGAAAATTCCTTTGGGGGTGAGAAAGTTACTACAATGTTTCCTAAAGTCAAACTGAGTCTGTATAAAAAGGCCAAATCTTTGTCCTATTGCTATGATGGGACTGGGATTGCGCTCTTGTATTTTCTCATATGTTATGTTTTACTAATAAATCATTCTTTGCATGAAGAAAGCCAGGTAACAACTCAACATGCTGCTGGTCACAGATGCTCCCAAACTTCTACTGAAGTGATGGATTGAAGAAGTAGTATGACTGGGTTGATGGGAAGAATTATATTCAGTTTTCATTAGTTGAGGTGAAAGATGATTATGGTGAACATATGGGGAATGATCTTATTGTGAGTGGAGAGGGTGGAAGTCGATCACTGGTTGAGGGATAAAAATGATTTGGTTTGTGACTAGGTGGTGGAGGGTAGTTCTATAACAGGTGGAGGTGAGGATAGTCCAAGCAGGTGGAGAAAGGTATATATCATTGTTTGAGGTGGAGAATGTTATGGTTCAGGAATGCAGTATTATCGGATGATTATTGGAAGGGAAAAGATCTGTGTTTGGTGGAGGATCAAGAAGCCTCTCCCCTCCTCCTCCCCCCCCCCATTTAGTCCTTCACCTCTCAGTCGAGCCTGCCCTAGGAGGAAAGCCATGAGTGTCCGTCTATTGGGAGGATTCTTGTCTTTTAGGAACTGCAGAGAGACCGAGCAACTCAGGAAATATGGTGGAGGGGCAGGGAAACAGCTGCTGGATAATACAGAGATGGGGGCATTATTGACAGATACATAGATAGGCAATAATGGAAGAATCCTGGTGATGAAGTGTCTAATGTATCGGAGGCTGGGAAACATTCCACAAAGACCAGCACAGTGTTTATTATTTCAATTAAACATGTTTAGGTATTATTTATACTGGGCAAATTTCATAATAGATCTATGGGTTACAATTGGAACTCTTCAAGATTTTTAATATAATTTAATTAAACCTTTAAAGCTACTCAGAGTTTTTGTTTTTTTCCAGGCAGAAAACAGTTGACTTTTCATAGAAATAGTGAAAACCAAGCTTTTTTTGTTTGTTTGTGTTCATTGAGAACCAGACAATGTCAGGTAAAATGCTGGAAACTGAAACATGTTCACCTAAATTAAGAAAAAAAATGTTTTCAGTTGTGTCTCAAGAATAACAGACTTTCCCCAGAATATTTCTTTAGTTGAAAACCCAGTTTTCCTTGGAAATAATTTAAACAGAAAATGTCTGATTATCCCAGATTGGAAACTTTGATGTGAGCTAGGATGGGAACATTAATATTGTCAATAGTAGTACAATTTGAACCCAGTCACTCTATTGCAACAGTGTTTATTTCGGTTTCAAAGGGATACTTGTCAAATGGTAAATCTGAGTAATCTTGAAGGTTGATAGCCCACAGCATAGATGTTAAACATACTAGTGACTTAGATGG
This sequence comes from Macrochelys suwanniensis, assembly GCA_033296515.1. Taxonomy (NCBI): domain Eukaryota; kingdom Metazoa; phylum Chordata; order Testudines; family Chelydridae; genus Macrochelys; species Macrochelys suwanniensis. The sequence goes on along the minus strand of CM065786.1, from coordinate 40,410,511 downwards.
AGAAAAGAATTGAAGCCACCACCCAAAGCCTGTCTCTCTTATCCCTACCAAGGACATAGAGGACGTCAATGGGAATAGAACCTAGATATTCTGCTCTAGCGCCATATCCTCTGTCACACACTGGTGCTGGCTAAACACAAATGCTGTAAACAGGGGCATCAAATATACACATAATAAGACACAGCCCAACCCCCATAGAGCTCACAGTCCTAGCAGACAAGTCAGAGAAAGATAGGGAGGGGAAACAGAGCCACAGGGAGGGGAAGTGACTGGCCCCAGGTCACACAGCAGGTCAGTGGCAGAGCCAAGAATAGACCCCAACTTTCCTGACAGCCACTCACCCGCACGGACATAAAGTGGCAGAGGTAAATGATGCAACAGAGAGGTATCTGAGCGATTCTGCTAGCCCATCGGTACACAGAGATGGAAATGCACATGGGATTTGGTGCCATAAATCAATGCGTAAGCAGGCAGCCGGCTGTCTATAGGGTGTTGCAGTGGAATCATTACAGACGAACTGTCACACACAATAATGAGTGAGTCCATGTCATACTACCCTGGAAAGTGGCTATCAAGCAGTGTTGGCTTTTAGCATTTTAGTTTCATACCCAAATTCAGAGACCACTGTTCGAAGCAACTGGGAATCCATCTTGGCAGAACTGTTGAATTTGGGTTGCACAAGACTGTAAGGGAGCCGTGCCTATTTACACTATGGTGGGAAGGAATTTTGGAACACAAATCTATGGCACTGTTTCCTAAAGACAAACGGAGTCTGGGAAATACAGCCAAATGTGCATCCTACCAAACTATTGCTGTGATGGATCTAGAATTGCTATGTCATATTTTCTCTTATGATGCACTTGATTCCTATTGTGGTAAATAAATTGTACTTTGCATGGAGAACACCAGCTACTCACTCAACTTACTACTGGTCACAGCTCCTGAGGGAAGAACTGCAGATACCAAACACTGTCGGATCTGTTGAGAAATCACGGTTGGTGCACAGGGTGTTGTAGGCTGGGACCCTGCTTGAGAGGAGGAGAATCATGTGATTCCACCCTAATGGAGGGTCAGGCTCAAGGCTGAGAACAGAGGGACCAGAGAAGGGGTCAGTAGTGCAGCTAACCCTATAACAATGACAACTGGGATTTAGCCATTCATTTCAAAGGGTTGATTTGGATTTGGCGAATGGGCTCTTATCCACACAAGGATCCAAATGTGTCTAGATCACATAAGCTGGTGGTTGTTGTTGTTATTAATTAATTATTATTATTAATTTAAAGCATGTTTGTGTATACTGCATATGCATTATATAAAAGTAGGGAATGTGGATAGATAGATAGATAATCAATGTGAGTTATTTTGCCTCTTTTTCTGTCTGTGACTGTTGATCTCCAGATGATGATTTTATTGAAAGTTTTTATTATTAGGTGTTATTCATCAAAGAATTTCTTTGAATATCTCTTTCGCCGTAGCTCATTTACAAGAACTTCATGACCAGCATTGTCTGTGAGCCATGAGTTGTTTTGACTGGACATATTGTAACATGCTCTGTTTCCCTTGCCTTACTGGTTAGAAAGGATTATTATAATTGTTTCTTAAAACTAATTCAGCTGATCAAAATTGTTATAGCTTGTCCAAATACTCAGTGATTATGAATTTAAAATCAACTCCTTTGAACATTCTAAGCTAAGGCAGTGATCTGGGAAAAAAAACACATTACGACATAAACATGAGAGAAGTCCCACTGAAGGCTTACAGCTTAACTCATGCTTAAGTGGGTTTTTTGGATGTTTGTGTGTGTTTTTTTATTGGGGCGTGGATGTGATTTTCAACTGGCACATATCCATGGTCAGAAAGACAAGGACTTGGGGCCACTGCTCAATGATTTAGAACAGGTGACCTGGAAGTGAAAGCAGCTACTTCTTTTCTTCTCTCCTGAGACAGCAGGTCCAATCTTGTCCATAGCAGTCACATGGAAATGAGGCATGAACTGAGACACCAATTCTTTTCAAATGGCCAGTGGGAGCTAAGACCAAGGACTGTCCTGCTCTGTCAGGACACCTTATTGGGGTGCAATCTATTTCCATGCGCTGCCACGGTATTTGGGTGCTGCATGTTGTGCAAAGAACATAACCTCAGCCCTGGGATTCATGTACTAATAGCAACAAAAGTCGTCAATGAGGCTGAATTGAGAATCCTTTAGGAAACTCCCATGGGGAACACAGAGCTGTGATTAACCCCCGTGGGCATTACAAAGGCTGTGAGGAGAAAACAGCTCAGCAGCAGGGACCCAAATGTATCTTGGGTACAAATCTGCTGATTTCTATGGAGAGGCACCAGGGATGGGCTTGGCCCTGCGGAGGGACCTGTAACTGACTCTGCAGCATCCTGAGCAATTACAGCAGAAACAAGGGCCTGTGGGTGCTACATAATGTGAAAAAATACAGTGCACTCTTGCTTCAGGATGCAATAAATGCCTGGGACTTTCAGAAAAGCTTAAGGGAATCACGTGCCCAACTCCCATTGAGTGTTCAAGGGGAGTTAGGCACCCAACTCTTTTTTATCCCTTTGAATATCCAAGAATTAGAAAAGAAAGATGTCTGCCATGTCCCCTGTGTTCTTTTTTTTCTGTATATCACCATAACCCTAACTGGCCAGAATCATTAGCCCAAAGGTCTGAAGACTTGCATTTTTAAGTAGAACATCTAAAGGTCCACACTCACCCTCTTTGGACACATGCCTCTATCCTGTCCTGGAGGGACCCTTTCTGTAGATGACGGAAGATTCTCTTCCCTGGACCACAAGAGTCCAAATAATTGCCAGTTATGCCTGATTCGGCGCAGGTGCATGAAGCAGGGTCTCCCAAGTTCTAAGTGAATCGCCTAATCATCCAGGTTGTAAATAACCTTGGGGCCCCATCTGTCAATTTCTGCTGTTAGCCCTCTCCCACTTTGTATAAATAATGTAATGTTCATTGGGCGAAACACAGCGATGGGTCAGGCACTCGCTTGGTCTGTGGGAAACTTAGGTTCCACTTCCGGCTCTGCCTGATTTCCGAGCAGGCCAGACAAGTGCCCTGATCACTTGGCTATTGGCTATTCTTGGGTATCACTCCCTGGTTTGCACTAGAAATTGCCTCCTTTACCTGAGACACAAATTGCCTCCTTCACCTGAGACACCTACTTCAATGACAATGGATGGGCTTTTAGGAGTGGCAATCAAAAAAGTGAACAGAATGTTGGGAATCATTAAGAAAGTGATAGATAATAAGATAAAAAAAATCATGTTGCCTCTGTATAAATCCATGGTATGCCCACATCTTGAATACCACATGAGGATGTGCTTGCACCCAACTCAAAAAAGATATATTGGAACTGGAAAAAGTTTAGAAAAGGGCAACAAAAATGATTGAGGGTATGAAACAGCTTCCATATGAGGAGAGATTAATAAAATTTGGACTTTTCAGCTTGGAAAAGAGATGACTAAGGGGGGTTATGATAGAGGTCTATAAAATCATGACTGGTGTGGATAAAGCAAATAAGGATGTATTATTTACTCCTTCTCAGAACACAAGAACTAGGGGTCACCTAATGAAATCAATAGGCAGCAGGTTTAAAACAAATGTATAGTTAGCCTGTGGAACTCTTTGCCAGAGGATGTTGTGAAGGTCAAGTCTATAACATGGTTCAAAAAAATAACTAGATAAGTTCACAGAGGATAGGTCCATCATGTCTATTAGCCAGGATTAGCAGTGATGGTGTTCCTAGCCTTTGATGGATCACTCAGTAGTTACCCTGTTCTGTTCATTCCCACTGGGGCGCCTGGCGTTGGCCACTGTTGGAAGACAGGATACTGGGCTAAAGGGACCTTTGGTCTGACCCAGTATGGTCGTTCTTATGTTCTTAGAAGTTATAGTGTTGATGAATCACCATTTTCCGATGAAAAAAGATGTCGTTGAAAAATCCCAATGACAAAAATTGGATCCAGGGAACCATTTACAAAGGACAAGAAAACAATGGATAAAATAAGTCGGGAACATAAAGATAAGGTAACGGATAAATTGCACATGGACAGAGAATGCTGTCCTGGGATTGGTTCTTATAAAGTAAGCAAGCCGACCCCAAACTGTGCAATGCAATGTATAGTGAATGCAATTGAATGTGTAAATGTATATAAAGGAAGAGGTTTGCTGTAGAAGGTGAACAGATAGTTTGGTGATGGGAGGCAGTAGTTGGTAGCGTATGATCTTATTTCTACTTGTGTAAAACCCACAGTAACTCCATTGACTTGAGTGTTATTTGACTGAGTATTTAGCAGTGTAAACACCTTAGTGTGAACAAAAAGATTGCATGATATGTTCTTATGGAGACAATATGGTCACGAGTTTATGACATTTATATAGAAAAAAAGAAAGATATCATGGTCAGTGCAGAAAGATGGGGATTTTATTCTTGGGGATTAGCGTTGATTCCATCATTTTCCACAGGGCAGCTTTGATCTCCTTGTTCCTCATGCCGAAGATGACCAGATTCATCATTGGAGGCACCACGTAATAGAGAACAGCCACTATGAGATCCAGACCTGATGCTGAGATGGAGGTGGGTTTCAAGAAGGCAAAACTACCAGTGCCAAGCAACAAGGAGATCACAGTGAGGTGAGAGACGCAGGTGGGAAAGACTTTATGCCGGCCCTGCTCAGAGGGGATTCTCAGCACAGTTTTGAAGATCTGAACATATGACACAATGATTAAAACAAAGCAACTTAAAGGTAAGCATGCACTAAGGGCAATAACCCCGTATTCATGCAGGTAGGAGTCAGAACAGGCCAGCTTGAGTAACTGGGGGAGTTCACAGAATAACTGATCCACCAGGTTGCCTCCACAGAAGGATATTGCAAACGTGTTCCCAGTGTGAAGTGCAGAGTAGAGAATTACACTCAACCAGATGCCAACTGCCATTCGGACAAAAGCTCTCCTGTTCATCACAGTCTCTTAGTGCAGCGGGTGGCAGATGGCAACGAGTCGGTCGTATGCCATGATGGTCAGTAAGGTGACATCTGCTGAAGGGAAAAAGCTAAAGAGAAAGATTTGGGTGGCACATCTAGAATAAGAAATAAGCCTGGTGTTGGTTAGGGAATTAGCCGTAGTTTTGGAGATGGTGACAGAGATGGAGATAAGGTCTAGGATAGACAAATTAATCAGGAAGAAATACATGGGGGTGTGAAGATGATGGTTCAGGGCTACACCCATGATGATGAGAAGATTCCCCATCAGGCCTGCCAGGTAAAATCACCTGAAGCACCACAAAGTGCAAAATATGCAGCTCCTGAAAATGTACCCGAATTTCAATATAGTCAGTTAAAAGTGTCTGATACTTTGTATTCTATTGTAACACCTGTGCCCCTTGGAAGAGATCTAAATGCTTTACAAACATTGCTTGTACACCCTGATTTACAGAACTGCAAAACAGGAAGGGCAGCGTCATGGGTACCGTGCATCATCATGCCAATGAAATTAAACGGGTATTTGCAAGAATTGGGCAGGACCTGTCACTCCACTGGTGGGAAGTGTTATTGGGATGGTCCCCCACTGGCACAGGCATCCTGAATTTGGTCCTACACCCCATCATAGTAATCTTGGGGTGCCAGATAATAATGGTTTTTGTTACCAGCCTCATGATATGCTGGATAGAGTACAAAATCCCATAATTGCAAGTCTCCCGACAGATGAGTCAGTGGTTACTGCCACCAGCACTCATACCCCGGGGAAAGGAACATATCAGACTTGTCGCCCCTCCTTCAAATGGGAAAGGAGGTTAATGTTATCGCTTGTCAATTGCTATGCTGGTGTACTGAGTATGGGATGCCAACAAGAAGATAATTAGCTCGGTCTCGGCTGAGACTTCACCTTTCGTTGGATCTCAACTCAGGTGCATCCAGAAAAGGTGTGGCAGTGACCATGTGAAGGCCCCCTTGTGTGAAAGGTGACCTTTGAGGAGAAGAACTGTAAGGGGAGATGTCAGCAAACCAGTAAAGTGCCTGAAATCACTATGGCTTATTGCTAAAAGCAGCCAAGTCATCAGGCTGTACATTGGCCATGCAGCAGTCTCAGCTTGACCATGGCAGGAGGGGAGGGAGTTTTGGGTGCCACAGAAAGGGCAGCTTGACCCCGCGTCCTTCCTGATAAGAATTGTGTTGAAGTTGCTGATACAGGCATTTTAGAAAACCAGGATGTGCCCCAGGAATAACTATTGGGGCCTCAAGGCTGTTAACTCTGGAAAAACCCACCATAATCAGAAGGAACCTCTTGCTTGACCATTGGAACTGCTTGCTTATCAAGTTTTCTTTAAGGGACATGTCACTTTATTACTAATGTATAAATAAGGGGGAAAAGTTTGAGGTAGTTGGACTCTTCTGGACTCTCCCTCTGGATACGTCTTGTGGTCCCCAGCCGCAGATGGAAGATTTGGCCGGCGGAAGCCTGCCGCTGTGTCAGTCGAGAGCCACACTCAGCTTTGGTAATTATCGAGGGTTGGGGGTGTTTTACTAACCTGTTGCGGACTTGTGTAAGTGCTTGAGACTAAGTAAAGTTTAGCTTTAAGTGAAAGCACTCTTGTGTTGTCCTGTTTGTGCCAGCCAGCCGTGTCTCCCCTGGTTTATTTCCTGATGCCACCTCACACAGAGTAAAAGTTACCAAGAGCTTTGGGTTGAAAGAACCCCGGGTAGGCACTCGAGCATGAGTACTAGCAGCAGATGGATGGCTGAGCCGAGTAGAGACCGGCTTAAAACCAGTCCCTATATAACTGGCATATCTGCCACCACAGCTCTACTGCTGTCTATACTCAATAAGAGCTAGCACATGTATGTGTACATGAGTAGGGGAATCACACCTCTCGCTTGCTCTATAGATGTAGCTTAAAGTACTAAAATGCCAGCACAGTACTGGCATTTCCACCTCCCGGGAAATCTGACGGACTCCCCCAGCATCCCAAGTGGCAGTGGGTCTATAATGATTCCACCTCAACACCACGTAGACAGCCTGCCACCTGGTTACACGTTGAGTGATGGCCCCAAATCCCAGCCACACGTCCGTAGCTGAATCTGCTCTCCGGGGCTGTGAGCCTAGCTCTGATCCCACCTCTGGAGTCAATCACTCTGCCAACCTGCTCTAGTTAACCCTATCCCCAAAGAGGGGGGAACAGGGCCTGCCCTGGATCTTACACGATGGCAGCATCCCTGCAAGGATATAAACAAGCCAGGACTGTGGCTCAAAGGGTGTCCCTAGGTATTTGCAGAATGAAGCATATATTTGTAGCACAGACATGTAACCACAGAGCCCAGTGGCACCAGAACCTCAACTGGCCTTAAATAGCCTGTTCCTTCATTAACCCCATGTAATTACCTCTAGGGGAAGCAGAGATTGGGGGGAGGGGCAAAGCATCTTGGGATGCAGCCACCAGAGGAGCCGACAACTGAGGCTGCCCTGAGTGTTCAAAGTTGGTCATTAGGAGGTACCCAGAGGCAAACACTAAAAACGAAGGGCCACACTATGAGCTGGTGTAAACTGACACAGTTCTGTTGACTTCAGGGTAAGTCGGGTTATTTGGCCCACTAAGTATCTGGCCCTTTGATTTCAGTGGCACTACGGCTGATTTACGTCAGCTGGAGACCTGACCCATTGACTTCAATGACCAATGGCTCATGTGTAGCAGTTGGGAATACAGGCTAGTGATTGCAGTGGTTCTCTGGTAGATTTACCCCATCTGGGGATCTGGTCTCTTACACAGTTTCAAATCCACTTTCTTTGCCTGTGAATTGAAATGGCAGAGGAGACAAAAGTTCCTAACCGGTCAGCACTTTCTCAGCAATTTGTCCCGTGGTATTCATTACAAGAGTGGAACTTTTAATGGCTAAGGAGCAAATCATTCCAATTAGGAACAGAACTTTGGATTTTCAACTTCTATTGGGACAAAAGAATGAAAGAAAGAATGAAAGAACAAAAGAGAAATGTCAGGCCATTCATCCTAATAGAAGCTGATGATCTGATACAGAAAATCTTAGCAACACTGAACTCCACACTTCAATCCGCAGCAGGAACGAATCGCTCCTTAACCATTAAAAGTTCCACTCTTGTAACTAAGAACTAAGAATGTGCAGATGGGTTTGTAACTTCTCTCTCATCCTTGGTTCCAATTCACACACAAAGAATATGGATTTAAAATGTGTAATGGGCCAGATCCTCAGCTGGTGAAAATCGGCCAGAGCTCCATTGAAATCAAAGGGCCAGAACCCCAGTTGGCGAAAAGAGCCCTAGCTATTATGAAATCAATGGAACTGTACCAATTTACACCAGCTCAGAACCTGGCCCTTAGTTTTTGGTGTTTGACTCTGGGTACCTCTTAGTGACCCACTTCAAACAACCAGGGGCACCCTGAGCTGTGGATTCCTCTGGTGAGATCAGAGCTGGGCTCACAGCCCTGGAGACCAGACTCGGCTATTTAGCTCCAGAGCAGGGGACATCCTTGTCTGTGCCAGTGTCTGAAATCTGCACAGGATCAGCTCTAGAACTGGGAGGGGCTTTCAGTCCCTATCCTATTTAGTTCATCTCCTCTCAGCCAAGCCTGCCGCAGGAGTGGAACAGGGAGCACCCATCTGTGGAGCGGATCACTCTCTGCTTGGAACTGTCGAAAGACCCAGCAACTCAGGAAATCCAGCAAGGGAACATGGAAACAGCTGCTGGATAATAAAGTGATGAAGGCCTGGGAGAGAGAGCGCTAAGGACCAAAGAATCCTGACTGTGGAATACCAAATGCATGGGGAAATTTCTGCAAAGACCAACCCCGTAAGTTTGATATTTCAATCAAATATTTCAGGGTATTAATATACTGAGTAAATTCAATAATATAAATGTGAATTACAGTTGGAACTCTTTAAGACTTTTACGATCAATTCAGTGAAACATTTAGAGCCAGTCAAAAGTTATATTCTTTTCAGCAGAAAAAAAAGTGACTTTTCATAGAAATTGTGAAAACTGAAACGTTTTTGGTTTCTGGCGTGTGAACACCAAACAACTTCCGCTCAAAATGGCTGAAAATGGAATGCTTTCCGCTGAAATAACAAGACAAATGTTTTCAGCTTTCAAAGAAAATAATATATTGAGAACCCAATTTGCCTTTGAAATAATTCAAGCAGAAAATATATGAGGACCGCTAGCTGGAAACTATCATGGAGAACAATAATATTGTCCAATAATGCCAAAATTTTGAACCCAGTGACGTTACTGAAACGATGTTTATTTCTGGTTCAAAGGGATAGCTGCAGGATGGTAAGTAACAAAGCTGGTAACCCAGAGAATGTTTTAAACTTACCAGCCCCTTTAAATTGAAGCACAGAGAGTTGAAGCCCCAGCCAAAGCCCATCTATCATGACCCTGCCCAAGGACACAGGGGAGGTCAATGGGACTAGATCCCAGACCTCCTGCTTGAACACTGACCCACACTGCTGCCAGTAAAACAAAAATGCTGTCAACAGGTGCAAAGAACATACACATAGTAAGACACAGTCCTAGTAGACACGGCAGAGAAAGTGGGGAGGCTAAACAAAGGCACAGGGAGGGGAAGTGACTGGTCCAAAGTCACACAGCAGGTCCATGGCAGATCCTAGAGCAGAACCCATGTCTGCTGACGGCCACTGACCCGCACAGCACAGACATAAAGAAACAGGTGAAAGACACAACACAGCAGGAACTGAGCTATCCTGCAAGTCTGTCATTGCACAGAGATGGAAATGCAGCTGGGCTTTGATGCCGTAAATCAATTTGCAACCAAGAATCAGGCCATCTTTATACAGAGACTGTGGAGGAATCATCACAGTTGCGCTGCCATGTAGGACAATGGGTGAGTCATGGTTGTATTTCCCTGGAAAGTGGGAATCAGGAAGTGTTGGCACTTTAGTTTCATGCCCAAGCTTGAAGCCTGCTGTTTGTTGCAATAGAGGGACCTTCTCTGCTAGCGGCAAAGAGTCCTGTGGCACCTTATAGACTAACAGACGTATTGGAGCATAAGCTTTCGTGGGTGAATACCCACTTCTTCAGATGCATCTGAAGCTTATGCTCCAATACGTCTGTTAGTCTATAAGGTGCCACAGGACCCTTTGTCGCTTCTACAGAACCAGACTAACACGGCTACCCCTCTGATACTTCTCTGCTAGGACAGTTTAACTTGGCTTGTACTTTATTACATCCTTCATACTGAATTTTAACAAGTTGTTACCCCAGAATTTGACAGTACTAAAGTTAGCTATTTTGTGTGTTTAGTTATTGCTAGTGAAAAATTATATATTATAGATCTAGAATAATTTTAGGCCCTAACAGGCGAGGCTAAATATTTGTATGTTTGCTGTTTTGCTATTAAAATTGGAGGTTGGGGTAGGGGAGTTAGGTTTTATAAAAATAGAAGGAATGTTTGGATCATTTTGGTTGTAGGTGCTTTTCATTTGCCAGTTTTATTATAACTTCTCTCACATCCTTGGTTTCAATTCATACACAAAGAATATAGATTACAAATGCTATGCTAATACAAATGATGAATGGTTATTGGCTGTGGCAAGGAAAATTGCTGGAGGCTATTATAAGTTTGGTGCTTGGTTAAAAAAAATAGAAAAAGTTAAGTTAAAAAGTGTTCTTTGGAGCAGTCACAGGAAGCTTACTGGGGGGGCAAGAATCTAACAGCTAAGTTTTTCAGCAGCTAGACAAAAGCTCCCCCTCTCCCCCCCGGAAATCTGGCTGCTGCTCCCACAAAATCATTACTTAACCTAAAGTAAATATAAATGTTTTAAAATGCTCTAAACCTACCGCAACAGCATTTGTTTGTGTGTGTGTGCTTAACATGTAATAGAAACGTACTTTTAGGTAAAATCACTTCTGCTTATGCCAATTATTTATTAGACGAATGAGCTGTGCCCCCGCCACCCATTAATTTATTCCTGAAACCGCCTCCAAAAAACAGTTAAGTGACTACTGCTTTGGGTTCTGAAAACCCTGGGGAACAGATTTGGTGACACAGTCACCAGGAGTAGTGGAGAGCAGGGCCGGCTCTAGGCACCAGCTTTCCAAGCTGGTTCTTGGGGCGGCATCAAGAATGGGGCGGCAGTGCCAGTCCCGCGGTGGCAATTCGGCGGCAGGTCCGCTGCTCTTCCCGCCGCCGAATTGCCACCGCGGGACCCGGACTGATGCCCCATTCTCACTCGCTGCGGCGGCAATTCAGCGGTGGGTGAGCAGACCTGCCACTGAATTGCCGCGGTGGTGGAGACTGCTTGGGGCGGCAAAATTGCTAGAGCTGCCCCTGGTGGAGTGGAAGGGGAAGGTTGGTAAAAATGGTTAGCTCTGCTGTGCAAGAGGGGAGGACGCGGGGCCGGGTAGCAGCTTGGAATTATCCCATGTGGTGGTCTCAGAGTCAATGTCTGGATATATTTTGTTACTGGGACTCAAGGCGCCAGGCTGGTGGCCTGGTCCCGGGATCATGTCAGAAGGAAAGGGAACATCTGGAAATGATTTTGGGAAACAGGTTGACTAATTCTAGACAGGAGCATGGCTATGGTGTCTGGAAGCCTGGGAGCTTTACCAGTCCTGGAGCATTCTTGCAACTCTATAAGCAGATAGTAGTAATAGTAGTACATAAAAAAATAAAGCAATTAAAGGCAAAAGTAAAGGACCTAAAAAAGAATAGGGTAAAAAAAGTATATAATAAAATGATACTAATTTAAAAAAACCAGGTACCCTAAGTCAGACACCTGTCAGGCTCAGATCATGGCAATGCAAAAGCAAGTGTGTAATAGTAAACGAGTAAGAAAGAGGCTGGAACAGGAAGTGTCTGAATTAAGCCAGCAGACTGTAAGAAGTGAAGGAACTGTTCAAGTCTCACTGATTAATTCTTAGGATCAGTCCCAGGCAGATCTCGGGGAATGTAAGAGATAAGTTGTGTTCCCAGAGCCACGTTGGGAAAGCAGAAGGAAATAGTGGCTGTGATTCGAGCACACCTCCCCTGGTGTAAACAGACGCAGTCTCATTGACTTTAAGGGACCTAATCTAATTTAGACCAGTGGGATCACACACCGGAGCAGTGCTCTGATTGTCAGAAATGAGGAGCCCTCTTGACGCCTAGTCAATGGAACTGAAGAGTGCTGTGCTCCTTTGACATTCATGAGATATTATTAAGATGAGACTCAGAGTCATTCTCTGTCAATCTAGTTCTGACCATTGTCCTTGCCCTTCCCTCTATAGGCTGGACACAGTGTACTGAGAAGGAAAATGAGCAACCAAACTTCAGTGACCGAGTTCCTTCTCCTGAGATTCTCTGATGTTCGGGAGCTGCAGCTGTTACACTTTGTGGTGTTTCTAGTTATTTATCTGGCAGCCCTGATAGGGAATCTTCTCATCTTCATAGTTGTAGCCCTCGACCACCATCTTCACACCCCCATGTACTTCTTCCTGCTCAACTTATCCTTCATAGACCTCTGCTACATCTCTGTCCCCATTCCTAAATCCATGGTCAATTCACTAACCAACTCCAGGTCAATTTCTTATTCTGGGTGCATCATCCAAGTCTTTCTCTTTCCTTTGTTCGCTGTAGCTGAACTCATCTTCCTCACTGTCATGGCATATGATCGATATATGGCCATCTGCCAACCTCTTCATTATGAGACTATAATGAACAGAAGAGCTTGTGTCCAAATGACAGCCAGTGCATGGCTCAGTAGTATTCTCAACTCTGCACTACACACTGGGACCACATTTGCATTAACCTTCTGTGGAGGGAATGTGGTGGATCAGTTCTTCTGTGAAATTCCCCAGCTACTCAAGCTCGCCTGCTCTGATACATACCGCAGAGAATCTGGGGCAATTGTCTTTAGTGCGTGTTTATCTTTAAGCTGCTTTGTTTTAATAATTGTGTCATATGTTCAGATCTTCACCACGGTGCTGAGAATCCCCTCTGAGCAGGGCCGGCATAAAGCCTTCTCCACCTGCCTGCCTCACATCACTGTTGTCTCCTTGTTCCTCTGGACTCTTACTGTTGCCTACCTGAAGCCCACCTCCAGCTCAACCTCAGGGAGAGATCTCATGGTGGCTGTTCTCTATTCCGTAGTGCCTCCAATGATGAATCCGATCATCTACAGCATGAGGAACAAGGAGATCCAAGCTGCCCTGAGGAGACTGGTAGGAGGGAGATTATTCACAATGAATATGAAGTCCATAGTTTTCCCTTGACTGTGATATTATTCTGTTTATTTATTAACATAATTCACGGATAACACAAAGGTGTCCATGAGAACATAACATGCAATCTGTTTATATGGTAGTAAAAATCCAGATTAATTCCAGTGAAGTCAATAGAGTTACTGTATGAGTATACAGTGGCAGATATGAGAATATCCTGGATAAACCTTACTGAATAAAGTTAAATCTCATTGAATTAAGTTTAATATCTTTGGGGTTCATTGTATTCAAATTCCATTGTTTATGTGTCATTGTGGGATTGTATGTGACATCTCTAGGAGAAGTAACTAAATATAAACTTGGGAAAGGTTAGGAACTTTTAGAAAGGACTTTTAGATATAATTAGAACTTTTAAAATTAAGTGGATTTACCAGGAAATCTCAAAGAGGAGGGGATATGTTAATGGAATTCTTCCGGTTATCAGTTTTTTGAAGCTTCCCCATTCTGAGTGGAACCCATCGTCTGGATGATTCCCTGTTCAAAGACTGAAACTGTTGAAAGGAGTGACTCAGAGAGCCATGAGTGTTTGCAAAGGGATTGATGAACTTTAAACCACAGACAACCCCCCAGGTGGGGTTTTGAAGGACTGCTCACCTCTCAGAGCCCATGTTGGAGTTGGGATGATCTCTGGTCAACTAATTAGCATGTGTGAAGTTTGTTTATTGTTTTTATGTTTTCCCTGTAATGCTTTTACTTTATGAATAAAATGTGCTTGCTTAAAAAGAACAATGGCAACTGTAGTAATTACACTTTTTACTATCCTGGAGGAGGGAAGCAAAGCAGGTCGGATTAGCCAGACAGTCTTTTGCTGGAAATAATACCATGAAGGCAGGCATGGTTTAGCTTGGAAATATCCCAGTCAGGAGGAAGAGAGATTCAGGTCCCCACCCAAAAAAGGCAACGACTGGGAAGCTGGAAGCTTGAAAGTGGATTCCATTGCTGGACCACTGTGGGGAAATACAGGTTCAGTTGCCCTGAACTAGGACATGCACCAGTGTAAATAAGATCAGAAACTATGTCCGCATACAGCTCTTTATCTATCTGAGGTTTCATACAGCCACTGCCATCACACACTCTGAGCATCTTCTGCATAAAAATCAGTAGCTATAGCAATTTCCCTAGTGGACTTCATGGAGTCTCTTGCTTTTCTCCTTTTTTGGTGTAAAAATGCTGTACAGGGTATGAGAATTTTTGTTTCCTGATTTTCTCTGTTTTTTGTTTTGTTTTGTTTTGTTGGTGACTGGGTGATTAATTCCCTTGTTCCAGATGCATTTGGAGGGTGGCAGTATGGAGGCTGGGGAATGTTTGGTTAGATGCAGGTATCAAGTTTTTTTCCTCTTACTTATTGGGTGTCTCATCTCTTAGATGGGGTTTCCTGAGAGCTGACAATGATGAAGAGGTGGGAAAGAGTTTTTGTAGGGCTTGATGGCTGAGTTCTTGCTAAAATGGCTCTTTTAATACTGCTGGGATTGTATTGTGTTAATAATGTGATAGGGCATCTAGAGCCTTATATAGCCATCTTTTTATTTTTTATATTTATATATATAAACCATTGCTGTGGTGGGAAAACGTTTCTGAAGAGGAATATTTTGTAATGTTCCTTTGTTATGCGGTATGGTTGAATATAATCATTTTAGCATTGTTGCTACCACTGTTATACAAGTGTAACGAATCTTGTACAAAGCATATCATGTAAAGTGTCCATGGAAAAATTATGATTTGCTAAGTATGACTATCCTGTTTATATGCTTGTATCATCTTTGTAGCTGAAGTTATGAATATTGGCCATGGACTTGTATCTTATACATGGGTTGTATTCCTGGGTAATACCCACCAGATAAGATTGACATGAAGGCAGGACAGCTATGTGTTCATGGCCCTTTGAGGACACTTAGCTCTCACAGTGGGCCGCAGACGAAACTCATCCCGCCCAGTAAGCCTTCCTGTGGACTCCTCAGCAAGAATATGGGCAATGGATGCCCCTGTGAGTCATCAAAGCATGTAAGAACATGTGATATGCTCATGTGACCCTGTACTCCATCTTGCGACAGTAACTTTCCACAAACAGAGGCTGTGAACTTTCTTTGCGATAGTAAAATTTCTTGCACATGACAGAGGATATAAAAAAACCCTGAGGCATCTCCATTTTGTCTTCATTTCCTGCTTCATTTCTCTGGATGGGATTTCTACCAAGGAAGCTTTGAGCAAGAAGTGATGAACCCTAATATGTTTGGGTGATTCCAGAGAGACATTTACAAGCTAATAATTTATTTAATCACTGGTATGATCCTGATCTCTGAACACTGAAAAATCACTTGAATGTGTATGATCTATTAACCATTAATAATTCTCTTTTTCATCTTTTACTTTATTAATAAACATTTAGATTTTTGTTACTAAAGGATTAATATCAGCGTGATTATTGGCTAAGATCTAAGTTATATATTGACCTGGCCAAGTGGCTGGTCCCTTGGGACTGGAAGGGCATTATATATGATGAAATTGGTTTTCAGTAACCACTCATCGTATAGACCAATGTCTGGGTGGTGAGACAAGAGCCGGGATGCCTAAGAAGACTGCATTTTTGGATTCTAGTTAACCAGCGTGGTGAAACAGAAGTTCACTTTTGTTACTGGCTTGGTATAATCTAATGGTAGAATAGCCACCAGTTTGCGGGAGTCTGCCCCGTGTCTCAGCAGTTTGTCCTGAATGTGGCTTTGTCAGCTGTGATCTACTGAGGAACGGTGACATCCCTACAGACGGTCCCACCTGACTCGGTATAATGAGGACAAATATGGATCCCATTGCAGTTTTTGTTGTGTCAGAGGAGTAGTTACTATGTAATATTTTCTCTTATGTTATGCTTTGTTCCTGCTGTGGTAAATGAATTATTATACTTTGTTTGGAGAAAGCTGTCTGGTCACTCAACTTAGTATTGGTCACAGCTCCAGAGGGAATAACAGCAGATACTGAATCCAATTGACCCTGCTGGGAAATCACAGTTGGTGCATAAGGTGCGATACCCCAGGACCCAATTTAAGAGTTGGTGTATAACATAGTCCCCCTAAGAGAGGGGCAGGCATGAGGCTGAGACCTGATGGGTGCACTCAGAGAAACCAGAGAATGTGTCAGAGGTGCAGCTAGCCCTGTAACTATGACAAAGTGGGATTTCACCTTTCACTTCAAAGGGATCCAGATTTGGCCAATGGTCTTTCATCCATACAACTATCCAAAGGTGACTAAATGTTCCCTGGACCTCTTAATTTGTTATTATTTAATTTATTTGATTACCATGTTTGTGCATACTTTTTTACACACCTCTTCAGGGAAGCGGCATTAGATAGATAGATAGATAGATAGATAGATAGATAGATAGATAGATAGATAGATAGATAGATAGATAGATAATCCTTGCAAATTATTGTGCTTCTTTTTCTGCTCTTGACTGTAAAGATCTAGATCATTATTTCCTTCGAACCATTTATTATTCAGCATTATTCACCAAAGAATTTCTGCAAATATTTTGTACTGAAACCAAGAATACACCTGAGATACATTGATGGCATTTTTATCCACTGGACAGAGGATCTAAACTTCTTCATAGATTTCCACCACAGCGTCAGCAACCACCATCTATCCATCAAACTTTCTCTAGAATACTCCCACAACAGCATCAACTTCCTGGACACTACAATCAGCAATAGGATCCTACACATTTAACTTCACAAACCTACTAAGAACCCCAGCACACTAAAAAGTTTGTGATCTACAGCCTAGGAGAAAGTCTGGGATATACACCTTAACACACTTAATGCCAGATTCACCAAAAATGGACACTCCAGCAGGGAAGTAGATCATAGCATGGAACAGGCCACCCAAATTCCCTGAGAGAACCTGCTTAATACTGTGGAACTCATTGCCAGGGGATGTTGTGAAGGCGAAGACTATAATGGGTTAATAAAAGAATTAGATAAATTCATGGAAGATAGGTCCATCAATGGCTATTAGGCAAGAGGATCCGAGATGCAACCCCATGTAATAGGTGTCAGTAAACTTCTGTTTGCCAGAAGCAGGGAATGAATGACAGGGGATGGAGTACTCAATAATTGCACTGTTCTGTTCATTCTCTCTGAAGCATTTCACATTGGCCACTGTTGGAAGACAGAGTACTCGGCTAGATTGACTGTTGGCCTCAACCAGTATGGCCATTCTTTTGTTCATATGTGTTATGCAGGGGATTGGCTACAGGATCGTAACGTCCCATTTTTGCTTTCAAATCTATGAATCTGTGAACTTTTCCCTGTGGGTCTCTTCTGCTGAGCTGTGCAGGGCTCCAGGGAGTAAAATACCCATGGATAAATCACCTTCTGTCAGCATAGGTGCTTGAATCCCAGTGAGGGTCAAAGCCAGCTACACACAGCTCATCTGCTGAGAGCAACGGGTTGGAAGCCAATGCAGTCTTAGAGTGAGGGATGAAAGGACTCTTAGAAAGTTGCGCTTTTGACCTGTAGATACTATTAGATAGTCAGACAGATAGATAGATAATGACTACAGAATCCTGGCGCTGGACTGAATGCATCACATATAAGGAAAATATCCTCAAAGACCAGCACAGTAAGTTTTTTTCTCATTCAATTGAATTTGTTTGAAGGTTAATATCCAGGGGTAGTTTAAGACCAGAAATAAGAATTACACTCAGAAGTCCTTTATATTTTCGTACCAATTTACACATCTTCGGCTGGTCAGAAAATAATTAAAACAATAAAATAAAAAATCCCCCCTTAGGGTGACCACCACATGTCCCTATTTTAGAGGGACAGTCCCGATATTTGGGTCTTTTTCTTCTATAGGCACCTATTACCCCCCACTCCCATCCCAATTTTTCACACTTGCTATCTGGTCACCCTATTCCCTCTACAAACAATTAAAGCTTTTCATCAACAAACCAAACCCCATTTTTCTTCAGTGTTTGGCATTTGAAAACTTTCATCTTAAAGTACAAATTTCCAGAAGTAAACCTAACGAGGTTATTTTCTGAGTTTTCAGTTTTCCAACAAAACATCACAAATTTTCGAGCAAAGCTAATGCATTCTGAAGGGGAAATATTGTTTTGATAAAATCCCATATTTTCCATTAAGATATGTAAACTTCCAAGAAACCTTAAACTTTAAACAAGGGAAGAAAAAGTTATTCTTGTTTAATAATAAATAATTAGAAAACCAATTCATTCTCTGGCATCTCGGTTTATTTCTCTTTCAAAGGAAAGTACAGCAAAGTAACCAATATAACTGATAGGTCACAGAATATGTGTCATACACACTAGCCCCTTTAAACACAGGGTTAGAGCAGTACCAAGCAGCCAAAGCCTGTCTACCCGGACACAACCCATGGACATAGAGGGGGTCAATGGAAGCAGAACACCGACCTCCTGGTTCAGCCGTGTGTCCAGCGTACAACACTGCTCCCAGCTGAGCACAGATGCTGTAAATGGGTGCACTGACCATACACATGCTCAGATACAGCCCATCCCCCAAAGAGCTTACAGTCAAGTAGAGAAGGCAGAGAAAGGCAGGGGAAACTGAAAATCAGAGAGGGGAAGTGACTGGTACTGTATCACACAGCAGGTCAGTGCCAGAGTCAAGAAAATAACCATGTCCTCTGACTGCCACTGAATCACACAGCACAGACCTAAAGTCACAGCGGGAAACAATACAACATATAAGTAACCGAGCAATGCTGCTAGTCCATCATTACATGGATATTCAGAGATTCACAGAGTCCATGGCCAGAAGGGATTAGTGTGACCATCTAGTCTGACCTCCTGTATATTGGAGCCATGCAAACTTCCCCAAAATAATTCCTAGAGCAGATCTGTTAGAGAAAGACCCAAGCTTGGTCTGAAAAGTACCAGTGATGGAGAATTCACCACAATCCCTGTAACTTGTTCCAATGGTTAATTACTCTCACTATTAAAAAAATTATGTTTTATTTCCAGTCTGAACTTGTCTAGCTTCAAACACAGCTATTGGATCATGTTAGACCTTTCTCTGTTAGAGTGAAGAAACCATTCTTAAATATTTGTTCCCGCTCTAAGTAGTTATAGACTGCCGTCATGTCACCCCTTAATCTTCACTTTCTTGGGCTAAATAGACAGCTCTTTGAGGCTCTCCCTACAAATCATGTTTTCTAATCATTTAATCATTCTTGTGGCTTTTCACTGAAACATCTCCAATCAACATCCATCTTGAATTTTGGGCAACAAAACTGGACCCCATATTCCAGCAATGGTCACACCAGTCTCAAATACAGAGCTAAAATAATCTCTCTACTCGTATTCAAGATTCCCCAGAACTCATTAGCTATTGGTCACACTGGGAGCTCATGTTTAGCTGATTATCCATCATGACCCCTAAATGTTTTTCAGTCACTGCTTCCCAGGATAGTGTCCCTCGTCCTATAAATATGGTCTATATTCTTTGTTTGTAATGTGGAATGGGGGTGGAACTGGGATTGGGTGCCATGAATCAATGTGTACCAAGTAGCAGATAGCTATGTGATGTTGGGGTAGAATCACTACAGAAGATCTACCCTCACAGAATGCTAGGTGAGTCCTTGTCATATTTCTCGGGAAAGTGGTAATCAGGAAGCAATGGTGTTATAGTATTTTAGTTTCATGTTCAAGAGGTGAGCCTTCTGTTTGTAGCAATAGAGGATCCAACTTGACCGATATTGCTGGATTTTGGATGTACTTTGTTCCATCCTTCATACTGCTTCTTATCAAGCCACACCATGGGTCTATATCTCAGATGGGGTAAAGTGACAAAGCTCTGTTGACTTTAAAGGAGCTGATCCAATTTACACAACTGTGATAACACGATTGAGTGATTGTCAGAGATGAGGAGCACTAACATCACAAAGTCATTGTAAGTGATGAGTGCTGGGCACCTTTGACATTCTTACAATGAGATAATCCATAACCTTTCTCATTCCTTCCACAGGCATCGCTCAACATACTGAGGAAGAAAATGTCCAATCAAACCACCGTGACCGAGTTCCTTCTCCTGGGATTCTCTGATGTTCGGGAGCTGCAGATTTTGCACTTTGTGGTGTTTCTAATGATTTATCTGGCAGCCCTGATGGGGAATCTTCTCATCATTACAGCCATAGCCCTCGACCACCATCTTCACACCCCCATGTACTTCTTCCTGGTGAACCTGTCCATCCTGGACCTCAGCTCCATCTCTGTCACCATCCCCAAATCCATGGCCAATTCATTAACCAACTCCAGGTCAATTTCTTATTGTGGGTGCGTCACACAAGTCTTTCTCTTTCTCTTCTTTATTTCAGTAGATTTTGCATTATTGACTGTCATGGCGTACGACCGATACGTCGCCATCTGCCAACCACTGCATTATGAGAGAGTGATGAACAGGACAGCGTGTGTCCAAATGGCAGCCAGTGCCTGGATCAGTGGTATTCTTTACTCTGCCCTGCACACTGGAGGCACATTTGCGATATCTTTCTGTGGAGGCAACAGGGTGGATCAGTTCTTCTGTGAAATCCCCCAACTCCTCAAGCTTGCCTGCTCTCACTCAGACCTCAGTGAAAGAGGGGTTATTGCCTTTGCTGCATGCTTAGTCTTAAGCTGCTTTGTTTTCATAATTGTGTCATATGTTCAGATCTTCAAAGCAGTGCTGAGAATCCCCTCTGAGCAGGGTCGGCGTAAAGCCTTCTCCACTTGCATTCCTCACCTTACTGTAGTCTCCTTGTTTCTTTTCACTGGGACCGTTGCCTACCTGAAACCCACCTCCAGCTCAGCATCAGGTCTGGATCTCATGATGGGTGTTCTCTATTCCGTGGTGCCTCCAATGATGAATCCGATCATCTACAGCATGAGAAACAGGGAGGTGAAAGGTTCTTTGAGTAAACTGATAGTCTGTCGGTTATTCAGCAAGAATAAAATGTCCATATTTCTCCACTGATAGCAATTTCATTCTGAGTTTCTTTAGAAATATAATCAGCTGGTGACATTATTGCCTCCGTGTGAACATACCGTGCAACATCTTTATGCAGAATTGGGTATTTGCATGTGTAAAATTCCAGACAAACATAACTTAAGCAAAACAAGAGTTTCTTTAGGTTTACACCAATGTAAATGAGATCAGAATCTATCTAATCTATCTATCTATCTATGTACCAATCATCATACTATCTGAGAACCTTGCACATAAAATCAGTATCCATAGCAAAGTCACTAGTGGGGTATGCAGTAACATAAAATCCCTCCTGGCCAAAGGTACAGAATCCCTTTACCTGTAAGGGGTTAATCAGTTCAATTAACCCAGGTGGCACATGACCAGAAGGGCCAATGGGGAAAGAAGATACTTTCAAATCTGGGCAGAGGAAGGTTTTTATTTGCTTTCTTTGTTTGTTCCCTCTCGGGACAGAGTGAAAGAACAAGCTTGTAAACCCGCTCCTAAAAGGATATCTGAAATGATACATCTAAAATTACAGAAATTGTAAGTAAAGGCAAGGAAATGTGTAAGATTATCTTTTGTTTTAGCTTGTGAATTTTCCCTATGCTAAGAGGTAGTTTATTCCTGATTTTAGAACTCTGAAGCTAAGTCCAGACGGGAATCCTCTGTGTTTGAAAACTTTTTATCACCCTGTAAAGTTACCTTCCATCCTGTTTTTACAGAGGTGCTTCTTTTACTTTTTTCTTTATAATAAAGTTCTTCTTTTAAGAACCTGATTGATTTTAGTGTCCTAAAGATAAAGTGTCTGGTCTGTACTTCTATAAAAGGAAAATTGTTGGTGTATTATTCTCAAGCCTTCCCAGGAAAGGGGGTTGTCATAAATATAAAGGGAAGGGGTGAGAGGGTCTGATGCAGTACTATCAAATCCTCTTACCAGTAAAGGGTTAAGAAACGCAGGTAGCCAGACTGACACCTGACCGGGCTGGCATCTGACCAATAAGGGATCAAGATACTTTCAAATCTTGGGAGGAGGGGAAAGGGCTTTGTCTCTCTGTCTGTCTGTGTGATTCTCTCCGTGGGAGAGAGATCAAGCAGTAACCATCCATCTTCTATGGAGTTAGTGAGTATTTAGATAATGCTTAGGTTTTTCTGTTAGTTTCTAGCTTGGGAAATTCACTGTGCTGGAGGGAATGTGTATTCCTGGTTTTGTTGCATTTTTCTGTAACTTGAAGATTTTGGCCAGTGGGGGATCCCTCTGAGTTAGGAAATTGAGTACCGTGTATAAGATATACCATCCTGATTTTACAGAGATGATTTTAACCTTTCTTGTTTTAATAAAATCCTTCTTTTAAGAAGCTGACTGTTTTCCATTGTTCTAAGACCCCGGGGGTGGGTTTTGGATCACCGTGTAACCAATTGGTTAGGAGATTATTCTCAAGCTCCCCAGGAAAGGGGGGTATGGGCTTGAGGGGGTATTTTGAGGGGAAGGGGAACTTCAAGTGGTTCCTTTCCCTGGTTCTTGTTTTAATCACTTGATGGTGGCAGCGAGAAGATTTTCTCAGGGTGCAGGGAGATTTTGTACCTTGAGCAATTTTAACGTAAGCTGGTAGAAATAAACTTGGGGGGGGTCTTTCATGCGGGTCCCCACGTCTATACCCTAGAGTTCAGAGTGGGGAGGGAACCTTGACAGGGGTGAAGCGGCTTGGGGGATATTTTTGGGAAATGGGGACTTCAAGTGATCCTTTTCCGGAATCTTTGTCTAAATCACTTGTTGGTGGCTGCTATGGAGAGCTTCTACCAAGTCCTTTGTGACCCTGGATCCCCTCCGGATCCCTTTCAGGAGTCTCCCTGGTCCTTGAATCTCTGCTAGTCTTTACCCTTAGATCACAGCACCAGGCCCAGCTGTCTCCTAGCACCTCAGATCTCTCTGAGCAGTAATGCTCTGCCCAGCTCTCCCCAGACTGTTGGCACCTCCAGAAAGACCTCCCCTAGGTCTTTCCTATCCAGTGGTCTCTCTTGCTCTGATAGATCAGGCTCCCTCATGTGATGCCTTCCTCTGGCCCAACCACAAGTCCAAGACTGAACCCATCACCTGTGATTGAATAACTGTTCCAGCACCCCCGTCTGGCACTGGGCACCCTCGGAAGATGGGATACTGGGCTAAATTGACCATTGGTCTGACCCAGTATGGCCGTTCTTATGTGCTATGCAGGGGGCCAGACTATGGGATCATAATATATCTTTTCCGCTTTCAAATCTCTGAATCTGTGAACTTTTCCCTGTGGGTTTCTGCTGCTGAGCTGTGCAGGGCTCCAGGGAGTGAATCCCACAAGCCCTTAGAAAATACACATGGATAAATGCTCTTCCATCAGAATTGGTCCTTGAAAGCCAGTGATGTTCAAAGCCAGATACACACAGTTCAGCTGCAGAGAGCAACGGCTTTGACAGTTCAGTCTTCGAGTGAGGGATGAAAGTTCTTTTAGAAAGTTTTGCTTTTCGCTTTCAGCTACTATTAGATAGTCAGACAGATGGATAGATAATGACCACAGAATCCTGGCGATGGACTGAATGCATCACATATTAGGAAAATATCCTCGAAGACCAGCACAGTAAGTTCTCATTCATTTTAATTTGTTTGAAGGTTAATATCCAGGAGGAGTTTAAGAACAGAAAAAAGAATTACACTCAGAAGTCCTTTACATTTTGCTAACAATTTACACATCTTCGGCTGGTCAGAAAATAATTAGAAAATAAAATAAAAAATTCCCCCTACAAACAATTAAAGCTTTTCATTAGCAAACCAAAACCCATTTTTCTTCAGTATTTGGCATCTGAAAACTTTCATCTTAAAAGTGCGAATTTCAAAAAGTAAACCTGACAAGGTTATTTTCTGAGTTTTCAATTTTCCAACAAAACATCACAAATTTTAAAGGAAAGCTGACGCATTCTGAAGGGAAAATATTGTTTTGATAAAATCCCGTATTTCCCATTAAGATATGAAAATTTCAAAGAAACCTTAAACTTTAAACAAGGGAAGGAAAAGTTAATGTTGTTTAATAATATATAATTAGAAAACTTACAATCAAGTAGAGAAGGCAGAGAAAGGGAGGGGAAACTGAAGCACGGAGAGGGGAAGTGACTGTTACCATATCACACAGCAGGTCAGTGCCAGAGCTAAGAAAAAAAACATGTCCTCTGATTGCCACTGAATCACACCGCACAGACCTAAAGTCACAGTGGGAAACAATACAACATATAAGTAACCGAGCAATGCTGGTAGTCCATCATTACATAAATATTCAGAGATTCACAGAGTCCATGGCCAGAAGGGATTAGTGTGATCATCTAGTCTGACCTCCTGTATACTGGAGGACAGCAAACTTCCCCAAAATAATTCCCTGAGCAGATCTGTTAGAGAAAAACCCAATCCTGATTTGAAAAGTGCCAGTGATGGAGAATTCACCACAATCCCTTTTCCAATGGTAAATTAATCTCACTGCTGTTAAAAAATTATGTTTTATTTCCAGTCTGAACTTGTCTAGCTTCAAATACAGCTATTGGATCATGTTAGACCTTTCTCTGTTAGACTGAAGAGACCATTCTTAAATATTTGTTCCCCCGCTAGGTAGTTATAGACTGCCATCAACTCACCCCTTAATCTTCACTTTCTTAGGCTAAATAGGCTGTGCTCTTTGAGACTCTCTACACATCATGTTTTCTAATAATTTCATCTTTCTTGTAGCTTTTCTCTGAACCATATCCAATTAATCAGCAATTTATTTGGGCACCAGAACTGGACACCATATTCTAGCAATGGTCACTCCAGTCCCAAATACAGAGGTAAAATAACCTCTCTACTCATATTCAAGTTTCCCCTCTTTATGCCCCCGTGATCTCATTAAGTATTGGTCACCACTGGAAGCTTATGTTTAGCTGATTGTCCATGATGACTCCCAAATGTTTTTCAGTCATTGCTTCCCGGGATAGTGTCCCCCATCCTATAAGTATGGTCTATATTCCTTGTTTGCAATATGGAGTGGGGGTGGAACTGGGATTGCGTGCCATAAATGAATGTGTACCCCGGTAGCAGACAGCTATGTGGTGTTGGGGTAGTATCTATACAAAAGATCTACCCCCACAGAATGCTGGGTGCGTCCTTCTCATATTTCCTGGGAAATTTGGAATCAGGTTGCATTGGTATTGTAGTATATTAGTTTCATGCTCAAGAGGTGAGCCTTCTGTTTGTCGCAATAGGGGATCCAACTTGACTGGAATACCTGGATTTGGGATGTAATTTGTTCCATCCTTCATACTGCTTTTTATGAAGCCACACCATGGGCATATTCCTCATATGGGGTAAAGTGATGAAGCTCTCAGTGTAGTAGCCGTGTTAGTCTGTGTCAGCAAAATGAAAATAAGAAAGAAAAACGTGTAGCACCTTAGAGACTAACAAATTTATTTCAGCATAAGCTTTCGTGGGTTAGTACCCACTTCATCGGATGATGAAGCTCTGTTGACTTTAAAGGAGTGGATCCGATTTACACAACTGTGATAACACAATTGAATGATTGTCAGAGGTGAGGAGCACTAACATCACCCAGTCATTGTAAGTGATGAGATCTGGGCACCTTTGAAATTCATACAATCATATTTTAGAGGAAGGGGAATCAGGACCATTCTCTCTGTTGCTCTAATCCTGACAATACCCCTTTCCATTCCCTCCACAGTTGTCGCACAATGTACTGAGAAAGAAAATGTCCAATCAAACCACTGTGACCGAGTTCCTTCTCCTGGGATTCTCTGATGTTCGGGAGCTGCAGATTTTGCACTTTGTGGTGTTTCTAATGATTTATCTGGCAGCCCTGATGGGGAATCTTCTCATCATCACAGCCGTAGCCCTCGACCACCATCTTCACACCCCCATGTACTTCTTCTTGGTGAATCTGTCTGTCCTAGACCTCAGCTCCATCTCTGTCACCATCCCCAAATCCATGGCCAATTTCCTCATGAACACCAGGTCAATTTCTTATTCTGGATGCGTCACACAAGTCTTTCTCTTTGTCTTCTTTATTTCAGCAGATTTTGCATTATTGACTGTCATGGCATATGACCGACACGTTGCCATCTGCCAACCACTGCATTATGAGAGAGTGATGAACAGGACAGCGTGTGTCCAAATAGCAGCAGGAGCATGGATCAGTGGTATTCTTTACTCTGCCCTGCACACTGGAAGCACATTTGTGATATCTTTCTGTGGAGGCAACAGGGTGGATCAGTTCTTCTGCCACATCCCCCAGCTACTCAAACTCGCCTGCTCTGACTCCTACCTCAATGAAACTGGGGCTATTGTCTTCAGTGCATGCTTAGCCTTAAGCTGCTTTGTTTTTATAATTGTGTCATATGTTCAGATCTTCAAAGCAGTGCTGAGAATCCCCTCTGAGCAGGGCCGGCGTAAAGCCTTCTCCACCTGCCTTCCTCACCTTACTGTGGTCTCCTTATTTATTTTCACTGGGACCGTTGCCCACCTGAAACCCACCTCCAGCTCAGCATCAGGTCTGGATCTCATGGTAGGTGTTCTCTATTCCGTGGTGCCTCCAACGATGAATCCGATCATCTACAGCATGAGAAACAGGGAGGTGAAAGATTCATTGAGTAAACTGATAGGTTTGAGGTTATTCGGCAAGAATAAAATGTCCATATTTCTCCATTGATAGAAAATTCATTCTGAATTTCTTTATAAATATAATCAGCTGGTGACATTATTGCCTCCATGTGAACATACCGTGCAATATCCTTATGCAGAATTGGGTATTTGCACCTGTAAAAATCCAGATAAACATAACTCAAGAAAAATAAGAGTTACTTTAGGTGTACACCAATGTAAATGAGATCAGCATCTATCTATCCATCTGGGAAGCTTGCACATAAAATCAGTAGTCATAGCAAAGTCGCTAGTGGTGTCTCTGGCTCTTATTTTTCAGCATAAAAACTCTGATCAAAGTATCAACACATTTGTTCTTTGTGGGGTTTTTTGTTTCTTTTTTTTTCAGGTTTTAATTTATATTTGTGGAGTTGTTCGGTGCTTTTATTTGTCTCTTTGTTCCAGGTATGTTTGGATGTGGGAAGGCCTGGAGAGATGGGGAGGGTCTGGTTAGTGTAACATTACTCAGGGTACCATTTGGACTGCTAAACAGTCGTGTCTCCTCTGTTCTCCAACCTGGAGTGCCTCTTACACTGCTCTACTGTGAGAACAGCGACTCCTGGCCAGTAAATACACAGTCTCCAGCATGTCACTTGCTCCCAGGTATATAGTATTGAGTGCTACTAGCTAGCCACTCATGAATTACACTGCAGCCGAACACCAGCAGACTCTCAGTCCCAGGCCTTCCCCCAGAAATATGCGTCTTGTACTGCCCAACACACTACTGGATGATACAAGTTCATCTAAAGTTCATCATTTCATGAAAGGAAAATGACATACATCAGCCTTGTTCTTCCAAATGGTTTTTCCCATACACTTTAACCCAAACATATCAGTTCGATAAAACAGGAGAACAAGTTTATTAACTACAGTAAGAAATCCCACAAGCCCTTAGAAAATCATACAATCATAGAATATCAGGGTTGGAAGTTAGGAGGTCATCTAGTCCAACCCCCTGCTCAAAGCAGGACCTAATCAGTTATACCAGCCAGGACTTTGTCAAGCCTGACCTTAAATACCTCAAACAAAGGAGATTCCAGCACCTTCCTAGGTGACCCATTCCAGTGCTTCACCACCCTGCTAGTGAAAAGGATTTTCCTAATATCCAACCTAAGCCTCCCCCACTGCAACTTGAGACCATTCCTCCTTGCTCTGTCATCTGCTACCACTGAGAACAGTCTAGATCCAACCTCTTTGGAAGCCCCATTCAGGTAGTTGAAGGCTGCTATCAAATCCCCCCCCTCATTCTTCTCTTCTGCAGACTAAATAATCCCAGTTCCCTCAGCCTCTCCTCATAAGTCATGTGATCCAGCCCCCTAATCATTTTTGTTGCCCTCCACTGGACTCTTTCCAATTTTTCCACATCCTTCTTGTAGTGTGGGGCCCAAAACTCTTGCTCCAGGCTGTAAGCTGTGACTGGGATATTCAGAGTGGCTTCATGGAAGAAAGAAAGAAAGAAAGAAAGAAAGAAAGAAAGAAAGAAAGAAAGAAAGAAAGAAAGAAAGAAAGAAAGAAAGAAAGAAAGAAAGAAAGAAAGAAAGAAAGAAAGAAAGAAAGAAAGAAGAAAGAAAGAAAGAAAGAAAGAAGTTGGCTGGTTCATCTCAATAGAAATTGAAAATAAGATACGGACAATCTTAGTAAAACTGAATTCCGCTAATGCTCCGTCCCCAGTGGGAAAGAATCACTCCTTGATCATTAAAAATTACTCTCTTGCAATTAATCCCATGGAGAAAGGAGCTAAGAAGACGCAGATGGGTTTGGAACTTTTTTCAATTCTGATTGACAGGCAAACAATATAGGTTTGAAACTGTTTAATGGGCCATAGCTTCATTAGCGTGAATGGGACAAATCTCCAGTTGGTGTAAATCAGCAGTAGCTCCAATGGAGTTAATGAGGCCTGATTCCCAGATGGTGAAAAAGGACATAGCTCTCTTGGGTGCCAGATGCCCAGCTAATGTAAATCAAATTAGCTCCATTGAAATCACGAGGCCACATCTCTACTTGGCGTAAACAGCCCTAACATTGGACTGAGCTTTTAGTGTTTCTCTCTAGATGCTTCTTAGGGCTGGTCTACACTAACCCCCCCGTCAAACTAAGATACGCAAGTTCAGCTACGTTAATAACGTAGCTGAAGTCAAAGTCTCTTAATTCGAACTTACCTGTGGTCCACATGTGGTGCTTAGGCTCCCCCGTAGACAGCGCTTACTCCTCGCGGCGAGCTGGATTACCAGCGTCGACGGGGGAGCACTTCCTGGTTCGATTTACCGCGTCTAGAGAAGACGCGATAAATCGAACCCAGAAGATCGATCCGACGCCTCCGATCCAGCCGGTAAGTGTAGACCAGCCCTTTGTGTAAGTGGGAAAATGCCATTACATGCACTGAGTGTGAAATTCCATATATCGTCCAGTGTATATCTTGTCATATCCAACCTGAAGAAGAGATCTAAGAATTTGCCTGCTGCTGATAATAAATAAAATAATAAATAAAAATAATAATAATACTATCATCTTTGTGCATATCTGTGTACACTATATATATAGGTATAGTATCTGATCAGATAGAAAGCTAGTTTGATAGGATGATTCCTTGTCCTAAAAACCAATCCTGTTTTGCTCTAATGACAGATGTCTGATTGTCAGTTATGTTGGCGGAGTGGTAGGGGGAAGAGGCAGTACCAGAGCGGTGGGGTGGGAAGCTTGCACAGAACCTGCACACTCTATCCAGCTCCAGCCAGAACGATTGCCCCTCCCATGTATAAGGAACCAATTCCCACACGTGTGCGGGAAAAAACAAAACAAAACATCCCATTGTGGATGCCAGTCCTTTCACTTTTACAGAAACTTCCATCGAGGGGCTTCGGATTTATGATGCACTGCGTTCACTGTGCACTGAGTGGTTTTCTTTTACATAATAAAATAATAAAAGCTGGCTGCCTCCCAGACTGCAGTCAGAGTGAGATAGGTTATGTGGTGGAGAGTCCATAGCTTGGGGAAAACACCTGCGGCGCTTGGTTTTGTAATGTGTCATGTGGAGAGCTAAGGGTACAAGAACATGGTGGAAAGAGATGAGCAGGATGGGGAATGATTCAGTGTTCATCCTCATACAGATGAGCACTCCAATACCTAGGAGGAAGGAGGTCTCAGAGAAGGGCAGCGTAGCATCCCTCGTGCTACCTCTTACTCAGAAGTATCTGTTTGAAGAACTGAGTGTCATGAGAGTAGAATGAACTTATTAATTTTACATAATATGCAAATTTATATGTACATAAATGTTTGATGACTTCATAATTTTTTGTCAATATGTAATTCATACTTAGGCCCTTCCCCCACATTAGCCTTAGGCCTCTCATAACCGTACTCCAGCCCTGTCCTCTGGCTGCTGTGGAGAGCTTCTACCAAGTCCTTTGTGATGCTGGACCCCTCTGGATCCCCTGCAGGAGTCTCCCTGGTCCTTGAATCTCTGCTAGTCTTTAGCCTTGGATCACGGCACCAGGCCCATCTGTCTCCTAGCACCTCAGATCTCTCTGAGCAGTAATGCTCTTCCCAGCTCTCCCCAGACTGTTGGCACCTCCAGAGAGACCTCCCCTAGGTCTTTCCTAGCCAGTGGTCTCTCTTGCTCTGATAGATCAGGCTCCCTCATGTGATGCCTGCATCTGGCCCAACCACAAGTCCAAGACTGAACCCATCACCTGTGATTGAATAACTGTTCTAGCACCCCTGTCTGGCACTAGGCAAACTTGGAAGATGGGATACTGGGCTAAATTGACCATTGGTCTGACCCACTATGGCCGTTCTTAAGTGCTATGCAGGGGGCCAGACCATGGGATCATAATATATCTTTTCCGCTTTCAAATCTATGAATCTGTGAACTTTTCCCTGTGGGTTTCTGCTGCTGAGCTGTGCAGGGCTCCAGGGAGTGACTCCCACAAGCCCTTAGAAAATACACATGGATAAATCCCCTTCCGTCAGCATCGGTCCTTGAAAGCCAGTGATGTTCAAAGCCAGCTACACACAGTTCAGCTGCAGAGAGCAACGGATTTGACAGTTCAGTCTTCGAGTGAGGGATGAAAGTTCTTTTAGAAAGTTTGGCTTTTGGCTTTCAGCTACTATTAGATAGTCAGAGAGATGGATAGATAATGACCACAGAATCCTGGCGATGGACTGAATGCATCACATATTAGGAAAATATCCTCAAAGACCAGCACAGTAAGTTTTTTCATTCAGTTTAATTTGTTTGAAGGTTAATATACAGGAGGAATTTAAGAACAGAAATAAGAATTACGCTCAAAAGTCCTTCACATTTTTCTACCAATTTACTGTTCTGCGGCTGGTGAGAAAATAATTTTAAAAATAAAATAAAAAATCCCCCTTACAAACAATTAATGCTTTTCATTAACAAACCAAAACCTATTTTTCTTCAGTGTTTGGCATTTGAAAACTTTCATCTTAAAAGTGCAAATATCAAGAAGAAAACCTAACCAGGTTACTTTCTGTTTTCAGTTTTCCAACAAAATGTCACATATTTTCGAGGAAAGCTGACGCATTCTGAAGGGAAAATATTGTTTTGATAAAATCATCCATTAAGATATGAACATTTCCAAGAAACCTTAAACTTTAAACAAGGTAAGGAAAAGTTATTCTTGTTTAATAATATATAATTAGAAAACCCAATCATTCTCTGGCATCTCTGTTTATTTCTCTTTCAAAGGAAAGTACAGCAAAGTAACCGACATAGCTGATAGGTCACATAATATGTGTCATACACACTAGCCCCTTTAAACACAGGGTTAGAGCTGTACCAAGCAGCCAAAGCCGGTCTACCCAGACACAACCCATGGTCATAGAGGGGGTCAATGGAACCAGAACAACGACCTCCTGGTTCAGCCATGTGTGCAGCGTAAAACACTGCTCCCAGCTGAGCACAGATGCTGTAAATGGGTGCACTGACCATACACATGATCAGATACAGCTCATCCCCCAAAGAGCTCTCAGTTAAGTAGAGATGGCAGATAAAGGGAGGGGAAACTGAAGCACAGGGAGGGGAAGTGACTGGTACCGTATCACAACGCAGGTCAGTGCCAGAGCCAAGAAAAAAACCATGTTCTCTGACTGCCACTGAATCACACAGCACAGACCTAAAGTCACAGCGGGAAACAATACAACATTCCAGTAACTGAGCAACGCCACTAGTCCATCATTACATGTATATTCAGAGATTCACAGAGTCCATGGCCAGAAGGGATTAGTGTGATCATCTAGTCTGACCTCCTGTATACTGGAGGACAGCAAACTTCCCCAAAATAATTCCTAGAGGAGATCTGTTAGAGAAAGACCCAGTCTTGGTTTGAAAAGTGTCAGTGATGGAGAATTCACCACAATCCCTTTTCCAATGGTTAATTACTCTCACTACTGTTAAAAAGTTAAGTTTTATTTCCAGTCTGAATTTGTCTAGCTTCAAACACAGCTATTGGATCATATTAGACATTTCTCTGTTAGAGTGAAGAAACCATTATTAAATATTTGTTCCCCCGCTAGGTAGTTATAGACTGCCTTCAAGTCACCCCTTAATCTTCACTTTCTTAGGCTCTCTGAACCATATCCAGTTTATCAGAACTGGACACCATATTCCAGCAATGGTCACCCCAGTCCCAAATACAGAGGTAAAATAACCTCTCTAATACTATTCAAGATTCCCCTGTTTATGCCCCATGATATCATTAGCTATTGGTCACACTGGGAGCTCATGTTTAGCTGATTATCCATGATGACCCCCAAATGTTTTTCAGTCACTACTTCCCGGGATAGTGTCCCACATCCTATAAGTATGGTCTACATTCCTTGTTTACAATATGGACTGGGGGTGGGACTGGGATTGCGAGCAATAAATAAATGTGTACCCAGGTAGCAGACAGCTATGTGGTGTTGGGGTAGAATCTATACAGAAGACCTACCCCCACAGAATGCTGGGTGTGTCCTTGTCATATTTCCCGGGAAATTTGGAATCAGGTTACATTATTCTTGTAGTATTTTTGTTTCATGCTCAAGAGGTGAGCCTTCTGTTTGTAGGAATAGGGGATCCAACTTGCCCGGAATAGCTGGATTTGGGATGTAATTTGTTCCATCGTGCATACTGCATTTTATCAAGTCACACCATGGGCATATTCCTCAGATGGGGTAAAGTGATGAAGCTCTGTTGACTTTAAAGGAGCGGATCCGATTTACACAACTGTGATAACACAATTGAATGATTGTCAGAGGTGAGGAGCATTAACATCACCCAGTCATTGTAAGTCATGAGTGCTGCGCACCTTTGAAAATCATACAATCATATTTTAGGGGAAGGGGAATCAGGACCATTCTCTCTGTTGCTCTAATCCTGACCATAACCCTTTCCATTCCCTCCACAGGCGTCGCACGACGTACTGAGGAAGAAAATGTCCAATCAAACCACTGTGACCGAGTTCCTTCTCCTGGGATTCTCTGATGTTCAGGAGGTGCAAATTTTGCACTTTGTGGTGTTTCTGTTGATTTACCTGGCAGCCCTGATGGGGAATCTCCTCATCATCACAGCCGTAGCCCTCGACCACCATCTTCACACCCCCATGTACTTCTTCCTGGTGAATCTGTCCATCCTGGACCTCAGCTCCATCTCTGTCACCATCCCCAAATCCATGGCCAATTTCCTCATGAACACCAGGTCAATTTCTTATTCTGGATGCGTCACACAAGTCTTTCTCTTTCTCTTCTTTATTTCAGCAGATTTTGCATTATTGACTGTCATGGCATACGACCGATACATTGCCATATGCCAACCACTGCACTATGAGAGAGTGATGAACAGGACGGTGTGTGTCCAAATGGCAGCCAGTGCCTGAATCAGTGGTATTCTTTACTCTGCCCTGCACACTGGGAGCACATTTGTGATATCTTTCTGTGGAGGGAATAGGGTGGATCTGTTTTTCTGTGAAATCCCCCAGCTCCTCAAGCTCGCCTGCTCTGACTCAGACCTCAGTGAAACTGGGGCTATTGTCTTCAGTGCGTGCTTAGCCTTAAGCTGCTTTGTTTTCATAATTGTGTCATGTTCAGATCTTCAAAGCAGTGCTGAGAATCCCCTCTGAGCAGGGCCAGCGTAAAGCCTTCTCCACTTGCATTCCTCACCTTACTGTGGTCTCCTTGTTTATTTTCACTGGTACAGTTGCCCACCTGAAACCCACCTCCAGCTCTGCATCAGGTCTGGATCTCATGGTAGGTGTTCTCTATTCTGTGGTGCCTCCAACGATGAATCCGATCATCTACAGCATGAGAAACAGGGAGGTGAAAGGTTCATTGAGTAAATTGATA
Organism: Macrochelys suwanniensis; assembly: GCA_033296515.1. Classification (NCBI taxonomy): domain Eukaryota; kingdom Metazoa; phylum Chordata; order Testudines; family Chelydridae; genus Macrochelys; species Macrochelys suwanniensis. The sequence continues at coordinate 40,376,220 of CM065786.1, read as the reverse complement.
GGTCTGAGGTTATTCGGAAAGAATAAAATGTCCATATTTCTCCATTGATAGAAAATTCATTCTGAGTTTCTTTATAAATATAATCAGCTGGTGACATTATTGCCTCCATGTGAACATACCGTGCAATATCCTTATGCAGAATTGGGTATTTGCACCTGTAAAAATCCAGACAAACATAACTCAAGAAAATAAGAGTTACTTTAGGTTTAAACCAATGTAAATGAGATCAGAATCTATCGATCTGAGAACCTTGCACATAAAATCAGTAGTCATAGCAAAGTCGCTAGTGGTGTCTCTGGCTCTTATTTTTCAGCATAAAAACTCTGATCAAAGTATCAACACGTTAGTTCTTTGTGGGGTTTTTTGTTTATTTTTTTCAGGTTTTAATTTATATTTGTAGAGTTGTTTGGTGCTTTTATTTATTTCTTTGTTCCAGGTATGTTTGAAGGCGGGAAGGCCTGGAGAGATGGGGAGGGTCTGGTTAGTGTAACATTACTCAGGGCACCATCTGGACTGCTAAACAGCCGTGTCTCCTCTGTTCTCCAACCTGGGTTGCCTCTTACACTGCTCTACTGTGAGAACAGCAATTCCTGGCCAGTAAATACACAGTCTCCAGCGTGTCACTTGCTCCCAGGTATATACAGGTCTCTCGCGTCTTACGCGGCGGTTCCATTTTGCGCTGAGCGCGTAAAGCAAAAACCGCGTATACTGAAATGCCATTGAGTTGAATGGCGGACAGAATCGCCCGCAGTACCGATTCCATTTTTAAATACTTATTTTTCTTTTTTTTTCTAGTTTTGCCGACCGCGCAAAGCTGAAATCGCACATGTTAAATGTGAGTAAGATGCGAGAGACCTGTAGTATCGAGTTCTACTAGCTAGCCACTCATGAATTACACTGCAGCCGAACACCAGCAGACTCTCAGTCCCAGGCCTACCCCCAGAAATATGCGTCTTATACTGCCCAACACACTACTGGATGATACAAGTTCATCTAAAGTTCATCATTTCATGAAAGGAAAATGACATACATCAGCCTTGTTCTTCCAAATGGTTTTTCCCATACACTTTAACCCAAACATATCAGTTCGATAAAACAGGAGAACAAGTTTATTAACTACAGTAAGAAATCCCACAAGCCCTTAGAAAATCATATAATCATAGAATATCAGGGTTGGAAGTTAGGAGGTCATCTAGTCCAACCCCCTGCTCAAAGCAGGACCTAATCAATTATACCAGCCAGGACTTTGTCAAGCCTGACCTTAAATACCTCAAACAAAGGAGATTCCAGCACCTTCCTAGGTGACCCATTCCAGTGCTTCACCACCCTGCTAGTGAAAAGGATTTTCCTAATATCCAACCTAAGCCTCCCCCACTGCAACTTGAGACCATTCCTCCTTGCTCTGTCATCTGCTACCACTGAGACCAGTCTAGATCCAACCTCTTTGGAAGCCCCATTCAGGTTGTTGAAGGAAGCTATCAAATCCCCCCTCATTCTTCTCTTCTGCAGACTAAATAATCCCAGTTCCCTCAGCCTCGCCTCATGTGTCATGTGCTCCAGTCCCGTAATCATTTTTGTTGCCCTCTGCTGGACTCTTTCCAATTTTTCCACATCCTTCTTGTAGTGTGGGGCCCAAAACTCTTGCTCCAGGCTGTAAGCTGTGACTGGGATATTCAGAGTGACTTCATGGAATTAGGAAAGAAAGAAAGAAAGAAAGAAGATAAAATTGGTTAAAGGAATCAATTACATATAGCAATGGCAAAGTTCTTGGTCCAGCCTTGTAGCAGTGATGGAATAAACTGCTGGTTTGTTAAGTCTCTAGTTGCTTCCAAATCACTGGAAGGTCCTCAGTCCCTTGGTTAGAATGCTCCCATTAGTATAAGTTCATAGTCCAGAGATTAGAGCAGGAAAAAGATAGAATGGAGGTGTTTCCAGAACCTTTTATAGCTTCTCTCAAGTGAAGGGAAACCCATTGTTCTCACTGTGGAAAATTACAGGTAACAAGATGGTGTTTGGAGTTACATGGGCAAGTCCAAGTCCATGCATGATTTCACTGAGTCATAGCAGGAAAGTCCATTACATGTAGATGGGCATCTTCCATTGTGAGTTAAGTGTTTTTTAATGGGCCATTCACTTGAAATGTTCATTCACAATGTTCTGGCTAAAAAACCTTGTGGGTGCTACCCAGAAGCAAACATTTGAAATACAGGTATAGAGCCAAATCTCATAACTTCAGGTACAAAAATGATACATGCATACCGATAGCATAATCATATTCAGCAAATCATAATGTTTCTATTGACACCTTACTTGACTTGACGCAATTACATAACAGTGGTAGCAACAATGATTTACACGGTCATATTTTAATCACATAATGTCACAGTTCCTTGGAGGGGGGAGCCCTTGTTCAAATCCCTTTCACCAGGCAGAGTGAGGTATTGAATTTGAGTCTCCCACCTCCTGGGTAAATGCTTTAGCTACAGAGCTAATGATTATGAGGGAGGCAGCCTCCCACCATCAGGGACACGGAGCTGTGATTGTACACAGTGGGCATTAGCAGGGGAGTGAGTAGAAAACAGCTCAACAGCATTGGTCCAATGTATCTTGGGTACAAATCTGCTGATTTCCATGGAGAGGCACCAGGAACAGGCTTGGCCCTCTGGCAGGACCTGTAACTGACTGCAGCATCCTGAGCAATTAGAGCAGAAACAAGGGGCTGCAGAATGTGGCACAAATGATGCAGTGGATTCTTGCTCCAGGCTGTGAGCTGTGACTGGGATATTCAGAGTGTCTTCATGGAATTAGGTGCCAAACTCACATTTACTGCTCAATGGGAATTAAACACCTTACACCCCTTTGAATACACCAGCCGTAATGCACAGAGATTTCTGTCTTGTCCCCTTGTATTCTACTTCTCTTTTAATCACCCTAGCCCTGAGGGGCCAGATGATTCGCCCAAGGGTCTGAAGTCTGAGATTTTTCAGTTGTACATTTAGAAGCCCAGGAGGCAGCTGGGCTGTTTTCTGCCACTCTGCATTCCCTGGAAATGTGCTTCTACCCTGCCCTGGAGGGACCCCTTCTAGAATTGACAGAGGATTCCCTTCTCCATAGTTGGACATCTCTATAGTAACAGAACACAGCGGTGCAAATATAGTTCTAGTGATGTTGATGTTTGTGTGGCAGGGGCGCATCTTCTAGAGACTGGACAAACATCCCCAGTCCATTTCTGAAGGCCACCATGAAGCCATCAGAAAGTACTAACTTCCCTTTATTTATAAAGTGGTAAGTAAGTTTGGAAACCTAGGTCCATGTCTGTAGGCCTCTCCTAAGCTAGGAAAAATAGATAGGCCATACAGCACATCATTAAAGTCAAAAGACTTGGGATGTAGCACAAGAATAAAATTCCACTGTCAATGAGCCACCAGTTGTTTGATCACCTGCCTCAGCAGATTCCGGTTACACTGGTGTACATTATTAGATGAGAGCAGAGACTCTGAAACATGATGTTTTAATAAGGTCTAGCTTCCGGAGCTGTTACTCTTGTTTCTCCAGGAGTTAGCCCTGAGAGGCAATGAATGGACATTTGCATTTACTGAAATATATAATATAACACAGCAGTATACAAAAGCTACATCTTGGTTTATGTCTCCTAGATGCTTGAGTGAGCTTCTACCCACTTTCATTTGAAGAACTGAATGAATACAGGATACCATATATGTATGCATAGTAATTTTACCTTTAAAATACTTTTGATTGAGGTGAGGTCATGGCCTCTTTCTGGTTATGTTCCATGCATATTCCACCAATGCAGACATGAATGTTCAAGTAAGCAGAGAACGTGAACAAACTGGGATGGGATTCATCAAACGGCCTGAGGAAGTTGGGTGTTTAACACCCAATGGAAGTCTACAGGATTTTCAGGTCTAATTACCATAGGCCCAGATGACAGTCTCATTCATATGTCCAAATCCAGAAAAGCACTCATGCATAAATTTATCTTCAAGCCTGCAGTGGAATTTCACACACTTTTAAAGTCAAGCACTTGATTTTTCGAGATCAGTGCTGTCATAACCATACAGCTTAGGGTAACCTAAAATTCCTCCTTACCTGTAAAGGGTTAAGAAGCTCAAATAGCCCAAGTGGCACCTGACCACCAGGACCAATGAAGAGAGGAGATACTTTCAAATTCTGGGAGGGGGAAAAGCTTTGTTAGTGTTTTTTTAGTTTCTGTTCTCTCTTGGGACTAAGAGGGACCAGGGCAGAGTCCATCTCCTCCCACCCATCCTCAACCAAGTAAGTTAGTCAGGCAGGCATTTTGTTCAAGCTACAGAAAACAAAAGAAAGCCTAAATTGTCCCTGTATTAAGAGGGAGGTATTATTCCTGTTTTTCTGTACTTTACGGTTTTGCCCAGAGGGGGGACCCTCTGAGTTTTGAAATTGAGTACCCTGTAAAGATATTTACCATCCTGATTTTACAGAGATAATTTTTACCTTTCATGTTTTAATAAAATCCTTCTTTTAAGAATCTGACTGATTTTTCCATTGTTCTAAGACCCAGGGGTGGGTCTTTGATCACTTGTAACCAATTGGTTAGGAGATTATTCTCAAGCCTCCCCAGGAAAGGGGATGTACGGGCTTGAGGGGATATTTTGGGGGAAGGGGAACTCTAAGTGGTCCCTTTCCCTGGTTCTTTGTTTAAATCACTTGGTCGTGGCAGCATCTGCTTAAACCTAAGATGGTAGAAATAAGATTAGGGGGTCTTTCATGCGGGTCCCCATGACTGTACCCTAGAGTTCAGAGTGGGGAGAGAACCCTGACAGGTGCCTTTAGTTCAGAATATTCAAAGGAGATGAGTTTTAACTTCATAATCATTATGTGTTCGGGCAAGAAGCTATGATGATTTACACCAACTGAGAATCTGCCTTTCCATTTTCAAGAATCTGGATTATAATTTATCAATGAATGTGGTCAGGAAAGAGACAGCCCTGGCTGGGATGATCTAGTTGGGGTTGGTCCTGCTTTGAGCAGGGGGTTGGACTAGATGACCTCTTGAGGTCCCTTCCAACCCTGAGATTCTATGATTCTATGTTAAAATGTAGCCAGGTGAAATAACTAAAATTTGAAACAGAAGCACACTAATTTAAATGGATTATCTATCTATCACACTCTCCTTTAATGTCACTTATATTATATGCACAAATATGGTGGTAATAATATTGTTGTTGTTGGCGTCCGTTAGTCTCGAGAGACTATGGATATGCACCCATGGGGAATGTTTAGTTGATGGTTGTGCAGCGTCTGTTGTGGCTGTGGAGCCCCACACGAGAGTGGCAGTCTCGATTGCATTTGCTGCATTTAAAGGCGGTGTCAGCTGTGGGTTGGAGCCGCCGCTTCCTTTTTCGTTGAACCCGCTTTTCCTTGGCAAGCTGCCGCAGCTTGTCTTCACCAGTTTTCCATCCAGTGGACAGAGCGTGTCTCCATCTGCATCTGATGGTAATAATAACAGTAGCAAGAAGTAGCCAGCTTCTGTGATCCAGGGCACCTTTTGACACCATTGGATCCTTGTATGGATAAAACACCCTTGGCCAAATCCAGACCCCTTTAAAGTAAATGGCTAAATCCTAGTTGTTATGGTTACAGGGTTAGTTGCACCTCTGACCCCTTCAGGGTTCACCTGTCAGGGATGGTCTAAATAATACTTAGTCCTGCTTTGACTTCAGGGGACTGGACTAGAAGACCTCCTGTGGTTCCTTCCAGTCCTATAATCCTATGATTCTCTGGTCTCTCTCAGTGCACATTTTCAGATTTGTGTTGTATGCCTACACATTTCATAAGGTGGAAACACTTGATTCTCCCACTTTTATACTGAGACCCAGGCTACAGCACCCAGTGCACCAACCGCGATTTCTCAGCTGGCCAGATTGGGTTTGGGTCCTGCAGTTCTTCCCACCGGAGCTGTGACCAGTAGTACGCTGAGTGACCAGGTGGTCTTTTCCAAAGTATAATTTATTTAGCACAGCAGTAACAAAGAAAACCATTCTCAAACACATCACTAATAAACTAAAACCCCATCAGCATTAAAATAATCATTTAAACAGAAACTCAGCCATCCCTACACCTACAGAAACTCTTTCCCACCCCTTGATCAGCATGGGAATTAAAAGTTGACCTGTCTTGAAACCTCCCCCTCAATGAAAGGCATGACACACTGACACCCGCAATACATGGAGAGAACAACAAAGAAGGGGGAGGGGAGGAAGACATGTTTCTAAGCAAACATACCCCACCTTCTGTGATCACAGAAAACAGATCAACCAGCAAAACAAAACAAGAAACAGAGGCAATCAAGCAAACAAAAGATCTCATATCCCAAACATAAAAGGAGATGAAGTTGACTAATGGCTTTTCTGCAGTTACTGATTTAATGTGTATGGTGCTCTGACGATATGGTGATGGTAGCCATATAAATCTTAAGATGGATTAATAGATAGGTTCTGACCTTATTTACACTGGTTAATTCTACAGTAACTCCACTGACTTCAGTGGAATCAGTCTGGACTTTAACCACTACATAAACACATTGCAGGTGATTTTCCCATGGAAAGAATATTTTCATCAGTTCAATGTTGCTATAACAAAACACAGAATAAAATGACAGTCATGGGAAAAAGACAGATGTTATTCTTGGTGAGTAGCTTCCACACAGTCAGCCTCCTCAGGGCAGCTCTGATCTCCTTGTTCCTCATGCTGTAGATGACTGGATTCATCATTGGAGGCACCACAGAATACAGAACAGCCACCACAAGTTCCAGCCCTGATGTTGAGCTGGAGGTAGGTTTCAGATGGGCAAAGGTGCCAGTGCAAAAGAACAAGGAGACCACAGTGAGGTGAGGGAGGCAGGTGGAGAAGGCTTTATGCCGGCCCTGCTCAGAGCGGATTCTCAGCACTGTCATGAAGATGTGAACATATGACACAATTATTAAAGCAAAGGAGCTTAATATAAAACATGCACTAAAGCCAAGAAGCCCAACTTCACTGAGGTATGAGTCAGAACAGGTGAGCTTGAGTAGCTGGGGGATTTCACAGAAGAACTGGTTGATGACATAGGACTGGCAGAAGGGTAACCTGAAGATGTTTCCAGTGTGCAGGGCAGAGTACAGAATGCCACTTGTCCAGGCACTGGCTGCCATTTGGACACAAGCTCTCCTGTTCATCACTCTCTCATAGTGCAGTGGTTGGCAGATGGCGACGTATCGGTCGTACGCCATGACAGTGAGTAAAGCGATATTGGCTGCAGCAAAGAAGACAAAGAGAAAGACTTGGGTGATGCATCCAGCATAGGAAATTGACCTAGTGTTCAATAAGGAGTTGGCCATGGATTTGGGGACAATGACAGAGATGGATCCGAGGTCTAGGATGGACAGATTCATCAGGAAAAAATACATGGGGGTGTGAAGATGGCGGTCGAGCGCTACAGCTGTGATGATGAGAAGGTTCCCAATTAAGGCTCCCAGGTAAATCACCAGAAACACCACAACATGTAAAATCTGCAGCTCCCGGACATCAGAGAATCCCAGGAGAAGGAACTCAGTCACGGTGGTTTGGTTAGACATTGTCTTCCTCAGTTCATTGTGTCCTGCCTGTGCAGGGAAGAATAAAGACTATGGTCATCATTTTATTGTGTGTTTCATTAATACTATATTCAACTGCTGAAAATAGTCTTTAATAATATCTCATGATGTGACTGTCACAGGAGCACTGCACTCATCAGTTCCATGCCCAGGTGTGGTGAACGCTCCTTTCTCTTGACAATCAGACCATTAGTCAAGTGCATTACTGCACCCGTGTAAATTGGCATTGCTCCCAGTGTTGCTGGGTCATTTTTCACCGTCAGAGGATCTGGCCCAAGAGTTGGCTTGATGAAACGTATTATAAAGGATGGATCAAATTACAGCCTAAACCCAACACTGCGAACAATGGTCCCTCTATTCGGAGAAATAGCCAGCTCACAACCTGGGCATGGAACTGAAGAACTAGAATACACCAACATAGCCCGATTCCAACTCTCCGAGGCTACACTCCATAGACTCACCCAGGAGCCAGAATGTCAGCTTGTCTGTTCTAATTCCACCACAACAGCACGTAGATGGCCTGCTGCTTGATTACAAACCAATTTACAGCACCAAACGCCAGCTGTGCTTCCATTGCCATGGCATGATGATCTAGCTTGGAGAATCCCTCGCTCACTCCGGAGTGGTATTGTTTACCTCTGTGAATTTAGGTCTCTGCTGTGCAGCTCGTTGGCCAACAGTAGACTTAGGTTCTATGCTTGGCTCTGTCACTGACCTGCTCTCCGACCTTGGGCCAGTCACTTTGACCTTTCCGTGCCTTTTTCCCCCCTTTCAATTTTTATCTTTGTGTAATTATTGCTTTTGTAACCCACACTCCTCATGGGTGTGGTGTTAATAATAAATAATAATAATAATAATATGGAGATATGCCTATCTCCTAGAACTGGAAGGACCTTGAAAGGTCATCGAGTCCAGTCCCTGGCCTCTACTAGCAGGACCAAGTACTGTCCCCTGACAGATTGTGTTCTGTCCCATCTAGTAGCACCAAGACCATTTAGAACTTGATAAGTCTGCTCTACAACCTTAGTTAAGGGGTTTGTGGATAAAAGCTCAAGCCTTTAGCTCTAGAGGTCCTCGGTTTGACCCTTCCCACCGACAACCAGGCTCTGTCGGTGTTACACTTTGAAACAGAAATGCACACGGTTGCAATACAATGAAGTCGGGGGGAGGGATAGCTCAGTGGTTTGAGCATTGGCCTACTAAGCCCAGGGTTGTAAGTTCAATCCTTAAGAGAACCATTTAGGAATCTGGGGCAAAAATTGGGGATTGGTCCTGCTTTGAGCAGCGGGTTGGACTAGATGACCTCCTAAGGTCCCTTCCAACCCCGAGATTCTATGAAAATTGTGCTCTAATGAGGCAGTATTCATGTCCACCACACTTCTTTAAAGTTTAAGGCACATTGCATATTTTCTGTTGATATTGTTTTTGGAAATTTGGCTTTTTTCACCTAAAGATTTTTTTCTTGGAATGTGTCTGCTTTACTACTAAAAACGTAATTTTCATCTTAAAATTTTCAGCTTTCAGCTGAAAAAGTTTGATTGTCCACAACTGGCTCACACACACACAAAAATTAGATTTTTTTTTAAGAAAAATTCAGCATTTTCCAGAAGGGGGAAAAATTCTGGCCAGGCATTTGATTAAACAGATAGTAAAAATCTTTAAAGAGTTCAGATTACAATTCATATTTCTGTTCTTAAATTTCCCCTCTATATTAATCCCCAACAATATTTAATTGAAATAGCAAACTTACTGTGCTGGAGTTTGTGGACTGTTTCCCAAATTGTGATGCATTCTGTCATCCAATGCCGGATTCTTTCATCAATATCATCTATCTATCTATCTATCCCCATACACCCTCTCTATCTATCTGTCTACATTTTCCCCACCACTGTAATGTCTTGATGCCAAAGGCAAAACTGCCTAAGAATCCTTTCAACCCCTCATTCTTACCTGCTCAACACTCAAAACTTAGATCAACATAGCGATACCACTCAGGGCTACAAAATCTCAGCCCGGAGTGATGTAGCGATGCTGCTTCCACCCCTGGTGTAGATGGAGCAAAATCAATGGGAAAATACATGTGATGATCTAGCTCCCATAACTTGGGGAGGTGATATTCCTACACAACCCCCCTTTCCATCACCACAGGCTGTGTCTACTCTACAGGGTTCCTCTGGCCTATATACCATGCTGCAGCTATGCTGCTACAGCCCCCGTAGAATAGACATGGGTTTTGAGACAGAACTGACTGTTGCTCTCTGCAGATGAGCTGTGTGTAGCTGGCTTTGATCGTCACTGGCATTAGACAACCAACATTGCAGGGAGGTGATTTATCCATGTCTGATTTGTACGGGCTGGAGGGACTCATTCCCTGGAGCCCTGCACAGCTCAGAAGCAGAGGCCCAGAGGCAAAAGTAAATGAATTAATCAATTTTAAATCCAAAACATACCATTATTATCCTGTAATTTAACTAGGGTGACCAGACAGCAAGTGTGAAAAATCGGGACGGACGTTAATAGGAGCCTATATAAGAAAAAGACCCCAAAATCGGGATGTCCCTATAATCAGGACATCTGCTCACCCTACATTTAACCCCGACACAGCACAGTCCCTAGAATCTCCCCCAGAGTTCCCTGATTTCAGCCCAGCTTCTGTGTAATCTATGGGCCAGAGTTGCAAAGGGATTTAGGCACCTAAAGATAGAGACCAGGTGCCTAGTGGGATTTATCAAAACTCCAAAGTGAGCCAAGTGGCTAAATCCCATAGACTTTCAATGGGAGTTAGGCGCATAACCTGCTTAGGTGCTTTTGTAAATACCACTGGGAACCTATTAGAATAGTTAGGTGCCTAAACCCCTTTCTAATCCTGGCCTTGTGTCTATCTTGTTACGTTCTAAGGCCTGGGCGTCCTTGAACTTCAGAAACATTAAATCTATGATTTCCAAAGGAGGTTAATGGTGCAAACTTTGGGTTTATACAACTGATAAGTCACCATCTGCAAACCACTACAGTCTGAGACCATCAGGGACTTTACGCAGGGAAATGTAGGTGCCTACACGGTTAAGCAACAGCTCAGAAGAGGTTTTCAGGATGTCAATTTTGGACTTAGGCACCTAAATCCCACCAGAGCTTGCACTACCATAGAAAAGTAGTCCTTTCTGTTCATGTACTCTGTGGCAAGGTGGTGTGTTGCCAAAATAGGGACATGCATGCTGTCGCTCCACTGCAGTTTGGGAACACCATTGCTGCAGATCCATCCACATGACCCACAGTCACACTCCTGGATAGTATGAGGTGATAAACGGCCCTACATGCTTATAGAATATCAGGGTTGGAAGGGACCTCAGGAGGTCATCTAGTCCAACCCCCTGCTCAAAGCAGGACCAATCCCCATTTTTTGCCCCAGATCCCTAAATGGCCCCCTCAAGGATTGAACTCACAACCCTGGGTTTAGCAGACCAATGCTCAAACCACTGAGCTATCCCTCACCTGCTTGCAGCACTACAGCCCCCACAGCAGATTTCCCAACTCCAAATTGATTCCTGGCTGATCAGTAGCAATTGGGGTTTGCAACTTTCCACACAGCAATCGTGATTCTCTTCTCCACTGTCAGTGCAGCTCTTATTTTGGTGTCACTATGGTGCAGAGCTGGGGCAAGCTCCACACACAGATCCAGGAATGTGGCCTTGTGCATCCAAAAGTTCTGCACCCACCGTTCATCATCCCAAACCTTCATCACAATGAGATCCCACCAGATGGTGCTCATTTCTCAGGCCCAGAACTGGTGTTCCACCATCTGCAGCTGCTCCATGAACATCACCAATAACTTTGAATTGTTTCTTTCTATGTCCCACTGCAATCTAGCCTCCAAGGAATCATCGTGTTCCCCACGGCTGCTTCGGCAGCTCTGAAAATACTGCAGAATCTTGCGCCCTGTTCTCGCAGTGCTCATCACAATAATGAGCCATGCTTCTGACACAGATAGTGGACAGAGAGGAAAGATGTGCAGCTCAGCAGGGATTTTTGAAAAGAAGCTTTAAACATTATGGGATGCAGATGAAATTATGGGATGGAGAATGCTGCATTATGGGATGTTGAAATCATGTTCCCAGGCACCCCTGCATGACTCAAACCTTCCCAAAACACTCTGGGCTAGACAGTGGCGAGTGGCACAGTGAGCTAGCGAACCATGGTGCACTGCTCTCTGCACCGATGCACGGGCTGCAGGATGCGCACCACCAACACAAGGAGCAAAGTGTGGACACACAAAAGCAATGTAATTACCGCGGCGGCTGTATGCCAACGTAATGTAGATCGACATAATTTTGTAATGAAGGTATGTGTCTTCCGATCTACAAGATGAACACATAGCATTTCCAAAGGTGTGCTAGGGCCATTCACCAATCCTTTGTGAATTAATGTTCCTTAATGACCCATTTAATCTTGATAGGCTTCCTTAATGGATGGGGGGGAGCAGAGGTGGATGTTCCCATGCCTAGGTTCACAAATTCAGAGCAACCATCTTCAAAGGTATAAAGCAAAACTTTCATATTTCCTTGCAGCATGGAATACAGACATTTTGCAAGTCAGATTAATGCAGGCAGCAACTTACATGCTGTAAGGGGACAGACTCACCCCTGTGACACCTCCTGCTGGTTGTCTAGGGAATTAGCTCGCCAGCCTCCAGAGCACCCTCTTCAGGCCAGTGATCCGCCTGACCACTCAGGCCCCCGTATCGCTCCCAGAGCCCCTTTCCTCTGGGGTGTGCCCCCTGGCAATACCCCCACAGCCTTATTCTCAGGGTCTCCCCCTCCCAGGGGAACCCCCCACCCACTATCCCCACTTCACCTCAGTGTACAGCTACTGCCAGTCCCCATCTAGCCCCATGCACTGGGGCAGACTGCAGTGTAAGCCACTCATCATAGGCAAAGGGGGTTTGGACCTGCGGCCTCTGCCTACCCATGGGCTGCCCCTGAAACCCCAGTACCTGGTCTGGCCTTACCAGGCCTGCAGCCTGGGGTTTTCCTAGGCCGGAGCTCCCCAGCTCCCTTAGCCTTTCCCCATCCCTGCTCCAATTCAGGTGCCCTGCTTAGCTCCTAGCAGCCAGGCCCTTCTCTCTCTGGAAGCAGAGAGAGACTCCTGGAGCACCTGGCTGCCCTGGCCTTTATAAGGCCAGGCTTGTCTGTTTGGGGTGTGGCCCCCAGCTGAGGCTACTTCCCTCAATCAGCCCAGCTTTCAGACCTATTGGATACCCGGGAGGTGGGCGGGTGCAAGCCCCTCAGGGCAGGAGCGGGGTATCCACCCCACTACACATGCATTTCATAGAATCTAAACACTAAATACATTCTTATAAGACTAGTACCTATTTTGAACAAAACTGACCTACGGGTGAACTGGTTTGGTTTCCAGCTAAGAGTTTGTCACTTCTTAGCTAGTGCCTACAGTGTCGGCCAGGATTGGCACTTGGTTTACCGGCATCACAAGGGAATTGGCCATGGGGATGGTGACGGAGATGGTACCAAGGTCTGGTTTGGACAGATTCACAAAGAAGAAGCACACGGGGGGGGGGGGGGGGGGAGGGTGAAGATAGTGGCCGAGGGCTACCACAGTGATGATGAGAAGATTCCCCAGCTGGGCTACCAAGTAAAGAACTAGAAACATCACAAAGTGCAAAATCTGCAGCTCCTGAACATCAGAGAATCCCATTTAGGGTTTACTGTGACAACTGAACATTTTCCAGCAGTAGATGTTTTCATTACATTGATACTAAAAGTCTAAAAGAGTTCAGACTGTAATTTCACATTCATGTTCTTAAATTCCTTTTGTTTATAAATGTAACTCTTCTGCCAGATGAAGTTGGGAGCAACAAGGGCTGGGTTCAATATCTAGGGGTTCCTCTTAACACTATAACACAGAACTGGCTCACTCCCACCACCCCTGAGTACCTCTTACAAGCCCTGAGTCTGTGTATAACAAAAGTTAACTTTTATTAATGGGAAAGGGAACCAAGTATTAGTTCAGGAAAACACCACAAACATGCCATTCACAAGCATGCCATCATCAGCCAACCTGACCCCCACAGTGTGTTGGGCAGTGTCCTTTGCCTCAGTTTCCCACCTGGTGGTGGGAAAGTCAGATGAAGGAATGTCTCTGTAGAACATCACCTCCCTCTCCCTCCACTGCTTCCCTCTCCCAGTTAAGTTGTCCTGGGCCAGTAAAGACCCAGAGGAGTGTTCATGTGGATTCATCTTCCACCCCCAGGGTTTGAAGCATCAAGCCTCTGTCAAGACCTGCTAAACTCACAGTTAAGCTGGGGAACTCACTGCCACAAGGTCTCACTGAGACAAAGAGCTCAGCAGGGTTGGACATTGACATAGATCACCAGAGCCTCTACAGTTAGATTAGATCAAAGAATGAATTAAACCATCATGGTACAGGTCTCCAACCAGCCACTAATCCACAGGGAACCTCCCTGATGTGGAGGTCAGTGCAGAATTGTCATATGGGGGGGGGTGTTCCTGCCCCTCTCTCTACAGGAACTGGGGCTGGTCCTTCCAGGAGTCACTGCTCTGAGCAGGGCTGTTCCCAGGAGCCTGGGGAAAGAGGCACATTTAGTCCCATAAAGCTCTGCCGACTCTCAGGGTTGGATTCAGACACTCCAGGGCCATGCCTGCGGCTCTGCCCCCCTTGACCCTATCCCCATGTGGAGTGGAAGTGGTGGTGGGGGGGCCCTCAAAGAAAGTCTGGAACAGTGACATGGGACCCCTGCTTCCTCCTAGAAGAGGCAGCAGGTGACTCGCCCCCACCCCTTGGGATCGGCAAGGTGCCCACAGACAGGCAGGGGGCAGCAGTGGTCTCCCCCAGTCCCCACCTCCCCAGTCAGGGTGTCTGCTTGGGTGAGGGGTTTGGGACCACTGTGCTCTTCCCCTCCTTCTGCACACAGAGCCCCCTGCTGGGACAGGGTTGATAGGGTCCTCCACAGCAGTGGGGCTTTGAGTTCAAACCCCAAGGAGATGCCTGGGGCCGTTCTCCTCTCCCAGATCCATTGTGTCAGGCTCTCTGCAGACTCAGGCAGTTGATGCCGCTGCACTGGGGAAGTTCTCCCCACCTTCCATTCTTCCAGACTGTGGGTAATGCGGCATCAGGTGATGGCCCCGTCAGACCCAGGGCACTGGACTCTGGTGATTTCTGTGGAAAATAGACAAATCCAGTTGGGAGGAAAAAATATTTCACCCAGATCTGTGAAAGTCCATTAAGAACTCACACAAAACTGAATCATGGATCATCTCTAAATAAATGATTCATTATGAATTAGTCATCCAGTCTCAATGATTATACTCAGATTAACTGTTTTGCTAAACTGAGGCACAAAGAGTTGAGGTAATATAGTTGCACAGCCGGGCTCAGATCACAGAAGATCTTGGCATCTTGACCTCCCTTCTCTAGATATTTGGCTGTACTTGTTACCATTTGAGGCCAGGATTCTCAAGGGAATTAGGAGCCCAAGATGCCATGCCTTATTCCTATAGGCTCCATTGCAAATCCCAGCCTTCATTTTCTGAAATTCAGGAGAAACCCAGGCCTTGGAAGTTAACGATATAGATGTGAAGGCAGGATTGCAAAGGGGTTTAGGCACCTAAGGAAGGAGATAAGTTCCTATTAGCATCTGAGATAAGTTACAATAGCATCTGAGCAAGTTAGGCACCAAACTCCCACTGAACGACAATGGTATTTAGCCACCTGGCTCACTTAGGAGAACTGAGAAATCCCAGTAGGTGTCTGTCTCCATCGTTTAATCCTGGACCACAGATAACACAGAAGCTGGGTTGGAATCAGGGAACGCTGGTGGAGATCTTACGCCCCGTGTTATGCTGGGGGGATTAGAGGACCAGAATGGCCCTTTTGGGCTTTATCATCTAGGCATCTAAGCACTTGCCTCTGGGCCTCTGCTCCTGAGCTGTGCAGGGCTCCAAGGAGTGAGTCCCACTAGCCCTTAGGAAATAGACCTGGATAAATCATCTTCCCGCAGCATCAGTCCTATTAATGGCAGTGATGCTCAAAGCCAGCAGCACACAGCTCAGCTGCAGAGATCAACAGGTTTCAGTCTTGTTCTGTCGCAGGGTGAGGTGGGGAAAGGACTCAGACACCTATGCCCTTATCTTCTAGATTCTGGTATAGAGATAGATACTGACAAAATAACCCTACTGCTGGATGACTGGATGTGTTGTATTTCGGGATAAAATCCGCAAAGACCAGTACAGTAAGTTTGCAATTTCAATTAAATTTGCTGGGGGATCAACATACAGGGGAAAATTAGTATGATAAATATTAATTACTATATGAACGCATTAAGAATTTTACTCTCAGTTTAATCAAATATCGATTGCTGATTGGAATTTTTCCACCCATCAGGGAAATGTTGACTTTTCACTGAAAAACCAAAATCCATTTTTTTTCTCAGTTTTTGGCAAATGAAATCCAGCTGCTGAAAATAGATTGTCAGTTTCCTTACAAAGAAACCCAACATGTTTGAGAAAAGCGGAGAGATTCAGAGATTTGTTCTTGGTGTTGTTGTTTACTTGAAAAAACAACAAACAATTTCCAATAAAAAGAACACAGCTGAAAATGTTCAGCCAGCCTTACACTTTAAATAAATTGGGGAACATGAATATTTATCGATAAAACCTTGATTTTAACCTATTTGTTCTATTGAATCTGTGTGATTTCTCTTTCAAAGGGATAACAAGAAGGTAACTGCATAACCAGTAAAGCTGATAGCATGCTTAGTATGTATTATACAGATTAGTCCCTTTAAACCCTGGGTTAGAGTTGAACCAAGCAGCCAAAGCCTGTCTATCCTGACCTCGTTCAGGGACATATGGGAGCTCACTGGTAGTAGAACCCACACCCCCTGGTCTATCTCCCCACTTGTACTGGCTGAGGGTAAATGGATGTGTGGAATTTACACATAAAAAAACATGGGGCTACATTTTCAAAGGTATTTAGGTGCTTAGTGCGATTTTCAGAAGCACCTGGGAGCCTACGGTTTTGATTTAACGGGGTGTTGGATGAACTGACGTTTCTGAAAACCCGACTAGGTGTCTCAATACCTTTAAAACACCGGCCCACAGCCCATGTCAGAAAGACCGTCAAGTCCTAGTAGACAAGGCAGAGAAAGGGAGGGAGGGGAAACAGAGTCAGAAAGAGGGGAAATAACTGGCCTAAGGTCACACAGTTGGTTACAGGGAGAGACAAGGATAGAGTGCAATTGTCCTGACAGCTACTGCACAGCACCACAAAGAAGAAAATGATACAACATAGCGGTAACTGAGGCAGGCTGCCTGGCTGTTCTTACACGTGAGCAGAAATGCAGCTGGGATTTGGTACCGTAAATCAATTTGGAAGTAGGCAATAGGACATCTAGGCACAGAGCTTGGGGTAGAACACGTACAGATGAGCTGCCACTTGAAAATCTGGAGGAGTTGACGTCATATTGCCCTGCAAAGTGGGAATCAGGCTGTGTTAGCATTTTACAATACTAGTTTCATGGCCAAGCTGTGAGCTTGTTGATGGTTGCAATGGAGGGACCGTCTGTGCAAGAATTGTTGGATTTGGGCTGTAGTTTGTTCCATCCTCCGTACTGCATTTTATCAAGCCACACCTTGGGCTAAGACCTCAAAGGAGGAATGTGAGGAAGCTTCATTGACTTTCAAGTATCTGACCCAATTTACACTAGTGTGATAACACGACTGATCGATTGTCAGAGGCGAGGCACACTAACTTCTCTTAGTCATTATAAGTCACAAGTGCTGGGCACCTATGCCATTCATACAATGAGATATTAGGGAGAGAGGAAACGGCCATTCCCTCTGTTGCTCTAATCCTGACCATAACCCTTCTCATTCCCTACACAGCCATCACACAATGAACTGAGGAACAAAATGTCCAACCGAACCACCGTGACCGAGTTCCTTCTCCTGGGATTCTCTGATTTTCGGGAGCTGCAGATTTTGCACTTTGTGGTGTTTCTGGTAATTTACCTGGCAGCCCTGATGGGGAATCTTCTCATCATCACAGCCATAGCCCTCGACCACCATCTTCACACCCCCATGTACTTCTTCGTGATGAATCTGTCCATCCTAGACCTTGGTTCCGTCTCTGTTCCTGTCCCCAAATCCATGGCCAATTCACTCATGAACACCAAGTCGATTTCTTATTCTGGATGCATTGCCCAAGTCTTTTTTTTCATATTCTTTGCTTCAGCAAATTTTGCCTTACTCACCATCATGGCATATGACCGATACGTCGCCATCTGCCAACCGCTGCACTATGAGAGAGTGATGAACAGGAGAGCTTGTGTCCAAATGGCAGCCAGTGCCTGGATCAGTGGTCTTCTGTACGCTTCACTGCACACCGGGAACACATTTGCAATATCCTTCTGTGGAGGCAATATGATAGATCAGTTCTTCTGTGAAATCCCCCAGCTTCTCAAGCTCGCCTGCTCTGACTCATACCTCAGTGAAGTTGGGGCTCTCATCTTTGGTGTTTCTGCAGTCTCATGCTGCTTTGTTTTCATAATTGTTACATATGTTCAGATCTTCACCACAGTGCTGAGGATCCCCTCTGAGCAGGGGCCGGCATAAAGCCTTCTCCACTTGCCTCCCTCACGTTACTGTGGTCTCCTTGTTACTTTTCACTTCCACTTCTGCCCACCTGAAACTCACCTCCAGCTCAACCTCAAGTCTGGATCTCATGGTGGGTGTTCTCTATTCCATGTTGCCTCCAGTGATAAATCCGATCATCTACAGCATGAGGAACAAGGAGGTGAAAGAATCACTGAGTAAGCTGATAAATTGGAGGTTATTCAGCGAGAATAAAATGTCCACATTTCTCCTTTGTTAGCAATTTCGTTCTGTGTTTCTTTATAAATATAATCATCTGATGACAGTTTTCATTGTATAATTTACACTAGTAAAAATCCGGACAAACATAACTCAAGAAAAAATTTAATTACAACACATATACTATTCATATATCAATGTAATTAAGATTGGGATCTATCTATCTATCTATCTATCTATCTATCTATCTATCTATCTATCTATCTATCTATCTATGATGTATTGCTACCCATCTCCATACTATCTGAGAACTTTGCACATAAAATCAGTAGCCATAGCAAAGTCCCTAGTGGGGTCCCTGACTCTTCTTATTATTCAGGATAAAAACTCTGATTGACGTATCAACGCATTTTTTCATTGTGTTGTTGTTTGTTTGTCAGATTTTTAGTTTATATTTCTGTAGTAGTTTGTTATTTTTATTTGTAGCTCTTTTCCAGTTGGGTTTGGAGGTGAGAAGGCCTGGTGATATAGTGAGGGTTTGATTAGATGGGAATTTCAATCTTTGTCCTCTCTTGAGAGTGCCCATATGTCATCTCTTTGATGTGGTTTTCTGAGCAAACTGAAGGTTTGCTCCACAGAATGATAAAAGCACATGCCTAAGTTCCTCCTGAAAGGATTATACTGTTGGGATATTGTTGGGTTATTGATGATGTGTTGGGGGACAGAGAGCCTCAAGTAGGGTATCTTTTTATTATTTTAACCTGAATGAACATGTAAAAGCTGTATGCAGTGCTGTTGTAGCTCTGTCGGTTCCAAGATATTAGAGAGACAAGCTAGGTGAGGTAATAACTTTTATTGGACCAACTTCAGTTGGTGAGAGAGATTAGCTTTTGAGCCACACAGAACGCCGCAAACCAACTGATTGCCATGGGGAGGAGGCACGGGAGGGAGGGGTAGGGTGACCAGATGTCCCGATTTTATAGGGACAGTCCTGATTTTGGGGTTTTTTTCTTATATAGACTCCTATTACCCCCCCACCCCCGTCCCGATTTTTTACATTTGCTGTCTGGTCACCCTAGGGATGGGGGAGGCGGTGCGCTGCGTCCTCACTCCTCCCCCCAACCTCCTGAATGCCGCAAGACAGCTGATTGCTGTGGGCAGGAAGTGGAGGGAGCAGGGGGAAGGTGCTGATCCGTGAGGTTTGCCGGAAGGTGGGAGGTGCTGGGGTGGGGTGAAGGGGAGCTGATGGGGGGGCTGCCAGCCGTGGACAAAGCAGGCGGCCAAACGACGTTCTAGCAGAGCATTGCACAACTTTAAATGAGCATGTTCTATAATGGAGCAGGGACGTAATATCGAAACAACGTTAAGCGAGAGGATGTTAAGTGGGGAGTTACTGTATATGACTTCTCATCAGAGTGGTTAATTATATTTAATTCTTGCTTTTCAAGGAATTGGTTTTATCTTTTACATGATATGTCTATTTCTCTTTCTAATTTTGCAGTTTAAAGTCAACTTCTCTTTGCTGCCTTTTCTGTTAATCCTGATATAAATGTGAGGTTATAAATACAGGAGGGAAAATTTTGTGTTGTTTTTTTAGAGTCTTTTTCACTGTTAATATGTAAACAGTAAAAATACTTTCATATATTTTCCATATTTTTATTTTCATGGAAAAAGAGCATGTAATGTCCCTACATTTATTTAGTTTAAATTCCTCTACATTTATTACTGTTAAAGAAAGAAAGAAAGAAAGAAAGAAAGAAAGAAAGAAAGGAAGGAAGGAAGGGTGGAAATTTAGATAAAAGGAAACATAGTTCTTTTCAAACATTTCAAAATATAAATATTTTCTTTCCCTAAAAGTTCTATATTTTCCAAATTTAAGTACAAAAGAGGCTGTTCCACACTGAAAAATATTTAGGTGAAAATGGGCACTTCTTCCTGAACAGATCTACATTCCATGTGCAACACAAATGGATCTTCATATCCAAAAATGAATTATAAATAGATTTACTCCTGTAAGACTTCCTAGATCAATCCTGCATTGAGGGAATAGTTGCATGCTATTTCTTAATATAATTAAAAATAACAATAAAACCTGTCAACAAATTTCAATCAATTACTCCTATATATAATAAATTCAGTCACGAATTATATATATATATAATGGTATTCAGCAGAAGTGAGGGGGCAGACAGTGAAGGGAAAGGCGCTCCACCGGTGTCACAAGGGGCAAGGTGTGAAGGGGAGGGGGCTGCACAGGGGTCACCGAGGGCAATCTCAGAAAGGGACGTGGTTGTACAGGATGTCACCTGGTCTGGAGTGGCTCATGACCATGGAGTCACAGAGAGTCCCCTTCGACTCTCCGGTCTATCTTGCCACCCAAACTGGACTTTGTGATGAAAGATCACTTGCACCAAAAATCACACCATATTCAGGTTGTTTCCAGTCACAAGAGACCAGTCACTTACCACAGAACAACTGGTACCCTGGATCTTACACCAAAGACAACGCCTGTAGCCAGTACTTCAATAAACTCCCTAAGGATTAACTGGGAAAAAGGAATCAGAGGGTTATTTACAGGTTAAAGTAAGTGACCACATACACACCAATGAGTTACCATCTACATCCTAAGAGTGACAGAGCTGTACTGATAGGTCACTTCAAGTGTCTTTCAGAACACACCCCAGAGACAGCCCTTGGGGAATCTCTGGATTCAGTTCAGAGTCTCTGGACCTTCAAAGTTCAAATAGCCCAAAAGACGCAGTTTCTTCTTGTCAGGGATTTTTATTCCCTTCCCCCAGAGTTCAAGATGATGGGACGACTTCATGTGCACCTCTCCTCTTCATGGGGTCGGCGGGAGCAAGCAACAAAGTCTTTTTTCCTCTGGTGTTCCACAATGGTTTTTCTGGTGTCTATGGGCCTTCGCCTGGTAGGCAGGAGATAACACCTCCTCTGGCAAACTAGTATTTCACGCTGGGTTATGTTTCTCTCCTGAATGTGGGGGTTACAGTTTCAGAGCAATCACCTTTATAGTTACAGAGCAAACACTTAAATATTATCTTATAACGGGATATAGACATTATCAGTGAGATTAATGTAGGCAGCAACGTACAAGTATTTCAGTGAATCTAAACACTAAATATATTCTTATAAGACTAATATCTATTTTGAGGAAAACTAACAGGTCACCTGGTCTGGTCTCCAGCTATGAGGCTGCAGGTTTTAACTAATGTCTGCAGCCTGGGGAAGAGCTGGCATCTGGCCTGCCAGCGTCACACAGGGGTCACTAAGGCCAGAGGCTGAAGGGTAAGAGGATGCCCAGTGTTTACTGTGGGCGGAGTGCTATAAGGACACTTCGCTCTCTTTTCCTTGCCAACTGACAATCCAGTGTCACCATGAATGACTGTGAATTGCCCCTACAAATTGCAGTATATAGTCTTTGGCCTGAATGATAGTGAGTATTACTCTACTGCATGAGCATCCTGGATAATTCCTACTGCCGTATCCAAAAAGTCATCAGACTGGCCTGCACCGACATCTACTTGGTCTAGCTGTAGATCAGTGGTCCCCAACGTCGTGCCCGCGGGTGCCATGGCGCCCGCCGGGGGATTTATGGGTGCCCGCCCACCAAGTAGTGGCCAGAAGGGGAGAGAAGCCGCGGCCCCGCGCCTGCCGGGGACAGAGAACTCTGGGGCTGCAGGCTGGGGGCGGCGGTGTTCTCTGTCCCCAACAGGCGCAGGGCTGCGGCTCCTCTCCACACAGCCCCGTGCCTGCCGGGGACAGAGAACTCCAGGGCTGCAGGCTGCGGGCGCCGGTGTTCTCTGTCCCCGGCAGGCACAGGGCCGCGGCTTCTCTCCGCGCTGCCCCACGCCTGCCGGGGACAAAGAACTCCGGGGCTGCAGGCTGGGTGCGCCGGTGTTCTCTGTCCCCAACAGGCGCAGGGCTGCGGCTTCTCTCCATGCTGCCCCACGCCTGCCGGGGACAGAGAACTCTGGGGCTGCGGGCGCCGGTGTTCTCTGTCCCCGGCAGGCACAGGGCCGTGGCTTCTCTCCATGCTGCCCCGCGCCAGCCTGGGACAGAGAACTCCGGGGCTGCATGTGCTGGTGTTCTCTGTCCCCGGCAGGCATGGGGCTGCGGCTTCCCTCTGCACTGTCCCGCTGCCCCACGGCCCCGGGCCTGCCGGGGACAGAGAACTCCAGGGCTGCAGGCTGCTGGTGTTCTCTGTCCCCGGCAGGCGCGGGGCCGCGGCTTTCCCTCCGCGCTGCCCCATGGCCCCGGGTTCATATATTATGTAATATTAAATATGATTTTTTTTGTATTATTTAATGTACAAATACAAAATAAGTCTTGAAAAATTGTTGGCACCCGCCACACTCTTCTGAAAACATGAATGTGCTATTGGCCACAAAAAGGTTGGGGACCACTGTTGTAGATGGTCTCCAACAGCAGGATGCTCCTCGTTGTCATCTTCATTTTCCTGGTCATGTCGTACACCCCCTTCTTAGTTAAGATAACGACATAAGTCATGGAAGGGAAGCCAAAGATCAGTCCATCTGAGGATCCCACATCCCAGTTCCATGTTTACAATTCATACCCTGCATTTACATCTACACTTGGCCTTTCTGGAAATTACCTATAACTAAGTTGGCTTCAGTCATTTACACTGTAATCACCCTGATACTGGGCCCCATGATTCACAGACTGAGAAATGCCGAGATGAAAAAGTCAATCAGGAAATTGAAGAACAGAATTCTGTTTTCAGGGAAGAAACTATAACATCATGATTTAGCTTTGAATTAACTTTTTGGGGGGTAATTTTTATTCTATGTGAAGTTTCCATCAGAGTATTAATACATTTCATTTATAATACATTTATTACATTTTAAGAAATGTATTGGGGGTGAAACTCTGCTCATAATGTTTACACTTGTGGAAATGATGCATTCTGCACTCTGCCCTGATCTAGGAATCTCTGCCATTTTCTCCATTGGAGGGATCCCCTGTATTTTATTCCTTCATGCCACTAATGACAATGGATCTGTCCTCCAAACATGGGCTATGACAGATGTGGCTACTAGCAGTCATTTTGTTATCAATGGGTCCTTCCCTGAGTCAACAACCAGCTTTGGACTGTGACTGCATGTTCCATGGGTGTCCACACTTTAGTAATCTTCCTAAATCTATTTATTTTCCTCCAAAACATTGTCCGATTACTCTCTTATTATCTTAGGCCATTCTCAGCAAACATGGAGAAAGACCACTATTCCTCCACACATTCTCTAGCCATTATGACTCTCTTTCTTATGTATATTCCTGAGCTTACGTGAAGTGAATTACCATTGATGAAGTATTTTGAGCTGCAGTGTTGAAGTCTGGCAACATTGACATTGGCTGCTGACTTCATAATCAGACTGACTTTGCAGACTGACATTCATTCAGATCTCCTCCAGAAGTCGTTCTAATCTTCCATAGAGCTCTTGTACAAAATATGTTAAAGGGGTTCAGGAGGGATGAGGAAATACCACTGACCCCTCTCAGAGACACTAGACCCAACGTGCCACCTAGAACTGACATGGAACCCAGAAGTACTGGTTACTTTTCTCCAGCGCTGACACACAGAACAGCTTTCTATCTCAGAGCAAGGAATAGAACCCAGGAGTCCTGGAATTTCCTCCATTTGGAGGCCAGACAACGATCCAGTTCAGCCCCTGTGCCTCTTTGGGTCAAGCCCAATCAACTTGGTAAATTTCCAAAGCCTGTTCAGTTTGAGTGGCTAAAAAGAAACAAACAAAATGAAAAACTCCATGAACTTATTAATCATTCCCCTTGAGACTGACATCTCAAATCTCCAAAGCAGCAACTCTCTCGATCTGGCTCAGTAAAGCTCAGGGGGCTTTCAGTGAGTCTTTGATCCTAGCACCAGTCTTGGTGCATGGGTCAGATGGGATATAAGGGGTAGATTTCTGCGGCTGTCTACTCTTTGGAATTAGATCCCCTTCCCCAGCCAGTCAGGAAAACAACGACCAGCTATGAGATGTGACTTCCCCGGACCATCCTCAATTGTTTGGAGGCAGCCAGCTCTGAGATCACTGGCACACAGGCTGAGGTCATGACTTTTGTTGTTCAAAATCTGCAATGTAGAATTAGCGATTGGCATTGTTATTGCAGAGAGGACGGGAGTGTTGGGGGCAGTTCAGACATTGGCTTGGATTTTAGAAGAACCTAAGTGAGTTAGGAAGAGAACAGCTCACTGAGCCTTTAACACCAACCTTAGTAACACTAGTTGTGTCTGACCAGGCATCTCCTATGGCAGCCACTTTGTGCTGCTCTCATTTGAAAGGTTTTATCTCGGAAGCAAGGTGGAGCTAGGAAATGAAAATTAGAAAAAGCCCAGGGAAATGCTGATAAAACCCGAGCGGGATTCCCTGTGTTTACCTCCCTTATTCCCCTTTGAAAATCCAGACTGAGAGAGGAAGTGCATTACCTGGGGTTCCAGAAGGTGTCCTTGGCAGTATAGAAATTGAACCCAGTTTCCCATGTCCAAGACCAGTACTCTACACAGAAAGCCGTCCTCCCACAGGGTGTACAGCACCACGGCCCTCTCCTTTAAGGAGGAGATCTTGAAAGCGGGCTCACATTCTTTGGCAAAATATATTTCCCAGCAGAAAAATGAGGTTTCCTCAAAACTCAAACGGGAGATCATGAAAAAGTAAAGGGATACAGTTTGGGGAGTGGCGTGAGATTGAAAGATGCCTGGCCTAGTGGGGAGAGCAGGGGACCAGGACTGCAGATCTAAGTCCAATGCCTGGTTCCCTCAGTGCACTGATGGGGTGAGCATGCATAACCTCTCTGCGCCTCAGTTCTGCATTTGTAAATTGGATATAATGATAGCAACCTCCTTTTAAAATCACTTTGAGCTCTGTAGATGAACACAACTAGATGCTCGTGGTATTATTCATTTTTGCAGTGTTAAAAGTTGCTTGGTTGACCCCCAAGAAAAAAAAAGAATCAAAATTAAAATTCAATCTGAATATAAAATTTGCAAAAACTACTTGAAAATTGGGATTTGAACGCCAATGGTATGAAAATGTTCATTTTCCTTCCTTTTGAAATTTAGCCATGAAAAATTAGATATGTTGACTATTTCATAGCTGTGTTTTATTGGGAACATTTTTTTAATCTGTTCTAGAGATTTTCAAAAATGTAAATGGGACATGAGAATCCATAATCCCACAGCAGTTTTCAATATTTAAACAGGGATGCATAGACAGAAATCTGTTTGTGTTCACAGCTTTCAAATTCAGGTGTTTAAAATTATGCACCAGTATCCATAGGCATCTAAATACAGTGACTGGATTTATTTCAGATGCGGTGAGCACATGCATTTCCTTCTAAAGACAATAAGAGTTAATTCCTTCTCTTTTTGTAACCAAGGCCACACACGGGGTATGTGAATCCTCTAAAGAAGTGGTTCTCCAGTTTTCCATTCCAACTCTTCTTCAGTCTAAACCAGGAACTATGTGGGACCTCCTTGCCACATATGAATATGGGAAGGGCATTCTGGTTGTCACGAGCTCCTGACAATATCTTATGACCCCCACATTGAGACCCACTGGACTCTCAGAAGCTCTGCCTAAGAGCACTCCTTGCAACTCACATTTTTCCCAACCCTGACCCTCTAGACCCCATGGATGTGTGCAACATGAGAGCTGCAGGAAAATGAAAAAAGAAAGTGGTTAGGCAAAGGCTTGATTTTGTAGGCAGGCTGCTCCTTTTCACTCCCAATGATCCCAAAACTCAGGATGACCCCTGGTGTAGTTCATAGGGTCTGCTGTAGCAGGGATGCCCTGCACTGAGGATGAATGAATTTAGTAAACTAAGATAATTATTAAACAAAATGCCTGTTAAGAGGCCTTAATATTGACTTAATACTAGTAATTCAAGGAGGGCATAATAAGAACTTCTTCATACTAATTATTACAGTTCCCTCTCTAGACATGTTTTGAAGCTAGTAAATGGAACAGCAGAACCTCAGCTCCACAGTTACAGAATTTGTGCTCTTGGGCCTCACCCAGAATCCTGAGCTGCAGCGATGCCTCTTCATTGTCTTCTTCATAGTCTACCTGACAACCTGGTTGGGAAACTTCACCATCATCACCACTGTGATCACCAGCCACCAGCTCCACACCCCCATGTACTTCCTGCTGGCCAACTTGGCTTTCCTAGATGTCAGTGACTCGTCAGTCAATGCTCCAAAATTGCTGTTGGGTCTCCTCCTCCAGCACAGAACCATCTCATTCAATGAGTGCATCCTCCAGATGTTCTTCTTCCACTTCATCGCCGGTGCTATGGTTGTTGTCCTTGTGGTGATGGCTGCTGATTGGTATGTAGCCATCTATAAACCACTGCGGTACTTGACTATCATGAACCGGGGTGTGTGCATGGGACTGGTGGCAGGGGCATGGCTGGGTGGATTGGCTCACTCTGCGGTTCAGATTGGATTGATCCTCCAGTTGCCATTCTGTGGTCCAAACATCCTGGACAATTTCTACTGTGATATCCCACAAGTCATCAAACTGGCCTGCACGGACACCTACTTGGTCGAGCTGCTGATGGTTTCCAACGGCGGGATGCTCGTCATAGTAATGTTCATCATCCTGCTCATTTCGTACACCATCATCTTTGTCAAGATAAAGACACATGTTACGGATGGGAAGCACAAAGCTCTGTCTACCTGTGGATCTCAGATGACAGTTGTGTGTTTACAATTCATACCCTGCATCTTCATTTATGCTAGGCCCTTCCGGAAATTGCCCATGGACAAGTTGGCTTCAGTCATTTACACTGTAATCACCCCAATGCTGAACCCGATGATCTACACGCTGAGAAACGCTGAGATGAAAAAGGCCATCAGGAGACTGATGAGCAGAATCCTGTCCTCAGGGATGAAATTATAAAGACAGAATTTATCTTGAATTATCTTTTTTTCAATTATGTTATAATTGTCCTAAATGAACTTTCCATCAGAGTTTTAACAATCCATATCTTTAATCCCTATTTTTGACATTTTTAAAAATTGTGTTGGTCAAGCTCTTAGCATGAAGTTTGTACTCATTATGTTCAAATTCCAAACATGGAAATTATTCAGTATGTACTCTACTTGACACCAATTAATGGATCTCTCCCCTTTTTCTCCATTAGAAGGTTTGCCCATACTTTATTTCTCTATGCCATTAATGTTGGTGGATCTATCCTTCTCCAAACATGAGCTATCCCATATCTTGTTACCAGTAGTCATTGCATTATCAGGGTGTCCTTCCCTGAGTCGGCAACCAACTTTGAACAATAATTCTGGGTTCTCTGGGCGGCCTACCTTTAGTATTCTTGAGAAATCTGTTTAATTTGTTAAAAATATTGTTTAATTTCTGTACTATTATTGTAATGCAATCCCAGCATATAAGCCTCCCCATCTCTAGCCATTATGTTTACCTTCCTTATACATTTTCCTGAGCGTAAGTGGACTGAGTTAGCACTGATGAAATATTTTATAATACTTTTCCTGAATAGTTACAGATATAGATATGTTTTTAGCTTCCTTCAGATGTTGTCCCATTCTTCCAAGTGATATCTGCTTTTAGATACTTTCCCCATTTTTTTCATAAATGTGCTCTTCTCTTCTAGATACGTCAGTAACAATAATACTCACTGTAATAGGTGGGGTCTCACATTTCATAGCTTCTGTCAGCTGAGCCCCCTCTGTTTCATGGACTAAATACCTACTTTCCACTAAAGGTATGGAATACATCACTGTTTAATTCATTTTAATTTTGCTAAATTGAAAATAGTTTACACCAATATAATTATTCATATTTGGCAAGAAATAGTGCCCAGCCATGTTATGTTCATGCAATGTTAAGTTAAGAAAATTTTAAGTTTTACATACAACAGGAAAATATAAAACCGACCATACGGGGTCAAACCAATGCTCCATCTAGTCCAGTATCCTGTCTTCTGACAGTGGCCGATGTCAGGTACTTCAAAGGGAATGAACAGAACAGGGAAATTATTGATTGATCCATCCCCTGTCATCCAGTCCCATCCACTGTCAGTCAGAGGCTTAGGAATACCCAGACCACGGAGTTGCATCCCTTACCATCTTAGCTAATAGCCATTGATGGACCTATCCTCCATAAACTTATCTGATTCTTTTTTATATTTTAGGACTCCACAACATCCCCTGACAACTAATTCCACAAATTGCCTGAGCATTGTGTGAAGAAGTACTTCCTTTTTCATTTTAAATGTGCTGTCTATTAATTTCATTGGGTGGGTTCTTGTGTTATGTGAAGGGGTAAATAACACTTCCTTATTCACTTTCTCCACACCTGTCACAATTTTATAGACCTCTATCATACCCATTTGTTCAGCTCTTTTCCAAGATGAAAAGTCCCAGTCTTTTTAATCTCTTTTCATATGGAAGCTGTTCCATTCCCTTAATAACACTGCTCTACAGCCAAAATGCTTCTGAAATAAATGTTGTCAAACTTTACTAATTCTGGGTCACTGAGAACGAAAATGATGCTTAAAATTGTTGATTGGCTCTAGTTTTCAAGACATGCTATTGGGTCAGTATATATGACCCTTGACTTGGGAATGGCGGAGGATAAGTGAGTTATAAAGGGAAGGGATCTCAATTTAAACCAGAAATGACTAAAATACATCTTTGACTGGATCTATGAATAAATCTATGACTGGGTTTGGACAGTACTTGCTTTTTAGGCAAAACAATGAATGATGCAATCTGAAGCTGGTATTGCATCATACATGATATGAATTGCATCATGTTATTCCTAGAAGTCATGGATGATGCAATCATAACGAAGCTTACATCACTCTGCTGAACAAATTGCCCTATATCAGCTCTAGAAATCATACAGTGTCGTGCTCTCTTATTTGTCAGTGTTTGATTTTGCAAAGGGACACATTTCTGTTTAGCCAAAGTGAGCAGAGATGCCTCGTACTTGTGTGAACAGTGCAGATAACTTCTGCTATGATTGTGGTGAAGTGACTTTTGCATCACAAAAGCACAGTATAACCACTATGGTTAAGAAAGCCTATCACCTTTATTTTGGCTGCAAAATTGAAGATCAGGACAAGAGGTGGGCCCCACACATATGCTGCAACACTTGTGCAACAAATCTTCACCAGTGGTTGAACAGGAAAAGGAAATCTATGCCTTTTGCAGTGCCAATGATTTGGAGAGCGCCAACAGATCATACCAGCAATTGTTACTTCTGCATGGTGCCTCCAGTTGGGAAAGGCGTGTCAAAGAAGAAAAATTGGACTGTGCATTATCCAAACATTCCATCAGCTATACGCCCAGTACCCCACGGAGAAGGACTGCCGGTTCCTGATGCACCAGAATCATTCTCACTTGAGTCAGACGAGGAAGAGGATGAAACTTCTGGTCCTGAACCATCAATGTCACAGGACCCACATTTTCTCCCATCCTCCTCCTCTGAACCACACCTCATTACACAAGGTGAACTGAATGACCTTGTCAGGGATTTGGAACTACCCAAGAGTAAGGCAGAGCTTTTGGGCTCCAGACTACAGCAGTGGAATCTCCTGGCAGGTGATGTTAGGGTTTCCATGTTCCGTGACCGTCAAAAGGATCTTGTCCCATTCTTCTTCATGGAAGGTGATCTTGTAGCCTGCAACAACATCGATGGTATGATGGCAACCCTCAACATCGTTCACGATTCAGATGAGTGGAGACTGTTCATTGATTCATCGAAGATGAGTCTTAAAGCTGTTTTACTGCATAATGGCAATGTTTTGCCATCAAGTCCAGTTGGTCATGCAGTCCATATGAAGGAAACCTATGACAACATGAAACAACTTTTGAGGGGCATAAACTATGACCAACATCAGTGGCAGCTTTGTGGCGATTTGAAGGTTGTTGCTCTCTTGCTTGGTCTGCAGACTGGATACACAAAGTACTGCTGTTTTCTCTGCGAATGGGATACTCGTGCAAGAGATTCCCACTACATCAAGAAAGATTGGCCACTCCGACAGTCATTGGACCCTGGGAGGAAAAGTGTTCAGCATCCACCTCTTGTTGAATCAAGGAAGATTTTGTTACCACCCTTACACATCAAACTGGGTCTGATGAAGAACTTTGTCAAGGCCATTGACAAAACACAAGCAGCTTTCAAGTACCTCCGTGGAAAATTTCCAAGGTTAAGTGAAGCTAAGATAAAGGAAGGTGTCTTTGTTGGTCCTCAGATTCGTGAACTTCTTCGAGATGATGCATTTGACCATGCACTGCGTGGCAAGGAAAAAAAGGCATGGAAAGCCTTCCAGTTAGTGGCAATCAATTTTCTCGGAAACAACAAGGCAGACAACTACAGGTTGTTGGTGGAAAACCTCCTCAAGGCATACAAAAGCCTTGGTTGCAACATGTCACTAAAGATACATTTTTTGCACTCTCATCTAGATTTTTTTCCACCGAACTGCGGAGCAGTGAGCGACGAGCACAGCGAGCGATTTCACCAGGACATTGGAACAATGGAGAAACGCTATCAGGGCAAATGGAGCCCATCAATGCTTGCAGACTATTGCTGGACAGTGACAAGAGATGCTCCATGTAATGAATACAAGAGACAAGCCAAGAAGCGCCAAGTAGACACTGAATAGGACTAAACTATGTACATAATAGTTTTTTGCCTTTTGTTTCATAATACATTTTATTTATATAACCCCTTTGCTGATTTTTAAAGTGTTACATAAACAGGACAGGTGAAATAGTATCATGTAAAGCAACCATAAACACATGAAAAGACCTAGGTTTACAATTTATGATTAAAACTCTACTATCTACACAATATACATAGACATAAAATGTAAAAACTTAAATATCTTAGAAACAGTAGCCAATCAGTTGTTTTAATTGTCATATTTGAATTCAGCACATCAAAATACATACTAAATAGCACATTTTATCTCTGAAGCAGACGACTTCTCAAAAATTGTAGACCAGTGTAATTTTTATTGCCCTTCTTTGTACCTTTTCCAATTCTTCTACATCTTTTTTGAGATGGGGTGACAGAACTGCACACCGTATTCAAGGTATGGGCATACCATGGATTTATATAGTGGCATTATGATATTTTCTGTCTTATTATCTATCCCTTTCCTAATGGTTCCTAAAATTCTCTTTGGATTTTTTGACTGCCCCTGCACATTGAGATGTTTTCAGAGAACTATTCATAATGACTCCAATGTCTCTTTCTTGAGTGGTAACACCTAATTTAAACCCCATCGTTTTGTATGTATATTTGGGATTATGTCAAATGTGCATTACTTTGCATTTATCAACATTTCATTTCATTTGCCTTTTTGTTACCCAGTCACCCAATTTTGTGAGATCCCTTTGTAACTTTTCACAATCTGCTTTGAACTTAACTATCTTGAGTAATTTTGTATCATCTTCAAATTTTGCCAACTCATTGTTTATCCATTTTTTCCAGATCATTTATGAGTAAGTTGAACAGCACTGGTCTCAATACAGATCACAGAGGGGGACACTACTATTTACCTCTTTCCATTCTGAGAACTGACCATTTATTCCTACCCTTTGTTTCCTGTCTTTTAACCAATTACTGATTCATGAGAAGACTTTCTCTCCTATGCTATGGCTGCTTACTTTGAATAGGAGTCTTCGGAGAGGGACATTGTCAAAGGTTTTCTGAAAGGCCAGGTACTCTGAATAACCTTTGTTCATATGTTTGTTGACCCCATCCCTCAAAGAATTCTAGCAGAGGAGAGAGTAGAAAACAGATCAACAGAATGGGCCAAATTTATCCCAGGAAGAACTCTAAAGATTTCCAACGAGAGGCATAAGGAATGGGAGCAAGGGGATGTGTTTGTGTGGCAGAATCTGGAATTATACAGTGTACTCTTGCACCAGCATGTTAACTATGATTAGGATTTTCAGAACATCTTAAGGAAATTAGGTGCTCAACTCCCATGGATTATCCAAGGGGATTTATGTACCTAACTCCATTAAATCTCTTTAATGATCTTTGAATATCCCATCCTTAAAACACAAATATTACTGTCATGTGCCTTGTTGTTCCTTCCATCACCCAAACCAGCCAGATCATTCAGCACAGGACTGAAGCATTACATTTTTCATTTGGAATGCATAGAAGCCCAGGTAGCAGCTGTACAATATATTCCCACTCACTTGAAATGTACCCAAACACCAACACCCTAGTGCGAGCCCAAATCTGTAGACCTGGACTCTGAGACCCGGGTTTTTCTTTGCCATGTAGACATACCCTCTGTCTATCTAATCACGGTATTCTGTCTGCATTTGACTACATCTACATGGAATGCCAGGTCAGTGTATGTGATGGCACTTCTCCATTTACACAAAGGTTATAATAAAATGACCCTTCACATATAACTTACCCCAGTGATTATGTCACTACTGAGTTTATCCCAAAGTCTTTGGGCAGAAACTCATCAGTGTAAAGCATGGATGTCAGTGGAGCAACTCTGCATAAGTCCAGCTGAGCTGGGAGTCAAATCCTTACAAACCTTCCACTCATCTTCTCCAGGGTCCCTTTAGCCATATTTGGATCCTTGTGCGTATTAACCACTGGCCAAACCTGGATCCCTTCAAAGGGAGAGGTTAAATCCCAGGGACAAAAATAGGATCAAATTTTGACCTCCTTTTCCCAAATCAGCTTGTCTTTAGGACACATGTCAAAACCTTGCTCTTCCAGAAAGCCTTTCCATCCTAGGAAAAATGCCATGGTACTGATGTATGTCGTTAGGTACAAAATAATAAAAGGATGCATATTGAAGGCTCCAGGCACTCTTATTACCCATCAATAACACAATAAAATCCTAGATGCATTAACATAATAATCTCAACATGAGTTCAGCGACTTGGATGCCCATGGAAACTCTTCTGCCTCCCTGTGTCATTGTGGGGAACAAACCTTCTTCTCCCTCAGGGAACTCCATTAAAGAGATGATATATGGGTAGAGCAAGAAATAACAGAACATTGACTACTGCATGTAACTAATCATTCCCATTCCCCAAGTATATCTACCCCCAGAAAATTAAATGTCCGGAACAATGAGACCAATCAATCAATTACTAAAACAAACACAATTATCTAAGCCAAACTATAAAATGCCCCAAATCTCCATCCCCGAACAGAGCTTTTTACCCCCAAAAGGAGAAGAACCAGATGGTCCATAAAGACCACTAGGGACTCCTCATGCTATTGATTTTGTGTGGAAAGTGCTCAGGTAGAGTGATGATGGGTGGCAGTATAAAACCCTAAAAATGCACACAGATAGATTTTGATTTTATTTACACTTGTGGAATCCTAACTATAAGAACATAAGAAAAGCCATACTGGGTCAGACCAAAGGTCCATCTAGCCCACTATCCTGTCTTCTTTCAGTGGCCAATGCCAGGTGCACCAGAGGGAATGAACAGAACAGGTTCAACAGATCAAGTGATCCATCCCCTGTCTCTCATTCTCAGCTTCTGGCAAACAGAGACTAGGGACACTATCCCTGCCCATCTGGCTAATAGCCATTGATGGACCAATCCTCCATGATTTATCTAGTTCTTTATTGAACCCTGTTATGGTCTTGGCCTTCATAACATCCTCTGGCGAAGAGTTCCACAGGTTGACAGTGCATTGTGTAAAGTGCGTCGTCTTTAGGACACATGCTAAAACTTTGTTCTTCCAGAAAATCTTTCCATCCTAAAGAAACTGATTGACTTCAGTGGTGTTAGTCTGGTTTTTTGTTTGTTTGTTTGTTTTGTTGGGTTTTTTTACCACTGTAAAAGCAGCATTTTGCATACAGAGATTACGCACCATGAAATGCTAAGGGAGATTAGAGAGGCTATCAAAATAAAGAACTCAATAATAGTGGGGGATTTCAATTATCCCCATATTGTCTGGGTAAATGTCACTTCAGGACAAAATGCAGAGACAAAATTTATCGATACTGTAAATGACTTCTTCTTGGAGCAGCTGGTACTGGAACCCACAATTGGAGAGGCAACTCTTGATTTAGTCCTGAGTGGAGCGAAGGATCTGGTCCAAGAGGTAACTATAACAGGATCGCTTTGAAATAGTGACCATAATATAATAACATTTAACATTCCTGTGGTGGGAAGAACACGTCAACAGCCCAACACTGCATTTAATTTCAGAAAAGGGAACTATTCAAAAATGAGGGCGTTAGTTAAACAGAAATTAAAAGGTAAAGTTAATAGAGTGAAATCCCTGCAAGCTGCATGGACACTTTTCTAAGACACCATAATAGAGGCCCAACTTAAATGTATACCCCAAATTAAAAAACACAGTCAAAGAACTAAAAAAGACCCACCGTGGCTTAACAACCACGTAAAAGAAGCAGTGAGACATAAAAAGGCATCTTTTAAAAAGAGGAAGTTAAATCCTAGTGAGATATCTAGAAAGGAGCATAAAAACTGCCAAATTAAGTGTAAAAATGTAATAAGAAAGGCCAAAAAGGAGTCTGAAGAACAGCTAGCTAAAAACTAAAAAAGTAATTACAAAATGTTTTTAAGTACATCAGAAGCAGGAAGCCTGCTAAACAAAACAGTGGGGCCCCTGGACGATAGAGATACAAAAGGAGTACTTAAAGATGATAAAGTCATTGTGGAGAAACTAAATTAATTCTTTGCTTCAGTCTTCATGGCTGAGGATGTTAGGAAGATTCCCAAACCTGAGCTGTCTTTTGTAGGTGACAAATCTGAGGAATTGTCACAGATTGAAGTGTCACTAGAGGAGGTTTTGGAAGTAATAGATAAACTTAACTGTAACAAGTCACCGGGACCAGATGGCATTCACCCAAGAGTTCTGAAAGAATTCAAATGTGAAATTTCAGAATTCTTAACTATGGTTTGTAACCTATCCTTTTAATCAGCTTCTGTACCCAATGACTAGAAGATAGCTAATGTAACGCCAATATTTAAAAAGGACTCTAGAGGTGATCCCGGCAATTACAGACCGGTAAGTCTAGCATCAGTACCGGGCAAATTAGTTGAAACAATAGTAAAAAAATAAAATTGTCAGACACTAGGAGAACATAAATTGTTGGTCAAAAGTCAACATGGTTTCTGTAAAGGGAAATTATGTATTACTTTTAGAGTTCTTTGAAGGGGTCAGCAAACATGTGGACAAGGGGGATCCAGTGGACATAGTGTACTTAGATTTCCAGAAAGCCTTTGACAAGGTCCCTCATCAAAAGCTCTTACATAAATTAAGTTGTCATGGGATAAGAGGGAAGATCCTTTCATGGATTGAGAACTGGTTAAAAGACAGGGGGAAAGGAGTAGGAATAAATGGTAAATTTTCAAAATGGAGAGAGGTAACTAGTGGTGTTCCCCAAGGGTCAGTCCTAGGGCCAATCCTATTCAACTTATTCATAAATCATCTGGAGAAAGGGGTAAACAGTGAGGTGGCAAAGTTTGCAGATGATACTAAACTGCTCAAGGTAGTTAAGACCAAAGCAGACTGTGAAGAACTTCAAAAAGATCTCACAAAACTAAGTGATTGGGCAACAAAATGGCAAATGAAATTTAATGTGGATAAATGTAAAGTAATGCACATTGGAAAAAATAATCCCAACTATACATACAATATAATGGGGGCTAATTTAGCTACAACTAATCAGAAAAAATATCTTGGAGTCTTCGTGGATAGTTCTCTGAAGACGTCCATGCAGTGTGCAGCGGCAGTCAAAAAAGCAAACAGGATGTTAGGAATCACTAAAAAAGGGATAGAGAATAAGATGGAGAATATCTTATTGCCCTTATATAATCTATGGTACACCCACATCTTAAATACTGCGTACAGATGTGGTCTCCTCATCTCAAAAAAAGATATACAGGAACTCCTCACTTAACATTGTAGTTATGTTCCTGAAAAATGCGACTTTAAGTGAAACGATGTTAAGCGAATCCAATTTCCCCATAAGAATTAATGTAAATAGGGGGGGTTAGGTTCCAGGGAATTTTTTTTTTTTGCCAGACAAAAGGCATTATACACATTTTAAACAAGCAATTTAATACTACAATCATTGCTGAGTATGAAGCTTGGTTGAGGTGGTGGAGTCAAAGTGTGGAAGAGGACAGGGGAGGGAGGGATCCTGCTCGCTGAGTCCTCGCTCTTACCCCCTTCCTCCTGCCTCCTAAACACGGCAAGCCAGCTGATTGCCGTGGGCAGGAGGAGGGGAATGGCACTGATCCACGGCGTCTGCCGCGGGGGGGGGGGGAGACGCTGTGGGGAGGGGTGGAGCGTAGGGGGCTGCCTGCTGTGGAGAAAGCAGGCAGCCAAACAAAGTAAGAGTGAAGCTTTGCTCAACTTTAAACAAGCATGTTCCCTAATTGATCAGCAAAGTAACAACGAAACAACGTTAACCAGGATGACTTTAAATGAGGAGTTCCTGTACTGGCATTAGAAAAGGTTCAGAGAAGGGCAATTAAAATGATTAGGGGTTTGGAACGGGTCCCATATGAGGAGAGATTAAAGAGACTAGGACTTTTCAGCTTGGAAAAGAGGAGACTAAGGGGGGATATGATAGAGGTATATAAAATCATGAGTGGTGTAGAGAAAGTGAATAAGGAAAAGTTATTTACTTGTTCCCATAAAATAAGAACAAGGGGTCAGCAAATAAAATTACTGGACAGCAGGTTTAAAACAAATAAAGGGAAGTTCTTCTTGACACAGCACACAGTCAACCTGTGGAACTCCTTGCCTGAGGAGGTTGTGAAGGCTAGGACTATAACAGGGTTTAAAAGAGAACTGGATAAATTCATGGCGGTTAAGTCCATTAATGGCTATTAGCCAGGATGGGTAAGGAATGGTGTCCCTAGCATCTGTTTGTCAGAGGGTGGAGATGTATGGCAGGAGAGAAATCACTTGATCATTACCTGTTAGGTTCACTCCCTCTGGGGCACCTGGCATTGGCCATTGTCGGTAGACAGGATACTAGGCTGGATGGACTTTTGGTCTGACTCAGTATGGTCATTCTTATGTTCTTACGTTCTCATGCACACAACATTTTAATATATTGATTAGATTAATTAGGAAACGCAGAATTAAACCATGGTCATGAGAGACAGATGGACATTTTATTTTTGGTGAATAACCTCTCCTGTCAGTTTCTTCAGGGCAGCTTTGATCTCATTGTTCCTCATGCTGTAGATGATCGGGTTCATCATGGGAGGCACCACAGCATAGAGAACACCCACGACAAGATCCAGACCTGACGGAGAACTGGAGCTGGGTTTCAGGTAGGCAAAGGTCCCAGTGCAAAGTAACAAGGAGACCACAATGAGGTGAGGAAAGCATGTGGAGAAGGCTTTATGCCGGCCCTGCTCAGAAGGGATTCTCAGCACTGCTTTGAAGATCTGAACATATGACACAATTATTAAAACAAAGCAGCTTAAGACTAAGCATGCACCAAAGGCAATAACCCCTCTTTCACTGAGGTCTGAGTGAGAGCAGGCAAGCTTGAGGAGCTGGGGGATTTCGCAGAAGAACTGATCCACAATGTTACCTCTGCAGAATGATATTGCAAATGTGTTCCCAGTGTGCAAAGCAGAATTAAGAATACCACTGATCCAGGCACTGGCTGCCATTTGGACACAAGCTCCCCTGTTCATCACAGTCTCATAGTGCAGTGGTTTGCAGATGGCCACATATCGGTCATACGCCATGACAGTGAGTAGGGCAAAGTCTGCCGAAGTGAAGAAGAAGAAGAGAAAGACTTGGGTGACACATCCAGCATAAGAAATCGACCTGGTGTTCAATAGGGAATTGGCCATGGACTTGGGGACAGTGACGGAGATGGTTCCGATGTCTAGGATGGACAAATTCATCAGGAAGAAGTACATGGGGGTGTGAAGGTGGTGGTCAAGGGGTACTACAGTGATAACGAGCAGGTTCCCTGTTAGGGCCATCAGGTAAATCCCTAGAAACACTACCAAGTGTAAAATCTGTAGCTCCCGAACCTCAGAGAATCCGAAGAGAAGGAACTCAGTCACGGTGGTGTGATTGGACATTTTCCTACTCAATTCATCATGTGCTTCCTGTGGAGAGAAGGACAAGGGCAATGGTGAGGCTAAAGCACTCCAGCTTCCTCACCTCTGACAACCACTCCAGTAGTCAGGCGCATTATCACACCAATCATTAGAGTATCTCTAAGGACATGAACACATGGAGGACCTGCTCGTTTGCTGACTCCTTGGGGAGACCTGTACAGAGGAGGACCTCACCTTGGCAATGGAAGGAGCCATCGCTTGTGCATTGTTCTGGGGAAAAAAACATCTTGTTTGTGACAAGCACGTGAGAAGACGATCACACCAATATAAATTGCCATAGATCCCTTACAGTCAATGGAGTGGCATCCATTTTCACCTGTAGACAATCTGGTCGAAGACGTGGCTTCACACACTGCAGTGTAAATACTGTATGGAACTAATTACAACCCGAACCCATCCATCCTTGGAATGGTGGTTGTCCTATTGTGACAACGGACAGCCATTTAATGAGAGGAAACTAAATGAGTTACACCAAGTGTGGGCTGAGAGGGGAAATGATCGCTCTCCGTGAATATATCAGGGTGTCACAGACAAGAGCAAGCCCCTCTTCCTGGACACCCACTGGAATGGCTGCGAGGGCAATACAAGCCTCTGTGTTCTGTATCCCCTGGGCTGTGTTAAGCTTCTGGAGCCTGGAGGGAGTCCAGCCTCTGCCTCAATCGCAGGATCTGTGGGACACTCTCAGGGCCCAGACCTTCCATCTGGCACCCCCTTCAAGTTCTGGAACCCACTGTCCAGTCACCTCTCCCCCCTGGGTTCACCGCTGTTCCTTCAGACTCCCTAGTACTCAAACTCACCTCCTTCCCGCAACTCCACCCCAAAGGTGTGAAGCTTCTGGTTACAGTTTCATTCCCTCAGGAGCATACAGTAGTTTTTGAAGCAATCACACACACACACACACACACACTTTTTTCAATCTGTCAACTTTACACTCTTTATATTTAAGCATATAAAGCACAGGGGAGTACAAATCACGCAAAGTCATAAACATCCTAAACTCTCTGTCCCTCATCAACTCACCCTTCCCTTGGGGTTCCTCTGTGTTCTGTGAGGCAGGCAGGATCCACCATCTACTGCCTACCCTGCCCCGGCCCCTGCCCCAGCCTCCCTCACCTTACTCCGGTGCAAGATGGCTCTCTCCCCCAGTTGCCCCCTGTCAGTCTATTTAGAGACTCCTGCTGGGGTCACCTGCTGCTTTTGTTCTGCTTTTTGGTAATTTCCCACTGCTCTCAAAGCCCCCTGCCTTCAGTCAGGAGGAGGACATACCTTCTCCCAGCTAGAGCAAACCCAGTGTCTCGAGGTGTATTACTTGGCTTTAGATGATCATTGAGTGCTGATCACGCCACAAATCAGGAGTACTCAGATAGAACTCCCAATTCATCACATTTCCCCCCTTTCCAGAAGGAACAGGGCAGGGGTGTGCAGCAGGTACCCCAGGGATGCTCTGGCTCCTCACTCCTCGATGGACCATCTGCTGTTACTACTTGTCCATTTGAACGTCATACATTCAGTCGGTCACTGAGCAATTCTGGTGACCATAATCCAAATATAGCTTCATGACAACAATATAGGTCAATTCCCCTGTTGATGCCTCCAGTGGTTGCTTCATACCCATTTGGGATTTTCCCACCCTTTGCCGGGCATCATGGATTTTTCAGCACTCTTTACCATGCATAACCTTCTCTGGTGTCCATATTAACTCAGGCTACAGCATCATACCCATAACTGTTTGCCTGCTAGCTCCAAACCAGCCACACCCTTAACTCCTTCCTCTGGGGTCCCATGGACATCCCTTGACCCTCTTCTCCTCCTTTATTTCCCTGCAGTTTTCCAAAAAGGGCATCCACTCTAGCTACAGGCCGCTCAGTTCTTACCTCACATCTCCACTCCCTCCTGATAGGGGGTTTTCTGAGCTGCACAGTCCCATGCTTACACTGTGCTATTCCCAGAAAGCCAGACTGTCTAAACAAGTTTTCATCCACACTTTGTTTTCTCTACAAAGACTATAACCAGTGTAAATGCCCACAGGTATAGACCACAGAGCCCTTTTTGAAGCAGCACATTTATTCTTAAGGTAAAAGCATTACAGAGAAACTGTATTAAAAATAAAATAACCTACACACATGATAATACACTTACCAGACATCATCCTGTAACCCCATCCAAGGGCTCTAGTAGGAGTAAGTCCTTCAAAACCCATCAAAGCGTTCTTCTGAGGTCACATCCAATCTCCCCCCTCGAGAAGTTACATACAATCCCGACACACAAGAATGCATACATTTTGCATTTAATACAATGGACTCCAGAGAGACTTAAAGTGGATAAACACCAAGGAAGAAGAAGATGCTACAGGACCATGTTGGCACAACACAAAATGGAGATAAACTGCCCATGGGTAAATTCAGGCTGGAAATCAGAAGAAGGTTTGTAACCATCAGAGGAGTGAGGTTCTGGAGCAGCCTCCCCCATCAGATCAGTAGGGGGAAACAACCTAACTAGCTTTAAGATGGAGCTTGATTAGGGTGACCAGACAGCAAGTGTGAAAAATTGGGATGGGGTGGGGAGGTAATGGGAGCCTATATAAGAAAAAGACCCAAAAATCAGGACTGTCCCTATAAAATCAGGACATCTGAGCGCCCTAAGCTTGATACATTTATGATGTGGATATAATGGCGTTGCCAGTGAAAGCTGTGGATTGGACCTGAAGACCCAAGAGATGTCTTATGGTCTCATGTCCTCTGCTCTTGTGACAAACAGCAGGCTCACAACTAGGACATGAAGCTAAAATATTAAAATGTCAACACAGGCATGCTCCCTCTTCACAGGGAAGTATGACCTAGACACTCCCAGCATCATCTGTGGCAGCTTGTATGTAGCAGATTCTATCCCTGGAAAATGTTTGGTGAGAACCCAATTTTCCTATTTAAAAATATCATAGAATCAGAAGGGACCTTAGAAGGTCATCTAGTCCAACCCCCTGCTCAAAGCAGGACCAATCCCCATTTTTTGCCCCAGATCCCTAAATGGCCCCCTCAAGGATTGAACTCACAACCCTGGGTTTAGCAGGCCAATGCTCAAACCACTGAGCTATCCCTCCCCCAAAACTGAGACAGACATGCTGTCTATGTAAAGAAATCTGACTCTGAGTTTAGAGGTGTTGGTGCATAGAAAACACATTCTGTGGGCTATCCACTGTGCTGGTTACTCAATTTTTTACTTTCCTGCATCTATTCCTTTGAAATAGAAATAAACACAGCAGTGGTAGGATAAATAGGTTTGAAATTATAGTATTACTTCAAAATATTAGTGTTTCCCACCCCTGCTTATAGCTTGGTTCCAATTAAGACAGTGAGAAATTGTCCATCTGAATGTTTTATCATGTGAAAATTGGGTTCTCAACCAAACATCAATTCTCAGGGAAAGTAGCTGATATCCTTTTGGAGGGTGGGTGTCTATATTTTGTTGAAAAACTGAACCCACTCCTCTATATTTTGTTTTCAACTTAAAATTTCAGTTTTCAGTAGTTTTTAGTGGAACAAGTTTAGCTTTTGGTTGCCAGATCCTGAAATAAAAAAATCAGTTTGGGGGTGTCTGTTGCAAAATCAAACTTTTCTACTCTTTTTTTTTTCTGGCTGGCTCTAGATGTTTGATTAAATTGGTAATAAAAACTTTAAAGCGTTCCAGTTGTAATTTTTAAATTTGTAAGTATATATCTATCTATCCCTAATATATTTAATTGAAACAGTAACTTACTGTGGTGTTCATTGCAGGTTTTACTCCAACTTGCTTTGTGTTTGATCCTTCAGCTCCAAGATTCTGCTATCTATCTATCTATCTATCCCCATCCACCCCATCTATCTATCTATCTATCTCAGTGTCCCTACCACTGTATTATCTACATGTCAGAGGGACAGATTTTGAAGAATCCTTTCACCTGCACACTCTGAGACTGACCTGACAGAACTAGACTCGAAACTGTTGCTTTCTGCAGATGAGCCGTGTGTCTCTGAGTCTGATCGTCACTGACATTAGGAGACTCATGCTGTAGAAGACAATTTATCCATTTCTGTTTCCTAAGGGCTTGCTGGATTCACTCCCTGGAGCCCTGCACAGCTCAGAAGCAGCGGTCCAGAGGCAAAAGTGCATCAATTCTTAGATGATTAAGGCAAACGGGACTGCTATGCCTCTCTATTCTGACCCCTACCTAGCACAGGCCCTAGGATCTGCCCCAGGGTTCCCTGATTGCAGACCAACTTCTGTTTTATCCATGAGGCAGATTTACAAAGATATTTAGGCAACTAAAGATAGAAACAGGTGAGTAGTGGGATTCACAAAAGCTCCTAAATCCCATGGACATGCAATGGGAGTTAGGCCTCTAACCTGCTCGGGTGCTTTTGTGAATTCCACATAGATACCATCTCCATGTTTAAGCGCATAAACTCCTGTATAAAGTTGGCCCTGTGTCTAACTTGTTAACTTCCCAGGCTTTTCTTCCTTTTCAGAAATACTAAGCCTGGGATTTGCAATGGTGGCCAAGGTATGCAAACCTGGGATGCCGAACTGCCTTGGCCTGCCTGGAACACTCCAGCTGGCAGTGATATAAGTACAGACAGGCAGCAGGGGCTAGGGAAAGGAGGTCAAAACACCTGGAGCTCTTGTGATCTAAGCCTGGCTATGCAACTAAGTTACTTTCTGTGCCCCATTTTCCCCGCTTGGAACCTGAGGGATAAGCACTGAGAATGGATGAATACTTCATAAGGAATCATGTATTTAGGCCCACTCCGCTATTCAGTTTGGTTCAAGCCCTTAATTAATTTTCATAGATCTGGGTGAAATATTTGTTGCCTTTTTTTTTTTCCAAAACAGAATTTGCCTGTTTCCCACAGGAATGTAGGAATCACCAGAGGCTAGTGCCCGGGGACTCAATGGGCCCAGTACCAAATGTTGCACCACCCAGAACAGCTGGAGTTGGTGCTGGGGAACTGCTCTAAGTGCAGCCAGTGCAGGATCGTTTGCCTGAGTCTGCAGAGATCCTGAGACAAAGGCTCTGAAAGCGTGGAACTGCCCCAGGCTTTTCTATGGGTGTTCATCTCCCAGCCCCACTGCTCTCGAGAACCCCACCAACCCCACCCCAGCATGGGACTCTGTGTGCAGGAGGCAGGGAAGAGCACAAC
Organism: Macrochelys suwanniensis; assembly: GCA_033296515.1. Lineage (NCBI taxonomy): Eukaryota > Metazoa > Chordata > Testudines > Chelydridae > Macrochelys > Macrochelys suwanniensis. Next base: position 40,332,404 of record CM065786.1, on the reverse strand, counting down.
TGTCCCCACCCCCTCACCCAAGCAGATACTGTCTGGCTGGGCACGTGAGGACTGGGGGGACCACTGCTGCCCCCGCCTATCTGTGGGCACCTGGCTGATCCCAAGGGGTTGGAAGTATTGCCTGATCTATGGATTGTATTTTCATTATATTGATTACTTAAGAATTCTCAGTTAAGCTTCCAAAGTTTGCTAGGTTCTTGTTCCACGATCAGGTGCAGTATTATTAAAATTACTGTTCAGTTGGGAACACCGAAGGGAACAGCTGAAAAACTCACACTTAGGAAAACCCTTCTCTATTTGTAAGGATTTTATGAATACAGTTCTCATAGTCACCAAACACGCCAACTCAGAAAAGTAGATAGAGACAATACAGAATGCACATCTGGACATCCACAGACTCACACCATGCCTTGCAGAGCAACCTGGAATGTTAGTTGTTATCTTCCTCATCACCATCAGTTTCCTCATCACCATTGCCATTGGCCATCATCCTGGCATCTCCCAAGGGATACATCTCTGCCTCTCCCCAACACAAAGGCTGGGATACAATTGTTATAATATTTGACGCCAACACTACTATGCCTAATGAATATTCAGTAGGGGGTCCCCCCTTCTTCCTTCTTTGAATTTAACATCCTAATAATACTTTAGTATATCAATGATCTCAACTTATTACCATATACATAAATTTGTTGCTGTGGGACTCTTGTGGTCAGACATCTGCAGATGTTCCTATCTTAGAATATCCAAAAGCTGGCATCAGTTCATATTCCCTGTTGTTACCAGATTGACCCTAAACATATTTTTTCCCAGTTCCACAGTAATTCAGGGTCATTGCTAGGCCATTTATCTATGTCCAAATGTATAGGCCTCGGCAGCTTTATGCTAACTGATTAAGCTAACTCTTCGCAGGATACAGGCCTGTAGGTTCCTGGTGTTACTGCTAAATAAAATAAAAGGCATGAGCTAGCTCTATGAGTCACCTGCTGCCTCTTCTAGGAAGGAGAAGGGGTCCGATGGCACTGGCCCAGCCTCTCTTTGAGGGCCCCTCACCACTGTCATTCCATGTGGGCCAGGGTCAAAGGGGCAGAGCCCCAGGCACGGCCCTGGAGTGTCTGAACCCAGCCCTGAGAGTCGGCAGAGCTTTATGGGACTAAATGTGCCTCTTTTCCCAGGCTCCTGGGAACAGCCCTGCTCAGAGCAGTGACCCCTGGTGGGAGCAGCCCCAGCTGCTGTACAGGGAGAGGCAGGGATCACCCCCCTCCCATGGACAATTCTTCACTGACCTTCATGTCAGGGAGTTTCCCAGTGATCTAGAGGCTGGGTAGAGACCCACACCATGGTGAGTTTATTCATTCTCTTATCTAATATAACCATGGAGGCTCTCATAATCCATGCCAATGTCTCACCTGCTGAGCTCTTTGTCTCAGCGATACCTTGTGGCAGTGAGTTCCCCAGTTCAACTGTGTGCTCAGCAGTGCTGGGCAGAGGCCACCCAGAACAGGGGGACAGGGCTAGGCAGAGGAAGGAGGAGAGTGAGAGAGGAAGGAAGTGATGGCCAGGGCTTGCCAATGGGCAGAAGCAGGGGAAATAGTCTTTTGCTTGGAGATGGGGATGGGGGGGAAGGAAGCAGGGGTGGGTGGACTGTTCCATGGGCCTGGGACCAGGTCAAAGGAGTGGGGCTGAGCAGAGGAGGGGACTAGTAGTCAGAGGGGTTAAGCAGGGATCTCTGAGGAAGCTGAGTCAGGAACTCTGGATGGAGGATTTGGCTGAATGATCATCTCTTCCAAGTAAAACCCAACAGTGATGTCATGGACAATGTCCACATTCCTGATTGAAAGATCTATTCAGTTACGTTCTGATTTCTGACATTTCAAAACATCGGCACTTTTGGCATTTTCCACCTGTTTAACATAAGATTACATTGAAATAAGAAGAGGCCCACGTAAGGCACCTTAGCATATAACTGGTAGTACAAAAAAGAAAGGCAAAATAATAATTCAAAATGGAAACTGCTGTTTAACATGTTCCCAATGTAAAATAAAAACATTTAATTGAAAATGATATTTTCCCACAGAAAAATAAAATAAAATTAATGTCAATGAAACTGTTTGTTTTGTCAAGAATATTTCTTTTGTCAAAGAGTTCTGACTACTTCGGCTGCCTGACAGCTAAAGGCACTGGCTGGAAAGAGTTTGTTCATCATTTTCTTACAGTCAATTAGACGTACTTCAGTGCATTGTTGGGTCAGGCTACAGTGGTCAGTATCGAGGAATCGAACACGCTAGATTCACAAGAGACCTGAGGTGCCATCTGCCACTTGAGGCACCTGGGGCGGGACTCACAAAGAAACGTAACCTTGCAAAGCTGACTGGTCCCCACAGCTAAGCGTTAGGTACCTAGAAAATCACCGGGGTTCGGAAAGCCTGTGTGTGGTGCTCAATGAATGGGGAATGATGGCGCCTCAGAATGGGATCCATAAAATCCAATGTGCTTGGCAGCTCCTTGGCTAAGGCGGCCATTGGGAGATGCGGCTGCTAAGCCCTGCCCCCCTCTCAGGGGTAGGCACCTAAGCGTAGGCTAGAGGGAGGTGCGTCCTGCTGCTGGGGAGTCCCAGCTGTGACCCCTGTACTGGAGTTAGGCGCTTAGGCCGTGTTAGTGGGGGAAGGAGGAGCTCCCTCCTAACCATTAGCCCAGTACTTAGGGTATCACCTGGGGAGCGGGAGATGCACGTCTCCCATCTGTCTCCCACACCCCAGGCCAATGAGCTGACCATGTGGCTAAGAGCTACAAGGGAAGTACTCCAGCTCCATCGTTCTGTGTGACCTCCCTATGGGGTCCCGATCCAGTAGGTGAACTCTGGGCAGACTTACTGCACTGGTCCTGCAGCCGAGTTAGGGGATGAACGCCTGTTGTCCCCTGGCTCATGCATAGCTCTGGGGCTTAGGTATCTCTCCCCTCTACCCCCCAGCTTCCTCCATCGACTCCCAGAAAGGGATCATAGCTGGGAATCCCAAGCAGAGGGAGGCACCTCAGACTTAGGTGCCAAATTCCCTGAGAGGGGCAGGGCTTTGTGCATCCCCCTCTCCCTGGCATCTCCCACTGGCTAACTTAGATGAGAAGCTGCCTTTGCAACGCCTACATCCCTCTGTGAATCTGGCCCTTGCTTCCTGCTCAGGCTGGCTGGGTCACCCGGCATGTCAGGGACACTCCTCTTTGCAACCAGGAACCTCCCCGCACCCTATTGCATAATGTTATCACTCCCAGAATGTGACTGGATAATAATAGGCCACCGGCCGGGATTAGAACCAGTGCTTGGGGGCTTTCCATTGGCCACGGTGCCCGTCACTCTCAGTGAGCTCGGAGGAGGTGGATGGAAAGAGGAGGTGAAGGCAGCACGGACAAGACGGGGGGATGGTGGGGAATGGGAAGCTGGATGCCCCTTTCCCACGGGGGGATAGACAAGCCAAGGGATCCCCCTGCCCAAGGCACTCAGCAGTCAGGCCACCCCAATGGGTCTTGCCTTCAGAATCAGGGGCCAGGGATCCCAAGTCGGGCCTGCCCCTTCCCTTAGGGAGCCAGTTACCAGCCCTCTCATGGGGGTACCAGTGACCAGCGCTCCCCACGATCCTCCCCCTTCCTCAAGGGGCTTGTAGTGAGGGCTCTGCTAATCTCCCTGAAATTAACGTGGAAATGTTGGTCAGTCAGAGTCTGACTGTGATCTCGTTCACACTGGGCTTACCCCCTTTGATCCCTGCCAACTCCAGTAGAGATACTAATGGTCTACACTAGGGGTTCTCAGCCTTTCTCTTTCTGAGGTCCCCGCAACATGCTATAAAAACTCCACAGCCCACCTGTGCCACAACTGTTTTTCTGCATATAAAAGCCAGGGCTGGCATTAGGGGGTAACAAGCAGGGCAATAGCCCCGGTCCCCACGGCACAGGGGGCACCGCAAAGCTAAGTTGCTCAGGCTTCGGCTTCAGCCCCAGGTGGTGGGACTCGGGGCCCCAGGCTGCAGTCCGGGGCAGCAGGGCATTGGCTTTCTGCCCTAGGCCTTAGTGAGTCTGATGCCGACCATGCTTGGCAGACCCCCTGAAACCTGCCTGCGGCTCCCCGGGGAGCCCTGAACCCTGTCTGAGAACCACTGCTGTAGACCAGGAGTTCTCAACCTTCTTCTTTCTGAGGCCCCCCCAAACATGCTATAAAAACTCCACGGCCCACCTGTGCCACAACAACTGTTTTTTTGCTTATAAAAGCCAGGACCAGTGTTAGGGGGTCGCAAGCAAGGTCCCCATGCCACCAGGACCCCCAAGATGCTAAGTTGCTCAGGTTTTGGCTTCAATTTCCAGTGGTGGGGCTCAAGGCCCTGGACTTTAGCCCCATACAGCGGGGCTTCAGCTTTCTGCCCTGGGCCCCAGTGAGTCTAACACTGGCTCTGCTTGGCGGACCCCCATTAACCTGTTTGAGGCCCCCCAGGGTTGACCCCTGGTTGAGAACCACTGGTCTACACCATTGAGGGATGAGTCTTAGGCCCATTCATTGAAGCTTCCCTACAGTTTATTCACCTGATCCTCCTGGGCATGAATGACTTGACTTCAATGGAGTTACTCCTGATTTACAACATATTGGGTGATAGCAAAATCAAGTCAACTCACTCCTGCTTTCCAATGTGTCACGTATAGCACCCTGCCCAACACATCCTGGGCTTAATTTTTTATTGCCCGAAATCTTGGGTAATTGTTTATATTTGTGCAAAATTGAGTTCAAAGTGGGTGTCAGACGCTACCCTTCTAGTGCAATAGAGATTAACACCCACTTGGCACAGATGTAAACGGCTCAGATTGAATTGAGCCATTCATAGAAAGGACATTCACATTGTGATCTCTCCTGAATTTTGTGTAGAGGACAGGAATTATTGTCTTTGCTCTCTCTCTCCCTCATGCGGCCTCCAAGGAAAGGCCAGACAATCCACCCTCTTATGCTGAGTGTTAACAACAAAGAAAACAACTGAACAGAAATATTCTTTCCAGATAAAATGATGAGATGCTTCATGGGACCTACATCCCAAAGGACTGTAACGAGGCATTAATATAGGACCTTGCGTTGGAGCAAAGACAATGTATCACACTTCTCACTTCTGCATCACTCACTGACGTGACTCCTTTGTCAGAAGCAAATGAAGATGCATGTGAATCTGTTCAGGGACTTCATATTTTTTACCTACTTTATAATAATTCATGGGTTGCAAAGCAGGACAGACACCCCGGGATCTTCGCAGCAACACCAAGTCATTTATTATTCCTGGTATGGTTTCATATTCATTAGGGGCACTGGGGGATTTTCAAAGGGGTATTGGAGCCCAACTGTTAGTGAATATTAAGATGGATTGAAGTGGTTCTTGTTGATATTCCCGTATGCAGGGTTACTTAATTAAAAGGATAACTAATCACAGAGATCTGGGTAGGTCTGGTAGTAGATAGATAGATAGATAGATAGATAGATAGATAATGTTGTTTAGGGAGAGAATAAGTGAATAAAATCTAGTTTAAAAATGCCATAATTACAATAAATTATATTTGCTAAGATTTTTTTCTTCCTGTACCAGATTCCAGGGTTTTCTTGCTCATGTGAATTGCTCACTGTGACCTGGCTTTTGCCTCAGTACTTTGCTTCAGTGATCAGTAGAACTCGTAAATATAATGGAAACTTGGGCTGATGCTGAAGTTTTCAAAAGTAGAAGGGAAATACGGAGTCCATTCATCCCAGGGGTTATTGTCAAATTTTGACTTTTTCATGAAAAAAAAACACAACTTCAAAATGGTTTGTCCAAAAAAATTAATTCATCAAGAAATCCCCCCACCCCCCCCCCCCACTTGCCACTGGAAAACAGTCACATGGCACAATAAATAGATAATAAATAAACAAAAATAAAATAAATATTTATTCAAAAATCCATCGGAACAAAAGATGTGGTGGGAAATTTTCGACCTTCCCTACCGATCTTCCTGAAGTGAAGCTGGATTTTCAGACGTTCACGGCTCCAATTATAGGTGCCTAAATGAAGTGACCAGTCTTCTCAAAGAGCAGAGTGGCCAGCACCTCCTCCTGAGAATGGTAAATTCCTTTGACAATCTAGTTTCATTCTTTGTGTGTCTAAACAGGAGTTGTCAGGTGCTGATCTTTTTTGAAAATCAGACCGAAAGTATTTTTTGTGATCCAGTAGCTCAGCAGTTAGAACACTAAGCTTCTAAACCTGAGCTGTGAGCTTGAATCTCAGTTGACCGTCATGAGTTCTTCTTCTTTTGAGACCTCCCAGAAATGCACAAGAATTACACTTGATCAGAAATTCTGTCAATTTTCTTCTTTAAGCAGAAAATTTTCAACCTAGTAAAACTTTTTGTGGAAACTGTTAGCTGTCCCCAAAAATGTTCAGGTTTTTTTAAGGGAAAACTGAACAATTTCAGCCAAGAACTGAAAATATTTAAATCAGAAGAGGAGGGTGTCAGAAAAAGCATTTCACTTACAAAAATCAAATTCTGTTGGGACTTTCTTGGATGAAATGTCACAAGTTTCCACTGAACATTTTTTGAAAATGTTCTTTTTTGCCAAAAAAAATTTCATGGCAGATACGGAAACACTTTCTGACCAGGTCTAGGAATAACCTGTATAGAACCTGAAAGTTACAACAAAAGGTGGCAGAACACAGATTAATACGGTTGGACAATGCTGATGTCTCCTGGGTACTCAGAAGATGAGTAACGAATGGCCAGTGTGATGTATTGACATGACAAGCTATCATTCTAAGTTTGTGAGGGGTGTCCTGCTCCTGATAGCAGGCTAGGGGAATCTGTAGGGAAGCGTGTGCTCGGGGTCTTCGGCATTCATCTTACATAGAGACAGACTAGGGTAAAATGGGGTGAGTTGTGCTTCTCTGCCTTAGGAAGCAGCCTGCTTTGTCTCTCTCTGGTTTTAGGTTCTTTTGTGTTATTCTCAGAAATGAAGTAGTGTTATATTGCCACCTTCCAGCAGGAGTATTTTATGTTTTTTATTTAACTTCCCTGTGTATAACAGACAGCATGTCACAACCTTCCTCTGCATACAAAAGGTTCTAGGGCATATGCATTGGGGAAAAAATATCTGTTTCTTTCTAACTGCACTTTCCTGATGGCTCTTCCTTGTCTTTCCCATTCTCACCAGGTAGGACATGACCAACCAAACCTCTGTGACTGAATTCCTTCTCCTGGGATTCTCTGACATCCGCGAGCTGCAGATCTTGCACTTTCTTGTGTTCCTGTTTGTTTATGTGACCGCCCTCATGGGGAATTTCCTCATCATTGTCCTCGTGACCCTCGACCATCACCTTCACAGCCCCATGTACTTCTTCCTCAAGAACATGTCGTTCTTAGACCTCTGCTACATCTCAGCCACCGTCCCCAAATCCATGGTGAATGCCATCATGCAGCGCCACTCCATTTCTTTCCACAGCTGCTTTCTGCAGTTGTTTTTCTTCATCACGTTCGGGACAGCGGAGTTGGCCTTGCTGACGGTCATGGCATATGACCGCTACCTGGCCATTTGCAGCCCTCTGAGATACAGGACAGTCATGAACAGCAGAGCATGTGTCCAGATGGCTGCCGGGTCCTGGCTCAGTGGAGCGCTGTATTCAGTGTTGCACGTGGGTAACTCCTTCAGCTTGCCCTTCTGTGGGCCCAACTTTGTCCACCAGTTCTTCTGCGACATCCCACCCCTCCTGCAGCTCTCTTGCTCTGACACGCAGGGCAACAATGTCTACAACATTGTCTTAGCCCTCTGCTATGGCTTTATCTGCTTCACCTTTATCTTTGTGTCCTATGTTCACATTTTCAATACTGTAGTGAGAATCCCCTCTGCCAAGGGCAGGTATAAAGCCTTCTCCACGTGCCTGCCCCACCTGACTGTAGTCTCCTTGTTCGTCGGCACTGGATTCTTCATGTACATGAAGCCAATCTCTAAGTCTCCGTCCACTCAAGACATGTTGGTACCTGTGCTCTATGCTGTTGTACCACTGGTACTAAACCCTGTTATCTACAGCCTCCGGAATAAGGAGATAAAAGCAGCACTGAGAAAAGTGAAAAGGCAGAGGTGGAATATGGCCACACAATTCTGATGATCTGCTAAAAAAAATTCTGAAAATCCTCACAGAAGGTACCCAGACACCATAGCAATGGGTGAAAAAATAAATAGCTGAGATTGGGTTTTTTAGATAGATAGATAGATAGATAGATAGATAGATAGATAGATAGATAGATAGAGGGGGTGGATGGTGATAGACAGATAGATAGATAGATAGATAGATAGATAGATAGATAGATAGATAGATAGATAGATTCACGATTTATCAAAATGTATATTTATCCCCATATGTCAGCAAATATAAAATTCTTCTATATTATCTTACTCCTAGTGGTGCTCAGAAAGTGAACTAGAAATATTTTTTCTTATGTAAAATTTAGACTTGTCTTAGACAATCTCAAAACCAGTGTGTGACCTACAGTAAATCATTTTAATCTCTCTATGCCCCCATTATCCTTATGTAACATGGAGGTGTTTGACACCAATGGTCAAAATTTCAGGAAAAAAATGGGGGAAGGGAAATGGAGGGGATAATGGAAATGGGGTATTTTGTCATGATCGGTAGGCAGCCGACTCCCCAACTCCCCAGGCGACTGCCTTCCAGAGCGATCTGATTCCCCTGGTGTGCAGCCTGGCTCCCAGAAGCCTTCTCCACCCACACCTCATACATAAGGCTATGTTTTAGTCATGGGTATTTTTAGTAAAAGTCACGGACAGGTCATGGGCAGTAAACAAACATTCACGTCCCGTGACCTGTCCATGACTTTTACTATATAGCCCTGACTAAAACTTGTGGGGGGCTGCATGGGCGCACTGTGGGTGCCGGAGGAGGGCAGCCCGGGTTCTGGGAGGAGGTGGTCAGCAGCACACAGGCCGGGCCACTGCTGGTGCTTGGGGGGGCGTTGGAGGGGCTCCCTACCTGGCTCCACACTTTCCCCCTACCCCCGAGCAGCAGCAGAGTTTTGGTATGGAAGGGGGCAGGGCATTGGGGCACGGGATGGGGTGAGCAGGCTGTGGGCGGTGCTTACCTGGGGGGTTCCCTCACTCAGCTGCTAGGCACAGGTTTGGCAGTGCTCATTGGCCTAGCAGGACAACCCCAGTCGTGAGCCTAACTGCAGGAAAGTGGATAAAGCTTCATAAACAGTTATTATAACCTATAGCAGCAAATGGTGATGGGAAAAGGTACAAAAGGAAGACCAAGAGACTGGATTATTCTGAAGAAAAAGGCCTCCTGATATAATCAAGGACTGTGTTAAGATCTCATGCTTGGTACACAGGGTAACTGTGTGACTGGAAATCAATGGACCCAAACTGGTGCGTTGGAAATTAGTTCTAAATGATGGACATAATAATTAGGGGGATCTTTTTATCTCTTTATCTCTTCTGGTCCTTAAAAAGAGACTTCTGAGGGAAAATTGATGGATGGGGACACAGATGTGGACTCTGGCTGACTGAAAGACAAGGAAAGGGGAAGGAGTGAGCTTCACCATCTTGGCTGCCACTTCCACCATCTGATGGGACCCCAGGGTCCACCGTGACACCATTGGTCCTTTGTCATTGTAATCGAGAGACGTTCTCACCAGACCAGGCCAGAGAGAGGGATTCAGATGATATCGCCCATTCATCTGACTCCAGCTCAAGATCAACCACTACCCGAGATGGGAGACTTTGCCGTTCTCCCCCACCCGTATGTCCTTTTCCTTCCCCACCTTATTTCTTCTCTTTTTGCTTCCTCTCCTTTTTCCTTCTGTCTAATAAAAGTCTGGCTTAGCTGGCCAAGATGGCATCTTCTGCAACATTTCTGTAAGCCTGTGACCAAAGAGGCAGCTAAAATCAATGTCCAAAACAGCCTAAGAATATAAGAATGGCCATACTGGGTCAGATCAAAGGTCCACCAAGCTCAGTATCCTTCCAAAAGCGGCCAATGCCAGGTGCCCCAGAGGAAATTAACAGAACAGGTAACCATCAAGTGATCCGTCCCCTGCTGCCCACACCCAGCCTTTGGCAAACAGAGGTTAGGGACACCATTCCTGTCCATCCTGGCTAATAGCCATTGATGGACCTATCCTCCATGAACTTATCTGGTTCTTTTTGAACCCTGTTATAGTCTTGGCCTTCACAACATCCTCTGGCAAAGAGTTCCACAGGTTGACTGATGCTGGTACAATTTGTCAAATCTCATTGTGACTGGTAAGACCATCTGCTGGACCTCTGTTTTTCCAGCAGTGAGGCTGTGAGTAAGAGTCAACATCAGAGACAAAAGCTGCATCTTCTACCTCTGCTGCTCTTTTCTCTCCCCTCTTGCATGTGCTTTATTTGAAACAGGATCAGACTTTAACAAGAGATGCAATAATCCCTGCGCCAGCCCATTTGAACTCGTTTCATTTATTTTCCTGAAAAGAAACAGTTATCACCATCTTTGACATCATCTAGAAGACAGTAAGAGAAGTTTGTTTTTGTTTTTCGTTTCCATTCCAAAGACTCTCTCCAGCTAAAGGGAAAAGGAACAAGGGATGGTGCTAAATGAAAGCCTTACTTAAGATTTTACATTTCAAATGCTTTACCAGTTTCCCCTTCTTCTTTGTATCTTTAATAAAAAGTTAAAAGGATTTTTAATAATGAGTTTGCCATGACATTGAGCAGGCTGATGTCTCTGTATACCAAACCCCAAACCTTGTTTAAAATGGTTTCATACTGGACAGTGACAGTGTCATGTTAACGCCTTTGACTCTTTGGGCCCATTTATTCCATCAAAATGAATACAACAGAGTTCCAACTTCATCTACATCCGACCCAGGAAAAGCCATTCGTTGGCCCTCAACAGAGCAGCCAGTGTCCTTAACACATTGGGGATGCCATTGCAGAACCTGATCATCTGCAGCCTGAGGAACAAGAAGGTGAAAGGGGCCTTGACAGACACCCTCAGGAGGAAGCTGTATTTCTTCAAGGAACCCCAGGGCACTTGACTGGGTCTCTAAGAGGGGAATTGTGTAAAAGCCAAGGGATAACATTTTCAAAAGCACCTGAGTGACTTAGGAGCCAATGTCCCATTTTCAAAAGTGCCTTAGTCACTCCAGAGCCTAAGTCCCATTCAAAGTCAACAAGACTTAGGACTAGATTTGTAATGGTACTGAGGCATCTAATGGGATTTTCAAAAACGCAAGGCATGTAAAACTCATTGATTTCAGTGGCTTGTAAGTGCACAGATGCTTTTGAAAATCCTACTATGCACCTAAATGGCCCTCTTTTGGCCCTATTAAACTCATAAGCGCCTAAGTTGTATTTGAAAATGAGACTTAGGTTCTTAAATTAGTTGGCCTTGAGAATTTTCCCCAATGAACAGAAGACATTGTCTCTGTGGGTACATCTACACGACTATTTTTAGCTGACTAGCTCAATCAAAGCTACACAGATATTTCTGCTTGAGCTGGAAATTACACCTGCAGCTGCACAATAGACAAATTCTGACTCTGTGTGTGCATGTGTGTGTGTGTGTGTGTGTGTAAGAAAGAGAGAGAAAGAAAGAGGGAGAGAGACACTATAACTAGACAACCTATAGCCAGGTAAACACTAGAAAAGTTTTGCAAATATAGCTCTCCTGGCAAACTTTCCTAATGTAAATGCAGCTTTTGCCAGCTTTGTTGCTATAGTCTAGACCAGTTGTCCAGGAGAAATTAGCTATACAGGAAAATGACCTTTATGCCAGTGTAACCATGTTCACATTATGGCTTTTGCCAGTATCGAAATATCACAGAAGTAACCACAACCCATAAATGACACTGCTATGATGGCAAACGTTTCCAGTGTAGGCCTAGCTTATGTGTTCCTTTGCAAGGTTACATTATAAGTGTATATTTTGGAGTCTTTGCTTAGAGTGTGTGTTTGCTAGTGAATAATGTTGCAAGAATGTGTCTGTTTCAGTCCGTGTACGTTTTTTGACGTATAGATAAATGCTCATGTGAGTTGTGACATTCCTTGAGAATGTACATACTTAGCGGCTTTGGCAATAGCCAATACATGGCACTTCACTGCAGGTCAGAAAACACCTCCCCTAGTGCTGCAGATGAGATAGCCAATGACTGGAAGATACTATGCCAATGACTCACTGAAGTCAATGGAGTAACTGTAGGTTTAATCCAGTATAAATAAAATCAAAATCAAAATCTATCTGTCTATCTACCCCATTCATCCCCTCTATCTATCTATCATCTATCTACAAGCAAAAACCTTTCAATGGGACAACATGGGTGATTTGTTAGCATAAGCAATGGTCCTATCCATCTGTCTGTCTATCTAATCTCCATACTCTGCTTGGATGTGACTAGATTTACACTTGATGTATGGAATGCCAAATCAGTGCAGGCAATGGTTCTTTTCCACTTACACCAATGTTATACTGAAATGACCCCAGACAAATAACTTACACCAGTGTGTACGTCACTACCGATTTTAGCCCAGTGTCTTTCGGTCGCAATGGCAAACTCCTCAGAGTTCATGCACTGATGTCAATGGAACTACTCTGGATTTGCCCTCGTCCACCTGAGGTGGGAATTGAACCCTTACAAGTCTTACATAGACTTTCTCCAGGGACCCTTCTGTCATATTTGGATCCATCTGTGTACTGATCATTGGACAGCCCTAATGGCTTCAAAGTGTGAGACAAAATCCCAGTGACTAAAATGAGATCAGAATTTGGCCAATTTTCCAGTCCACTTCTCTCTAGGAAACACTATAAAATCTGCCTCTTCTGAAAAGTCTTTCCACCATAGCAAGAACAACACAGTGTTGATTTATGTATTTAGGTATAAAATAATAAAAGGATTCATATTGAAGGCTCTAAAAACCCTTAAATACAATTATTTAGGCATAAATCCCAGCTGCCTTAGCAGTCATCTCAACAGGTGCTCACCGACCCAGATTCCCACAGAATCTCTTCTAAACCTCTCTCTCATTGTAGGGGTTCCCTCAGCTCCTTCAGAAAACTCCATCAAAGAGATGACACATCAGTTCCACCAAGAGACAGCAAAACCTTGACTAGTGCATCTAACCAAACATTCCCATCCCCCCAGATATAACTACCCCTCCAGAAAACCAAATGTCTGGAACAAAGAAACAAATCAACCAACTAACTGGTAAAACAAAACAAATACACAAGTCAACAAATATAAAACCCCAAACCCTCCTTCCCCAGGCAGAGCTTTTTCCCCCAAAAGGAGAAGAACCAAAGGTTCCATGAAGTTTTTGTGTGGAAGGTGCTTAGGTAGCATGATGATGGGTGGCAATATAAAACCCTAAAATAGCTAGATAGCTAGATGAAAATTATTGTGCCAATTTTTCTGTTCATGATTCTCTCTGTCTATTTGGTCAGATCATGCAGTTTCAACAGAGATGAAGCTGTTTATGGGAATGTGTCAATTGCCTCAAAACATTCAATGGAGACCAGGTATAGGAGAAGGAGAAAGCCCTTACACCAGGCACCACATTTCAGGCTAAGGCCTAAACAAAAGTCATGCCCTGATGATGTAAAGCCAATACAGCGAGAACACAGACACAGCCGACGACTGACAAAGACCAGACAGGGAGGCAGACTAGCTGGCTGGCCAGTGCGTCTCCCCCCGGGGTCCTGTCTCATAGAGTCATATAATATCAGGATTGGAAGGGACCTTAGGAGGTCATCTAGTCCAACCCCCTGCTCAAAGCAGGACCAATCCCCAATTTTTGCCCTGGATTTCTAAATGGCCTCCCCCCCAAGAATTGAACTCAAAACCCCAGGTTTAGCAGGCCAATGCTCAAACCACTGAGCTATCCCTCCCCTGCAGTCTTGCCAGCTGCTAGCCAACCTGCTCTCGGGCAGCCTTCTGGGCTCCACAACTGCTTGCCTGCCTGGCTCGCAAATCCTCAGAAGTCCACCTTGGTAGGTGGGGCTTCCAGGCCCTGCAGCTTTCCAGGTGCCACAGCTCCACCAGGAAGCTGCCTCCCTCTGCCCCCCAGGCTAAAGGGGAGAACACATGACTACCCCACATGTCTCCCCGGCCCCGTTACCCCTCCTGCCCCCTGCACCCAGCCCGGGGCCAAAGTGCTCTCCCCATCCCATTTTAGCTGGGTGGGGAAAAGGAAGCTTCTGCCTATGAGAGCCTGGCTGGGACACTCACTTTCACATACACACACACTCACCTCACCAGGGAGAGCAGCCAAATGTGTCGGGGGAGGAACAGGGAGAGAAGGACAAAGCCCCTCTCTCTCTCCACCCCCAGAAGGCCAATCTGGGGGGAGGGCACTTGACCCCCATACCTCCCCTACGTATCACCTCTGGCAGGATGGACATTCTGGAGAAAGAACCAACAGCCCAAGTGCTCGGGGCTCAGGCTGCTCTGAGTTAGGGAAAACAGGCACTCTCACAGGGCCCCCAACCATTGACTACAGAGTCACTATCTTTGTCCTAATGAGGAGTTAATTATTTAGACAAAGGGGAATAGTTCCAACAAGAAAAATGGGGGGAAAGCTGAAGAATTTTTCCATCCTTATGTTTAGGATGATTGTCTGGAAGGAGGGAGAGCCAGGTTCAAGCCCCTGCTCTGAATCCAGCATCGCTGGGAAGTATTTGCTTCCACGAGGTTCATTAGTGTTGACAGCACCAGGGGCATGGAGAAGGAAACCTTCTGTCATCCGCAGAAAGGGTCCCTCCTCAGGAGGCTATAGGCATGGTTCTGGTGAGTGGGGGAAGACTGCACAGGACCTTCCTGGGCTTCTATATGTTCTATTGAAAAAATTAAGACTTTAGACCCTTGGGCGAATCATCTGGCCACGTAGGGTTAGGGTGAGCAGTGAAAAATAAAATACCAAGGGGCTTTATAGAAATCTTTCTGTATGAAGGCTGGGGTATTTGAAAGGGTCTCCTGGAGCTAGGTGGGTCACATCGATTGTTCAGTCAATGGGAGTGGGGCACCTGATTCTTTTAAGCCTCTCTGACAATCACTGTCACAGATCACAGCCTGGAGTGAGACTCCACTGTATTGTTCCAGACTCTGCAACCTCCACATCCCTTTGTTCCCACTCTAATTGCACAGGATGCTGCAAGTCCTTCCACTGGGCCAACCTCGTTCCTGGTGGCTTTCCATGAAAATCAATGGATATGAACCTAGGATAACTTTGGCCCATCCTGTTCAGATGTTTTCCAATAATTCACCTGCTAATGCCCAGTGGGGATAATCACAGCTCTGCACTTCTCATGGGGGTCTCCTAGGGGATTCCCCACTCAGTCTGATTGCTTTGGTTGCTATCAGTACCTGAATCCCCAGGCTGACATGTCCCTTGAACACCATTCAGAAGCTTAATGCTGTGGCAAGGCCTGAGAATAGATGGTGCCCCAGTAAGGCATCATTAGGAAGCAGGACAATCCCTGGCCTTAGCCCGCACTGGACGTGTGAAAGGACATGATGTCTCAGTTCATATCCCATTTCCATGTAACTGTCAGAGCAGGATGGGACAGGCTGGCTTGGGAGATAAGAGATGAAGCAGCTGCTTTCATCTCTAGACCAACTGTCCCAACCCAGCCCCACTGAGCAGTGGTCAGATCCACAAAAGGATTTAGGTTCAAAATTTACATCCTCAACCCCTCTGCTTAACTGCTGCCTAATCCTGTAAGTGCCCATGTTTCCCTGAATAAAGACAATTATAGTCTCACGCTGCATGGGTTTGCAGATGGTGACGCATTGGCCATATAAACCCAAGGTTTGTTCTATTAGGCTCTTTTTGCAAATCACAGGCTTAATATTTCTGAAATTCAGGAGAAGCCCAGGCCTTGGAAGTTAACAAGATAGAGACGGATCCAGGATTGCAAAGGGGCTTAGGCATCTAACTGTTCTAATAGGTGCCCAGTGGGATTTACAATACACCTAAGCAGACTAGGTGCCTAACTCCTATTGAAAGTTAACATGACTTGGCCACCTAACTCACATAGGAGCTCTGATACATCACACTAGCTGCTTGTCTCCATCTTTAGGTGCCTAAATGCCTTTGTAATCCAGCCACTGAAAACACAGACACTGAGTTGGAATCAGGAAACACTGCCGGAGAGCCTAAGACCTGTGCTATGCCTGGATCAGACTAGAAGATCACAATGCTCCCTTTTGGCGTGGAAATTGATGAATCTGTTTGTATATAGGCCTGTTAGCCTGAGAGAGAATGTTGGGTTTTGTTTGCCTGTTTGACTTTTGATATGTTTATATCCTTACTAATATGTGTGAACAAAGAATAAAGACACTGTGTTGCATTTCCCACAACCAGATGGGCTTACAGTACAATGAGAAAAGATAAGGGATATGGTTAAAGTGTTCCTGGGCCTGGTGGGAGTGAAATATACGAGCATACGCTGGAAGGCTGCCTGGTTCTTCTCTCAAGCAAAGGTGAAGAAACCAGTTAGGATGGGCAAGGAGGAATGTGTGGGGAGGTATAAGAAACACTCAAAGCCAAAGAAATGCCTGTTCCTGATAAAAGCACAACTTCACTCCTTATCCTTCCCATGGGATACAAAAGAGGTGGTACTGAAGCCCTCAGACTCTAGACCCTCCAGAATGACAC
Source organism: Macrochelys suwanniensis (assembly GCA_033296515.1). Taxonomy (NCBI): domain Eukaryota; kingdom Metazoa; phylum Chordata; order Testudines; family Chelydridae; genus Macrochelys; species Macrochelys suwanniensis. The sequence goes on along the minus strand of CM065786.1, from coordinate 40,315,711 downwards.
ATGACCATAAATTGTAAGAGGTGGGACTGAGGGCGTGCACTGCAGGCATATTTGGGCCTGCTAAAAAGGAGGGAAATGGGAACATGGGGTCAAAGGCTCTGCGGCGTCAGAGCTATGGATCTGCATATGTTCAGCTTCAATGAAATTAACCCCAATAAACATTTCAGTGCTGTACACAGGATATAGTATTTGACTAAAGAGCTTAGTTCTATTAACCCCTTATTTGTCCTTGGGCAGAATACACGTAGACAGAAATTGTCTGCTGGGTTCAAATCTATCCTTGACTGTAAAGGTGCTAGCGTGTATAGAACATATTCTATGGGCTCTCAGCTTTGGTGCTTTGCAGTTTTGCCATCCTGCAGCTTCCCTGTGAAACTGAAATTAAAATGGATGCAATACCATGAATGGATTTGAAATTCTGATATTATTGGACAATATTAGTGATCCCCAACCTTGCGGAAAGCTAAGCTTCCAAATAGGAGTGATCATAAAGGTTCTGGTTAAGCTGTTTTTAAAGGAAAATTGGTGTTTTGATTACATTCCCAGGTAAAGTCTCAGCTATCCTTCCTCTCCCACATTGCTGTGGTGGTGGAGGAGTGTGAGGGGATGGGGGGTATGTCAGAAAAATCGAAAAGCCATTTTGGGAAACATTATGGCTAAAATTTATATTTTCATACGACCCAAATTTGGGGTCCTTTAAGCTAGGTGTTGCTGAGATATAAGCCGTGAAAGTGGTTTCTAAGTGGCAATGTGGTTTTTTGGGATGGGAGAGGGGGTATCATGGTTTTCGTTTGGTTTTGGTTTTTCATTTTGGGGGTTTTTTGGTACAGAGCTAGAGGTCAAATAATTGAACTGATGCAGGTCAAAATGCTCTTGATCTGTTGACTTTTACAAAAGGAAGTTCATAGCCACCATAAAAAATCTTTGGGGAGACCAAACTGAGAATGGTATTTGAGAAAATGTACATTTTTAGTGTGCATGCACCAATGCAGAAAAATGACAAGAACGTTTCCATTCCCAGCAGTTTATATTCTTTGAAGCTCGACTCTTGTAGGTGTTCTAAAATCTGCTTTGCTCTGAAGTTCGGTGAGCCACTCGCAGGCATGGGGTAGCTTAAGTGATCTAAATTTGGGATCATTTCTCTGTGGGTATCCTATCTTTCACCTCTCGTCCCCCGCAAAAAACCCTTTCCTTCTGCTGTCTTGCACTGTTTAACGGAGAGTTACTAAGGACTGGATGAATCACAGACCTTGTTGAGATGGATAGCTGTGAACTCACCCTTCAATTAATATAACTAAGGGTAAATTAAACACAAGTCTCCACCCACAACAAAAGGAGTTTTGGATTTAGTGGCAAGTAGTTACTAAATTTGTGAAGCCTGGGTGGCAATTTTATTTTAGGGGGAAGGCCATAGAAAGAGAGGGTGCTGGTCTTCGGGGAAAACTGCTGGAGCTTCCATATGCACCACTGTCCTATCCACCTCCACACACATAAAGGGCTTTCAAAAGGTCCCCCCAATCCCAAATAAACAAAGCAAACTCTGACAGGCCAGACCCTCAGCTGGTGTAAATTGGCCAGACCTTGATTGAAATCAAAGGGCCAGGTCACCAATTGCATGAATGGCCCTAGCTACTCTGAAATCAACGGCACGGGGGGGAGGGATAGCTCAGTGGTTTGAGCATTGGCCTGTTAAACCCAGGGTTGTGAGTTCAATCCTTGAGGAGGCCATTTAGGGATCTGGGGCAAAAATTGGGGCTTGGTCCTGCTCTGAGCAGGGGTTGGACTAGATGACCTCCTGAGGTCCCTTCCAATCCCAGTATTCTATGAATTTACACCAACTCAAGACCTGGTCCTAAGTTTTCAGTCTTCGCCTCTGGATATCTGCTAGAAACCAATGTGGAACACCCAGGGCAGCCTGAGCTGTGGGTTCCTCTGGTGGCTGCATGCCAAAGGCTGCTGACGCAACGGAGGACAAAACAGTCTTTGCTCCCCCAGTGGTAATCATGCGGAGTTAATGAAGGGACAGGCTGTTCCAGGCTAGCTGGGTCTCTGGTGCCACTGGGCTCCAAGCTATTGTAGGTCACGTGTCTCTGCTATAAATATATATTTGACTTGTCATACCTTAGCCAACCCTGCCTTGTTTTTAGCCAAGGGTCCTTCTAGGGATGCTGCCATTGTGCGAGATCCAGGGCTGGTCGTGTTCCCCCTCTGTGGGGTTAGGATCAGTTCAGGCAGGTTGTCAGGGTGGCTTGTTCAGAGGTGAGGTCAGAGCTGGGCTCACAGCCCTGGAGACCAGATTCAGCTATTTAGCCCCAGAGCAGGGACATACTGGGATGTAGCCGTCTCTGAATGCTGCACCAGCTGGTACCAGCTCCAGAGCTGGGAGGCGCTTTCAGCTCTGATCCCATTTAGTCCTTCATCTCTCAGCCAAGACTGCCCAAGGAGGGGAGCAGGGAGCTGTGGAGTGAGTCCCTGGCTGCTAGGAACTGCAGAGAGACCCAGCAACTCAGGCCAGCCGGTGACGGCACATGGAAACTGCTGCTGGATAATGCAGTGTTGGCTCCATGAGAGAGATAAGGTGATAGACTATTGTGCATGGAAATATAGAGATAGATAGCGGCCAATAGTTTCTAGCACTGGAGGATCAAATGAATCACAATCGGGGGAAAATTATCCGAAGACCAGCACAGTAAGTTTGTTATTTCAACTAAATATGTTAGAGTGTGAACATATAGGGCAAATTTAAGAACATAAATATGAACTTCAATTGGAACTCTTTACGACGTCTGCTATTAATTCAATCAAACAAGTAGAGTCAGTCAGATTTATGTATTTTATCAGAAAATTTTGACTTTTCATAGAAGTCCATAAAATCCCCAAATGTTGGGGTTTCGGCAACACAGAACCAAACATTTTCTGCTGAAAACTGAAAAATTCCAACCAAAATCCCCCACAAAGAAAAAAATCAGTTTTTAGTTAGATAGATAGATAGATAGATAGATAGATAGATAGATAGATAGAGGGGGTGTAGGGGGATAGATAGATAGATAGATAGATAGATAGATAGATAGATAGATAGATAGATAGATAGATAGATAGATGGGATGTAGGGGAGAGAGAGAGAGAGACCTTTCATGAAAATTTGTTTAACTGAAAACCCACATTTTCTTTTAAAAGAGTTGAAGCAGAACATTATCGACCAGGAAGGGAAGCACTAACGTTGTCCAATGATACTATAACTTAAAACACTGTCATTCTGTTACATCTTTTATTATTTCTGTTTCAAAGACATAACAGCAGGATGGCAGAACTGAATAAACAGCAGAGCTGACATCTCGGGGAATATGGGCTGTACCTAATAGACATAGTAGCACCTTGAAACTCAGGGTCCAGGTTGAATCAGGCTGTAGTAGCCTGTCTATCTGGACCCTGCCCAAGGATATTGAGGCCACATCTACACCATAGTTGGGAGCGAGTTTCCCAACTCAGCTAGGCAGACTTCACCAGCTCTGTGTTAAACATAGCGGGCAGCACAGACAGCAGCTCAGTCTTGCCACTTCAGTGGAAACCCGGCTGGATACTGTGGCTTTGTAGTCAGCTGATGCCTCTGCTACCTCTGGCATTTAGGGTGCTCAGCGACTCTGTCCTATTTCCTTAGAATGTGGGAATGGGGCTGTCTTGGAGCTCTAGTACTTTAGTTTCTCCTCTGTTGTTTGACAGAGTTGAGGGGCCATATTGGCTCGATCTGGGGGTTTGGTATGTAATTTATTCCAGTCTTTAATGCATTTGATCAAGTGGTGCCTTGGGCCAGATCCCCAGATGGTGCAAACTGATGCAGCCCCGTGGATTTGATGGGAGTTGTGCTAATTGGCACTAGTGTGATAACACACCTGAGTAATGGTCTGATTGTATGCAGTACTTGTAGCCATGTTGGTCCCAGAAGATTAAATAAACAAGCTTGGTGAGGTAGTATGTGAGGTTTGAAAGCTTGTCTCTCTCACCAACGGAAGCTGATCCAATAACAGCTATTAGCTCACTCACCTTATCTCTCTAGTGCTCTGATTGTCAGCAGAGAGGAGCACTCACTGCTCCTAGTCAATGGAAGTAACAAGCGCTGCTCACCCTTGACAGTCAGCTCATGGGGTGTTACTTGGAAGGAAATAAGGGTAATTCCCTCTGTTGGGGTAATTCTGACCGTTGCCTTTTCCTTCCCTTCACAGGCATCACACAACGTGCTGAGGAAGAAAATGTCCAACCGAACAATCCTGACCGAGTTCCTTCTCCTGGCATTTTCTGACGTTTGGGAGCTGCAGATTTTGCACTTTGTGCTGTTTCTAACGATTTACCTGGCAGCCCTGCTGGGGAATCTTCTCATCATCACAGCCGTAGCCTTCAACCACCATCTTCACACCCCCTTGTACTTCTTCCTGGTGAACCTGTCCATCCTAGACCTCGGCTCCATCTCTGTCACTGTCCCCAAACCCATGGCCAATTCCCTCATGAACACCAGGGTGATTTCCTATCCTGGATGTGTCACCCAAGTCTTTCTCTTCATGTTCCTTGGTTCAGCTGATCTCGGCATCCTGACTGTCATGGCATATGATCGCTATGTCGCCATCTGCCAACCACTGCACTACGAGAGGGTGATGAACAGGAAAGCTTGTGTCCAAATGGCAGCCAGTGCCTGGATCAGTGGTATTCTTTACTCTGCTCTACACACTGGGAACACATTTGTAATATCCTTCTGTGGAGGTAACAGTGTGGATCAGTTCTTCTGCGACATCCCCCAACTCCTCAAACTCGCCTGCTCTGACTCACACCTCAGTGAAAGTGGAGTTATTGCCTTTAGTGCATGCTTAGTCTCAAGCTGCTTTGTTTTCATAATTGTGTCGTATGTTCAGATCTTCAAAACTGTACTGAGAATCCCCTCTGAGCAGGGCCGGCATAAAGCCTACTCCACCTGCCTGCCTCACATTACAGTCGTCTCTTTGTTTATTTTCTCTGGCATGTTTGCCTACCTGAAACCCAACTCCAGTTCAACTTCACGTCTGGATCTTGTGGTGGATGTTTTCTATTCCGTGGTGCCTCCAATGTTGAATCCGATCATCTACAGCATGAGGAACAAGGAGATCAAAACTGCCCTGAGGAAATTGATTGGACAGAGGTTATTCATCATCAGTAAAATGTCCATCTTTCTCCTTTGATTTTAATTTCCTTTTGTTCTTCCAGGGTGTTGGAACAATTTTATAGTGGGGGTGCTGAGAGCCATTGAACCAAACTTTCTAAACCCTGCATATAATAGAAGCTACTTCAAGCCAGGGGGTGCTACAGCATCCCCCAAACCCCTAGTTCCACCACCCATGTGTGTTTCTTTACAAATAAATCAACTGATGACATTTTTGTCTCTATGAGCGCATGGTTTGCCATCTGTTTATACAGAAAGGGGAATTTGCATGGGCAAAAATGAAAACGCCACTCAAGTCAGTGGAGCTAATGTAAACTTATACCAGCATGAATAATATCAGCATCTATTCATCTGTCTATCTGTCTGTCTATCTATCACAGGCTTGTATACTGCCACCCATCACCATTTCTATCTGAGCACCTTCTATATAAAATCATTAGCCTTATCAAAGTCATTAATGGACTTCATGGAGTCCCTGACTCTTCTTTTTCAGGGTATAAAATTGAACTGCAGTATCAGTGCAGTAGCTGTTGGTTTTTTGCTTCTGTCTCTGATTTTTAGTTTATATTTTTTTTACCTAATTGGTAGGTGGGTTTATTTCTTTCATTGTTCCATTGTTTTTAAGGTGGGAATGACTGGGGAGAAGGTAAGTGTTCATTGAGACAGCATTGTGAATGTTTTGTTACCTATTGGGGGTGCCCATATGTCATCTCTTTGATAGGGTTTTCTACACTAGCTGCAAATTTTCTTTCTACAACAGTAAAGGTGTGACAAGTGTCTGCATGGTTGAGGTCCTATTGAAATAATTCTATGAATAGAGGTGGGGTATTACTGTGTTATTAATGATGTGTTAGGGAACCAAGAGCCTTAGGTAGAAATCTTTTTATTATTGTAACTTAAATAAATAAATCAATGCTGAGTCATTCTTGCTATGGTCGGAACACATTTGTTTGTTTGTTTGTTTGTTTGTTTGTTTGTTTGTTTAAGAGGAAGCTGTGGAGTATTTCTTAAAGACAGTCACACAGGATAATGAGGCCAAATTTTGATCCCTCTTAAATCACTGGGATTCAGCCACTCACTTCAGATGGATCAGGAATTGGCCAATGGCCAATGCACACAAATTTCCAAGAATGGGTAATGGTGGTCAGCAGAAACTGAGTGCAACAGAGATGCATGGGTAAATTCCCCAGCTCAGCTAATCCTGTGCTAATGCAGAGTAGCTCCAGCAACATTGCTGGTTTGATACTGGCCTAAAGACACAAGGCTAAGTTCAATAGTGACATAAACACTGGTGTATGCAGTGTTGTTCTAGCCATGATGGTCGCCGGATATTAGAGAGACAGGGTGGGTGAGGTAATATCGTTTATTAGACCAAGTTCTGCAGGGGAGAGTGTGATGTTCCCCTCTTGTGTTATCCAGACCAGTGATATTCTAGGTCACTCCAATCCTTGACTGTAGGAGCCAGCCTTTCCATGTTCTGCTGTGAGAACCCCCACTCCTGGGCTGTTCACACACAGCCTCCAGTATGCTGCTCCTTGGATTGTGCAACCGAATGACACTAGCAAATATCTCCAGTCCCAGACACAACCCCAGGAACCTCCGTCTTGCAGTGTCCAGTTATTCCTGCTGGACACTACAAGGTTATATGAGTTCATCAATTTAACAAAGAAATTGATATGTACCAGGCTTGTTATCCCAAGGGGAGTCTCTGACACATTTAAAACCAAACACACTGCTTCAGGTAGAATAAACAAACAGATGTATTAACTACAAAGATAAATTTTAAGTGATTATAAGTCAAAGCATAACAAGTCAGAGTGGTTACCAAAATAAAATAAAATGTAAGCATGCAGTCTAAACTCTCAACCCTACTAGACTGGGCAGCAACTAGATGAAGCAGTTTTTTTCACCCACCCTGGATACTGCAGTCCTTAATATACAGGTTTGTTCCTTAAACCTGAGCCAACTCCTGTGTTGGAGTCTTGTCTTCTTCTATGTGTCCTGGTTGCTAGCAGCAGAGATGGGGGCTGTAGAAGAGCCCAGTATGTGTATACTCTCAGTCCATGTGCTTGTAGAACACAAGTTCAGGCATGTCTGTAGGGTATTGCTGAGTCTCTCTAAGCAAGGTAGAGCAATTCCCCTGGTGTGGCCTCATGCAGGTGAGTCATTGCATTGTAGCTCTCTGGCTGGACAATGGCTGTTGATGGGTTGTTTGATACACCGCCCAGGTGTTGGTTACTTTCCTTGCTGTTGCCTCTGGGGAGCTAATATCTGCCCGATTCCCCAATTTACGGCATGTACATTGGCCCAACCGGACAGTCTCTACGCAAAAGAATAAATGGACACAAATCTGACATCAGGAATGATAACATTCAAAAACCAGTAGGCAAATAGTACAACCTCTCTAATCACTCAGTGACAGACTTAAAGGTGGCAATTTTGCAACAGAAAAACTTCAAAAACAGACTTCAACGAGAAACTGTGGAACTTGAATTGATATACAAACTAGATACCATCAACTCAGGGTTCAACAGAGACTGGGAATGGCTTGGCCATTACGTTAATTGAATCTATTTCCCTTAAGTTAACTATCCTCACTCACACCTTTGTGTCAACTGTCCGCAATGGGCCAGCTTGATTATCACTTCAAAAGTTTTTTCCCCCTGCTGATATAGTTCCTCTTAATTAATTAGCCTCTTAAAGCTAGTATAGGCACTTCCACCTTTTCAAGTTTCTCTGAATGTATAAATATCTGCTCACTGTATGTCCTATTCCATGCGTCTGATGAAGTGGGTTCTAACCCACAAAAGCTTATGTGAAATAAATTTGTTAGTCTCTAAGGTGCCACAAGTAATCCTGTTTTTTGGTATGTTTTAGGGACCACCATACCACATAATCCTCATAACTTCATATGCATTAATGATACACATATATGGATAGAGAAATGACTTTCAGCAGATCATGACCTTTCCCCTGGTATCTGCCAAGGCATGATTTATATCACGACTCTATGAAACTTATACCAGTGTGAATAATATCAACATCGATTTGTCTGTCTATCTGTCTATGAAAATGAGGAATATGGCGGTTACAGTGCACTCACCCAAGCTATAGAATGTCACAGAGAGACAAGCTTTCAAACGTACACAGAGCTCTTCTTTAGGTCTGGAGATGAGCTCTGCTTAGGATGCACCTTCTCTCTCCAGTAAATGCTGGTATGAGTAATTTGCCGGGTGTCATATCATTATAATATTGGTATAAGTGGAAAAGTGCCATCACATGCACTGACCTGGCATTTTATCCATCAACCATTATAAATCTAGTCACATCCAAGCTAAGAAAGGATCTCACAAAGCGGGCCTATGATTAGTATTAGGATACCCATCTTTGTGCATGGATATATACAATTCATATATGAGGGACAAAAGCATAGTATGTGATTCGAGAGAGAGATCAATGGATAGAGCAATAATGCCAATTCTTGTGACTCATTTCCTCTTCATGAGTGTCCACGAGCATGGACAGGGAGGGATAGCTCAGTGGTTTGAGCATTGGCCTGCTAAACCCAGGGTTGTGAGTTCAATCCTTAAGGGGGCCATTTAGGGATCTGGAGCAAAAATTGGGGATTGGTCCTGCTTTGAGCAGGGGGTTGGACTACATGACCTCCTAAGGTCCCTTCCAACTCTGATGATCTGTGATTATTTAACAAAGGATTTCTATGAGTATCTTACTTCACAGATCGTTTACAAACAGCTCATCATAAGTACCTGGTGTCTGAGCCATTTTCATTGGCAACCTTTTAACATGCCCTGAGTAGATAACTTGAACTATCACACCAGGGTTCCTTAAAAGTTAAGCTGACAGGACTCAACTGGTTTAAATTGCCATTGCTCCACTGACATCAGTTAAGCTTGAGCATTTACACCAGCTGAGAATCTGCTCTGAACGCTCATAATTATTAATCCATAGCTCCCTTCCTTTGCATATTTTGCACTAAGGCCCTGATCCAGCAAACCCTGTTAGAGAGTGGTTATCTTTAAACCCACAGGCAGTTCCACTGATGGTTTACAGTTAATCTTATCCTTTGGTTTATTAACACAGAATAAGAGTTGTCTCAAAGCTAGAATCTCCAGGTTGCCTTGGCCCAGACTCACCAGGCTGTTATGCTTCTCCTCCACTCCCTCTGATGGGGTCTGTTCCTGCTCTGCAGTCCAGGTCGCTCAAGCAAGGACTCCCTCTGGGTGCTCTGGAGACCCTCTTCCCCTCTATGAATATCCTGCAAGAGGCTCCCTACTCCCTGAAATTCTTCTACTCTTTATCACAGTTGGCGGTCCCTGTCTTGACTGGGAGCTCAGCTCTCCGCTCTTCAGCCATTGCTCAGGGTACTGGCAGCGGTCATTGGCAGTGCTTTCTGAGCAATGGCTGCAGGAATGGGTCAAGGAGGGAATGGGCTTAGGGACTGCTGCTTAGGGTCTGTGCAGCCATGCAATCTGGAAGCCCTCAGAGTCCTGTCTTGAGCCAGGGTTATTGGGGATTCCAGGCTGGAGAGCGGAGAGCTGAGCTCCCACTCAAGACAGGGACCCCCAGCTGAGATCTCTGATCCGGGGATAAAGAGTAGAGGAATTTCAGGGAGAAGGGACCCTCCTGCAGGAGATGAAGAGAGGAGACCCAGGTCCAGAGAGAACTTTTGAAGAAGCTCTCCAGAGCAGCCAGAGGGGAGTCCTTGCTGGAGTGACCTGAACTGCAGAGCAGGAAGAGACCCCATCAGAGGGAGTTAGGAGCGGAGGAGGGGCATAAGATCCTGATTAGTCTGGGCCAAGCCAACCCAGAGATTCTAGCTTTGAGACACCTCTTATCTCTTTTAATAAACCAGTTCCCAGAAGGGCTGAGTAATTCAAACGCATCAATTGTAGGAGATGGATTAACAGGGGAAGGAGAAATATTCAGGCGGTGACAGGTCTGACACCAGTTTAGATCTAGCCCTAACCCTAATCCAATAAACAATGAGTTTTTAAGTGTAAATCATCAGTGGAACTACTCACATGTTTAAAGTTAAGCACTTTCTAGAGGGGTTTCCTGGATGAGGGCCTTAGGGCAAACACCCAAAGGAGGTGAGCTATGGATTAATAATCATGAGCGTTGAGAGCAGATTCTCAGCTCGTGTAAATTCTCAAGCTCAACTGATGTCAGTGCAGAAATGCCAATTTAAACCAGTTGAGTCCTGGCACCTTCATATTTAATGAACCCTGCTGTGATAGTTCAAGTTATCCACTCAGGGAAGAGAAACAGGGCATGTTAAAAAGGTTGCCAGTGAAAATGGCTCCAACACCAGTTACTTATGATGAGCTGTTTGTAAATGATCTGCGGAGTAAGATAGTCATAGATATTCTTTGGTAAGTAATGTTTAACAATGAATACTTATGTACAATCATGAAGAGGAAATTGGGGATTAGTCCTGCTTTGAGCAGGGGGTAGGACTAGATGACCTCCCTTCCAAACCTGATATTCTATAATTCTATGAAATGAGTCACAAAAATTGGCATTATCTATTGATTGATCTATCGATCGATCTCTTGAATCACATACTATACTTTTGTCCCTCATATATGAATTGTATATATCCATGCACAAAGATGGGTATCCTAATACTAATACTAGGCCTGCTTTGTGAGATCCTTTCTTAGCTTGGATGTGACTAGTTTTACAATGGATGATGCATGAAATGCCAGGTCAGTGCATGTGATGGCACTTTTCCATTTACACCAATATTATAATGATATGACACCAGGCAAATTACTCATACCAGTATTATTTAGAGAGAGAAGGTGGACCTTATACAGAGCTCATCTCCAGACCTGAAGAAGAGCTCTGTGTACGTTTGAAAGCTCGTTTCTCTCCCCTGCAGAACTTGGTCAAATAAACTATATTACCTCACCCACCGTGTCTCTTCAATATTTGGTGACTGACATGGCTGCAAAAACACTGCATCCACCAATGTTTCTGTCACAATTTAACTTAGCCTTTTGTCTTTGGGCCAGTATCAAACCAGCGTTGTTGATGCAGTTACTCTGCATTAGCACAGGTTTAGCTGAGATGGGGAAAACACCGAGGAGTCCCTGTGGCACCTTAGAGACTAACAAATTTATTTGGGCATAAGCTTTCATGGGCTAAAACCCACTTCATCTGATGCATGGAGTGAAAAATACAGTAGGCAGGTATAAATATACAGAAGGTATAAATATGCAGCCTACTGTATTTTTCACTCCATGCATCTGATGAAGTGGGTTACAGCCCACGACAGCTTATGCCCAAATAAATTGGTTAGTTTCAAAGGTGCCACAAGGAATCCTCGTTGTTTTCACTGATATAGACTAACATGGCTACCCCTCTGAAACCTGAGATGGGGAATTTACCCAGGCATCTCTGTTGCACTCACTATCTCCCGGGCACCATTGCCCATTCTTGGACCTTTGTGTGTATTGGCCATTAACCAAATCCTGATACATTTGAAGTGAGTGGGTAAATCCCAGTGGTTTGAAAGGGGTCAAAATTGTACTCATTATCCCGTCTGACTGTCTTCCAGAAATACTCCACAGCTTTCTCTTCATCAAACACAGACAAACAAACAACCCTTTCCCACCATAGCATGAATGACACAGCATTGATTTATTTATTTAGGCGTACAATAATGAAAATATGTCTACCTAAGGCTCTTGGTTCCCTAACACATCATTAAAAACAAAATGTTATCTCAACCCCATTCATATAATTATTTCCACAGAAACTCAACCATGCAGACACTTCGTGTGCACACCTTTATCATTGTGGAAAGAAAACTTTCAGCTCGCTCAGACAACCCCATCAAACAAATGATATATGGGCACCCCCACTAGGTATCAAAACATCAATAATGCCCCCAAATGAACACTTACCATCTGCCCAGTAATTCCCACCTTAAAAACACTTTGAAAAAAGAAAGAAATGAACCCACCAAAAATAAAATAAGAAACAGAGGCAGAGGCAAAAACCAAACAGCTACTGCACTGATGCTGCAATCCATTTCTTATGCCAAAAATAAGATCCAGACACTCCCTGAGGTTCACTAAGCACTTTGATATGGATAATCATTTTATGTAGAAGGTGATAACAAAGCATGGTGATGGGTGACAGTACACAATTCTGTGGTAGATAGATAGACATGCAAACAGATAAATAATGATATTGTTTACATGGGTATGCATTTACATTAGGCCATTGACTTGAGTGGTGTTTTCATTTTTGCCAGTGCAAATTCCCCTTTTTACATTAAGAGATGGCAAACCATGTTCTCGTGGAGACAATTATGTAATAATGAGATTATATTTCCAAGGAATCACAGATGGAAATTAAAATCAAAGGAGAAAGATGGACATTTATTAATGATGAATAACAGCTCTCCGATCAATTTCCTCAGGGCAGTTTTGATCTCCTTGTTCCTCATGCTATAGATGATCGGATTCGTCACTGGAGGCACCACAGAATAGAAAACATCTACCACAAGATGCAGACGTGATGTGGAATTGGAGGTGGGCTTCAGGTAGGCAAACATGCTAGTAAAAACCAACAAAGAGACAACAGTGAGGTGAGGCAGGCAGGTGGAGAAGGCTTTATGACGACCCTGCTCAGAGCGGATTCTCAGCACAGTTTTGAAGATATGAACATATGACACAATTATGAAAACAAAGCAGCTTAAGACTAAGCATGCACTAAAGGCAATAGCCCCTCTTTCACTGAGGTCTGAGTCAGAGCAAGCGAGTTTGAGTAGCTGGGGGATCTCGCAGAAGAACTGATCCACTCTGTTATCTTCACAGAAGGATATTGATAATGTGCTCCCAGTGTGCAGGGCAGAGTAAAGAATGCCACTGATCCAGGCACTGGCTGCCATTTGCACACAAGCTGTCCTGTTCCTCACTCTCTCGTAGTGCAGTGGTTGGCAGATGGCGACGTATCGGTCATACGCCATGACAGTCAGGATGCCGAGATCAGCTGCACCAAGGAACACGAAGAGAAAGACTTGGGTGACACATCCAGGATAAGAAATCACCCTGGTGTTCATGAGGGAATTGGACATGGTTTTGGGGATGGTGACAGAGATGAATCCAAGGTCCATAATGGACAGATTCATCAGGAAGAAGTACATGGGAGTATGAAGATGGTGGTCGAGGGAGATAGCTGTAAATATGAGAAGGTTCCCGATAAGGCCTGCCAGGTAAACCACCAGAAACATCACAAAGTGCAAAATCTGCAGCATCCGAATGTCAGAGAATTCCAGGAGAAGGAACTCGGTCACGGTGGTTCGGTTGGACATTTTCTTCCTCAGCACATTGTGTGATGGGTGTGGAAGGAAGGAGAAGGTCCATAGTCAGGATTCGAGTGTCATAGGGAATGGCCTTGATTCCTTCTGAGTAATGTTCCATGATCTACTGTTAGATGTGGACAGCACTCCTCCCATCCTTCCATGGACCAAGAGCAACGAGTGCTCCTCACTGCTGACAATCAGAGCACTAGAGAGATAAGATGAGTGAGGTAATAGCTTTTATTGGATCAGAGAGAGACAAGCTTTAAAACCTCACATATTCCCTCACCAACCTTGTCTATTTAATATTCTGGGACCAACATGTAGTACAAGTACTGCATACAATCAGACCACCACTCAGGTGTGTTATAGCACTAGTGTCAATTAGCACAACTCCCATCAAATCCATGGGACTGCATCAGTTTCAACCATCTGGGTATCTGGTCCAAGATGTCACTTGAACAAATGCATTAAAGACTGGAACAAATTGCAAAAAAAGCCCCCACAGATCGAGCATAGATGGCCCCTCAATTCTACCAAACAACAGAGGAAAAATTTGGTCATGAAACTAAAATACTAGGAATCCAAGAGAGCCCAATTCCCACGTTCTAGGGAAATATGACAGTCTCACTGAACTTCCTAAGTGCTAGCTTGTCGGTATCAACTCCTCCCCAAACTGTTTATAGATGACCTGCAACTTGGTTACAAATTGATTAATGGCACCAATCCCAGCAGCACTCCCATCTCTGAGTAAAGATGGGCTAGTAGCATTTCACAGCCACTGCTAGGTTGTGTTGTTTTCTTCTGTGACTTTATATCTGCTCTGTGTGGGTCAGAGGCAGTCAGGACACTTGGCTTTTATCCTTGTCTTTGCCAGTGACCTGCTGTGTGACCTTGGGCCAGTCACTTCCCGTATTCCCTGCACTGTCAGCTCTGCTGTTCACTCAGTTCTGCCATCCTTCAGTTATGTCTTTAAAAAAAGAAATTAAAATGGATTTAACAGAATGGCAGCGTTTGAAATTATGGTATCATTGGACAATGTTAGTGCTGCAAACCCTGGTCAATAATGTTCTGCTTAAACTTTTTAAAGAAAATTTGTATTTCCAGTTAATCAAATTTTCATGGAAAGCATCCATCTATCTATCTATCTATCTATCTATCTATCTATCTATCTATCTATCTAATAGCTGATTTTTTTTTCTTTGGGGAGGGCGAGCTTTTGGTTAGAATTTTTCAGTTTGCGGCAGAGAACAGTTCGTTTTCTGTTGCAAAAATCCCAACGTTTGGAATTTGGGGGACTTCTATGAAAATACAACATTTTCTAATAAAGAAAAAAAGTCAATAGCTAACTTACTGTGTTGGTTTTGGGATAGTTTTTTCCAACTTGCAAAGCATTTGATCCTGCAGTGCTAGAAATTATTGGCCACTATCTATCGATATATCTCCATGCAGAACAATCTCTTTATCTCTCTCATGAACCCATCACTGCATTGTCCAGCACCGATTTTTACGTTCCGTCACTGGATTTCTCCGTTGCTGGGTCTTTCGGCAGTTCCAAGCAGACAGGGATCCACTCCGCAAATGGGCACTTCCTGCTTCACTCCTGGGGCAGGCTTGGCTGAGAGGTGAAGGATTAAATGGGAGCAGGGACTGAAAGCCCCTCCCAGCTCTACAGCTTGACATGGCTACAGCCCAGTAAGCACCTCCTCTGGGGCTAAATAATTCAATCAGGTCTCCAGCGTTGTGAGCCCAGCAAAGATCTCACCTCTGAACAAACCACCCTGACAATATATTCTAACTGACCCCACAGAGGGAGAACACAACCCAGCCTGGATCTTACACAATGACAACATCTCTGGAAGGGCCCTTGGCTAAAACCAAGGTGGGGCTGAGGCCCAAAGTGTGTCCCAAGCTATTTGCCAATTCAAATATGTATTTATAACACAGACGTGACCTACAACAGCTAAGAGCCCAGTGGCACCAGTAACTCAGCTGGCCTGGAATAGCCTCTACTTTCACTCACACCACATAATTCCTTCTGCGGGAACAGAGGTTTTTTTCCCCGTGTGTTTCACTGGGAGCTCTTGGGGTGCAGCCACCAGAGGAACCCACAGCTCAGGTTGCCCTGGCTATTTGATGAAGGTCACTTAGCGTTACCCAGATGCAAACACTAAAAAAGTAGGGTCATGTCCTGAGCTGGTGTAAATTAATACAGTTCCATCTCGGGCTGGTTATGCAGACTGATGGCCTGGCCCTTTGATTTCAATTGTGCTATGGCTGATTTACATCATCTGAGGGTTTGGCCTGTCAGCGTTACATTTATTTAGTTAGGATCTTGGGTGTCTTTTGATAGATCATTTTGTGTGTAGAGGGGTATAGGGTGGGGTTGGAGACTGAAGTTCCAACAGTTTATCCTGAGGACCACCACCCTCTCCTCTCCTTCTATGGCCTGTCTAGGTCTCATCATCCATCCTGGAGGTGGACACTGGATGGGAGCTGTTGGATGGTCCTCAGTGTGCCATGTCCTCATGTAGATGATGGAGCTAATTCACAGAGATGGCCTATAGCAAATGCTCCACACATAGCCAGGAATGGGCTAAACAGCCTATAGGCCAGGGTAAAGAGGAGTCAGATTGCAACTCTGTTCTGGTTCTAAGTCCTGTGTTTGGACCACGCTCCAGTTAAACCTTCCATGAATTATGGCCGAAGCTGAACAACAACCAGCCACAAGTGCCACCTCTTGGCATGGGGCAGGAAACTGCGTATCTCACTGGAGGTTCCTCAGGTCAGTGTCCACCAAGGCTGGTGTCCTGTTGGAGAATCCAACTCAAGCATTTGGGAAGCAGTTTCTTAGAAATGGCTGCTACACCTAAGGACGGGGGGAGGTGAGTGTTTCTCAGCAAACCCCCCTGCAGGGCACAGAGCTCTGTGTAACAAGGCTTGTGTTGTGCCCCTATTATCCTGCTGACTAAGACCATGTGATCTGCGACACAGTGTCCTGCACTGAGGACCCAGAGCCCTTTCTCTGCACATTGCAGGGATCTGAAATCGTTTTTCAGCCCCTACTGTCGCTCCATCTTGGAGAAGCTGGGCTCGTTCGGGGCTGAATTTTGGATGCCAGGGTCAGATCCTGCAGCCGTTGCTCAGGATTCTGGCAGCAGTCATTGGCAGTGCTGTCTGAGCAATGGCTGCACGAATGGTCCTAGGGAATGGGCTTAGGGACTGCTGCTCAGGGTCTGTCCAGCCATGCATCTGTCCGAGACTGAGTACCCCAGGGCTTCCAGTCTCTTGGGGCCACTGGCTCCCCAGGATTCCCGTCTCAGTGTTGGGTCCAAGGAGCCAGTTGGCCTGGGAATCTAGAAGCTCTCAGGTTCCACTGAGGGATTCCAGTTGCATGGCTGGACAGACCCTAAGCAACAGTCCCTAAGCCCATTCCCTCCTAGACCCATTCCTGTAGCCATTGCTCAGACAGCACTGCCAAGGACCGCTGCCAGCACCCTGAGCAATGGCTGCAGGATTTGGCCCTGCCACACGAAATTCAGCCCCGAACAATGATAGGATCATAGAATCATAGAACATCAGGGTTGGAAGGGGCCTCAGGAGGTCATCAAGTCAACTCCCTGCTCAAAGCAGGACCAATCTCCAACCAATCATCCCAGCCAGGAACAATCCCCAACTAATGCAGGGGAAAAAAACTCTGTTCCCCCAGAAGGAATTATGTGGCTTGAATGAAAGAACAGGCTATTCCAGGGCAGCTGAGCTTCTGATGCCACTGGGCTCTTAGGTATTGTAGGTCACATGTCTGTTGTATAAATATAGATTTGATTTGGCCAATATCTTGGGACACACTTTGGGCCTCAGCCCCACCTTGTTTTTAGCCAAGGGCCCTTCCAGAGATTTTGCCATTGTGTAAGATCCAGGCTGGGTTGTGTTCTCCCTCCGTGGGGTCAGTTAGAGTATATTGTCAGGGTGATTTGTTCAGAGGTGAGATCTTTGCTGGGCTCACAACACTGGAGACCTTATTGAACTATTTAGCCCCAGAGGAGGTGCTTACTGGGCTGTAGTCACGTCAAGCTGTAGAGCTTCACCTCTCAGCCAAGCCTGCCACAGGAGTGGAGCAGGAAGTGCCCATCTGTACAGTGGATCCCTGTCTGCTCGTAACTGCAGAGAGACCCGGCAACGCAGAAATCCAGTGACGGAACATGAAAATCGGTGCCGGGTAATGCAGTGATGGGGTCATGAGAGAGATAAAGAGATTCATGTGAATGGAGATATATCGATAGATAATGGCCAAAAATTTCTAGCACTGCGGGATCAAATGCTTTGTAAGTTTGCTATTGACTTTTTTTCTTTATTAGAAAATGTTGTTTTTTCATAGAAGTCCCCCAAATTTCCAAACGTTGGGATTTTTGCAACAGAGAACCAATCATTCTCTGCTGAAAACTGCGGAAAACTGAATAATTCCAACCAAAATTTCCTCCTCCCCAAAGAAAAAAAATCAGCGTTTAGATAGATAGATAGATAGATAGATAGATAGATAGATAGATAGATAGATAGATAAAAACTTTCCATGAAAATTTGCTTAACTGAAAACACAAATTTTCGTTTAAAAGAGTTAAAGCAGAACATTATTGATCACGGTTTGAAGCACTAATATGGTCCAATGATACCATAATTTCAACGTTGCCATTCTGTTATATCCATTTTTATTTCTGTTTCAAAGACATAACAGCAGGATGGCCGAACAGAGTGAACAGGAGAGCTGGCAGTCCAGGGAATATGGTATATACCTAATAGACATTCTAAAACCTTGAAACTCAGACTCTGCGTGGAATCAAGCAGTGGCAGCCTGGCAGCAGAAGGAATGGTCCAGTCTACCCACTGGGGGAGCAGAGATTTTTTTTGTCCTCCATTTCATCAGCAGCCTTTGGCATGCAGCCACCAGAAGAACCCACAGCTTAGGCTGCCCTGAGTGTTCCAAGTTGGTTACTAAGGCCTTGGCTACACTTGCGAGTTACAGCGCAATAAGTCCTGCCAGAGCGCTGTCAGATACTCATCAGTCAGTGCTCCCAAGTTGCTGTTGGGTCTCCTCTCCGAGCACAGAACCGTCTTGTTCAACAAGTGCACCCTCCAGATGTTCTTCTTCCACTTCATCGCTGGTGCGATGGTTGGTGTCCTCATGGTAATGGCTGCTGATCTATACGTGGCCATCTATAAACCACTGCGTTACTTGATTATCATGAACCATGGTCTCTGCTGTTCAGATTGGACTGATCCTCCAGTTACCATTCTGTGGTCCAAACATCCTGGACAATTTCTACTGTGATGTCCCTCAAGTCATCAAACTGGCCTGCATGGATATCAACTTGGTTCAGTTGCTGATGGTCTCTAATGGCGGGGTGCTTGTCATAATAATATTTATCCTGCTGCTCATTTCCTACACTGTCATCTTAGTAAAGATAAGAACAAATGTCACAGAAGGGAAGCGCAAGGCTCTGTCCACCTGCATAGCCCAGGTCCTGGTTGTGAGCTTAATATTCATACCTTGCATCTTCATCTATGCTCGGCCCTATCTGTCAGCCCCACCTTGCAGGGTCCTCGAGCCTAGGCTGCTGCCGGAGCCCAGACATCTACACCGCAATTAAACCGCTTGTTAGCCCGAGCCCAGTGACCTCAAGTCAGCTGGCGTGGGCCAGTGACAGGTTTTTAATTGCAGTGCGGACATACTATAAGAGTAACCAGAGGCAAAGACTGAAAACTAAGGGCCAGGTCCCGAGCTTGTGTAAACAGACACAGTTCAACTGATTCCAGACTAGCTAGGGCTATTTAAGCCAACTCAGGAGTTGGTTCTTCGATTTCAGTGGAACTACAATGATTTAAACCACCTGGAGATCTGTCCATTGACTTCCACGGAGCTGTGGTTGATTTACATCCTCTGGGGATCCAGTCCGTTACACAGTTTCAGATTCATAATCTTTGCCTGTCACACTGAACCAAAGATGAGTCCAAAGTTCTTAACTCATCTGCCCTTCCATGGCTCTTTGTCCCATGGGATTAATTACAAGAGTGGAAGTTTTAATGGCTACACAGTGATTCAGTCCCACTGGGTCAGAACGCTGGAGGAATTCAGGGTTGCAGAGATTTTTTGTATCTTATTTTCAACTTCTATTGGGACAAATGGCCCGACTTTTCTTTCTTTCTTTCTTTCTTTCTTTCTTTCTTTCTTTCTTTCTTTCTTTCTTTCTTTCTTTCTTTCTCAGCAATGACTATTTTTACCTTTACTCAGATGACGCTTAAACAAAACACCATTAGGCTGCAGGTGCATGACATTTTAAAAACATTTAACACATACGGGTTGTAGTTATCTCAGAGAGAGTGAACAGCTATAAAGGACCGGAAGTCCAGCTGATGTTAACCAGGGTAGCTCCATTGGAGTGAATGGGTCCATCCATACCTCCACTGGATTAAATGGGTCAGTTTCCCCCATTTTGTAAATTGATCCAGTTCCACTGAAATCAATGGGGCCAGATTCCCAGCTGCTGTAAACCAGACATAACCCCAGTATAGTCAACTATGCCATTTCCAAAGATGGGATGAATTAGTTTAGCTAGGGAGTTATGGTAATTTACATGAGCTAAATATCCTTCCTGTAACGCCTAATTTTGTCTATCATTGTGTCTCAGATTCTTATTTCTTAACACCACTGTCCCATATTAAACCTCATGGAAGATTCCAAGATCGCGGTTAATTGACAGAAATCTGAGAGATGTGTATCCAGCCATTAACAAAATGCTGTAGTGGGGCAGCAGTTTAGTTGCATTCTTTTGAAATATGATGTGCCTCTGGACAGTGCAGGGTAAGTTAGCAACCCAAATTTGGGGTCAGTTGAGGCAGAGGTTCCGGATATATAAGTCCTGAGAAACTGGCCTTGTTATTTTATTTTATTTATTTATTTTTTCACAGACCTGGGGATCAAACTGTTGATGTGATGAAGGTCAAAATGGTTTCTGTCTGCCAACTTTTAACCCAGGATAGTGCATGGGACCTTTGCGGAACCCAAATCTTTGTGGAACCCAAACCGAGAATAGCATTTAAGAAATTGTTCTCATTTACAGTGTGTGCACGCCAATACAGAAACACAGATAGATGGTTTCCATGAACCCCATTTGATATGTTTTAAAGCTCAACTCTTTTAAGTGCTCTAAAAATCCAAATGGTTACTTGGTTTGATCGAAATGTAGTGTGTCTCATTGGGGCACAAGGTCCTGTTAATGTTCCAGATTTGGGTCATGTGACCATGGGGTTCACAAGTTACACCCCACCCAAAATGGTTTTGTTCTGCTGACTCGTACTGCTAAACTGAGAGTTAATAATGACTGGAAGAATCACGGACCTCGCTGAGATTGCTGGCTGTGAATTTGTGAGTTCTGGGTGGCCGTTTCATTTTGAGGGGATGTAATCAAAGTTTTTGGGTGTAAAAAAATAGACATGTGACTCTTTTCTGGGCGGGGGAAGAGGTAATTAGAGGGCAGAGGAGTGGGGGAACTGGCGGAAAGGGGTTTGGACTACAGCAAGGGGTGGGGTTTATGGGGAGGGCGACAAATGGGGATAGAAGATGGGAGAGAGGTTGGGGGGTCTGGCGAGGGAGGCGTGGGGACTGGAGGAATGGAGGGTGGGACACTGGGCAGGGGGAGGGGGAGGTGAGTGGCAGGAGGACTGGGTGAGAATAGCAGCAGGGGTAACCATCAGCCCAACCCTCCCTGAGCCACCGATCCTCCCGCCCTGGGGTTGGATGGGAGGCAGCGCCCCTTAGGAGGGGAAAGGCCCCCCTGACATGTTCATTGACTCTCCCACAAACTGGAGATTTGTCAGCCCCAGTTGCTCCACCTCATGGCCCTTGGCAGGCGCTGATGGACCTTTTTATACTGCCCCCTGGGCCCTGATTGGTTTCTGCCCACTCCCGGCCCTTCTAGCCACTATGGGACCAATTCTTATTGATTCTGCCAGGGTTGATCCCGGGGCGGTTTCTGTAGGGGGTTCGAACTCACTGTTCTTTCCCACCAGACAGAGAGCTTCTTGAAGCCTGGTCCCCCACATGACAGAGTCCCCAGAAAGTGTCTGGCATAACCTATAGTGGGGGGATTGGGCAGGGGACACAAGTCACAGGGAAGGGGGAGGTGCCCTGGCTGAGAGCCCATCTAGTCCCCAGTGAACCTTCCCCATGCACCTTCCCCCATGTCTTCCCTGCCCTTTCCCTCCTGAGCACCCAGCATGTAAATATAATAGTGTCATCGCTGAACAGAGCTGGTGGGAGAGGGGGCAGCAGAAATGGGACCTGAGTGCCATGGGGAGAGAAATAGCCTGTAGAACTCACCACCATGTGAATTTAACAGACGCTCAAGGGCCAATCATCGGTTCTTGGGGATCATTCCCAGCAAGGCAGAGAAGCAACACACTGGGATGGGGGGCAGGGGGAAGGCCTGCAGTTGAGGGCCTTGCATGAAGGTTCCATCAGATTAAATGTTTTCATTCATAATTCCTGTATGTGACATGGGGAAAAATTGTATTGGTGAGCCTCTTAGCATGAAGTTTGTATTCGTGATGTTCAGCTGCCAAACATGGTATTAATTCCTTGTGCATTCTACTTGACCCTGAGCTAGGGATCTCTGCCATTTTCTTCACAGGAAGGATTTCCCATATTTTATTTCTCCATGCTACTAATGTTGGTGGATCTGTCCTTCTCCAAACATGAACTCTCACAGATCTGTCTACTAGCAATAGTGGTGAATCGGTCCTTCCATGAGTCAATAACCAACTTAGTACTATAGCTATGAGTTCGACAGGTGGCCTAACTTTAGTAATCTTGAAAGATCTATTTATTTTCTCCTAAAATGTTGTGATATTTCTGTCTGATAACCTTACGGCATTGCCAGCATATATACAGAGAGGTCGCTATTCCTCCACATTTTCTCTAGCCCTTATGACTACATTTCTTATATATTTCCCTGAGCTTAAGTGAAGGGAATTAAGCGAAGACACTTCTACAACTAGGTCTACACAAGGCAGCTTATGTCGAGCTAACCCTGTAGTGTGGACTAGGCCTTAGTGTTCAGATCATTATCCCAAAGATATGAAGTCTTACATTTTTTAATAGAACTCATCGAACCTGCAGCTGGGCAATCTTCCCCCAGTCACCACTCCCTGAAAATGAGCATTTACCCTGCCCTAGTGGGAACCTTGCTGTAGATGATGGAGGATTCTCTTCTACAAGTCCCTGTGCCTCTCTATAGTAATGGGCCACAAAAGTGGAAATATATTGCCAGTAAGGTTGATGTTTGTGTATTGGGAACACACATCACCAGGGAACTGCACAAAGATCCCCAGTCCATTTCATACAGGCCACCTCAAATCCATCAGAAAATTCTAACCATTGATGCTTATGGCAACATTGCCACTTCTGGGAATGATCCCATGAAGGCAGCAATGAATGCTAGCTTGGATGCTGAAGGCTCCAAAACTCGAGGATATTTGTTTCTGGTGGTTTTGTTTGGCCAATAGTAAAGAAAGGGGCCAATTTGTTAAATCTGAATCTGAATCAATTCCCATTTTACAAAGCCCTCAGCTGACTTTTTCCAGCCAACTTCATTTTCAAAGGTGTCCAGCTACCATGGACTTTCAGATATCCAGTGAATGGAATGGCCTTCTGTCTTATGCCCACTTGGGACCACATTGTTCCATGTGATCTAGAGGTGAGATGGTCCCTATCTCCGCTGAGATTGGCACAGACCCTAAACTTGCAAAACCCTAAATTCATACTTCTAGAAATCACACAAGGCTCCTAAATACCTTTAAAATGTGGCCCTTAGGTGCTCTACAAGCACCGGGATCCACAAAACCTGTTAGGTCCACAGGCTCCCTATACAATGAACAGGGAGAGACACACACCTCAGAATGGGATCCACAAAAGCCAGTTCACTAGGCAAGGAGGCCCCTAGGACACCCAGTGGGAGACACTGACCAGAAGGGATGTGTGTCTCAGTCTGGAGTGCTGGGATGCATTTATCAAATCACTTACTATGCTTTTGTACATCATATATGTAGTGTACATAACCATGCAAAAAGATGGCATTTGAAGATTAATAATAGGCCAGTTTGTGAGACCCTGTCTCAGCTTGGGTGTGAATAAATCTACACTGGATGGTGCATGAAATTACGGGTTAGTGCATGTGATGGCACTTTTCCACTTACACCAACATTATAATGATATGACACCAGACAAATAACTCACACCAGTATTTATTAGAGAGAGAAGGTGGAGCAACTTTGTTGGTGAGAAAGACAAGCTTTCGAGCTTATTCAGAGCTCATCTTCAGATCTGAAGAAAAGCTCTGTATAAGTTTGAAAGCTTGTCTCCCTCACCTGCAGAAGCTGATCCAATAAAATATATTAACTCACCCACCGTGTCTCTCTGATATACTGGTACCAACATGGCTTCAACAACACTGCTTAAACCGATGTTTATGTCACAATTGAATTTAGCCTAGGGTCTTTGGGTGAGAGCCAGGTCAGTATTAAATCAGTGATGTCGATATCCCATCCATTTTTGTAAAATTATTTCAACAGGAAACCAACCATGCAGACATTTATTCTGCACCCCTTTATCATTGTGGAAAGAAAACTTTCAGCTCGTTCACAAAACTCCATCAAAGAGATGAAAAATGGGCACCCTCAATAGATGACATCTATTTATTTATTTTAATTGAACAGTTAATTTATGTCTAAGGAAACATAGAAGGAAATTAAAAACAAAAGAGAAAAATTGACATTTTATTTGCCGTGAATAACCTCCATCCAATCAATTTCCTCAGGGCAGCTTTGATCTCCTTGTTCCTCATGCTGTAGATGATCGGATTCAGCATTGGAGGCACTACTGCATAGAGAACATCCATCATGAGATCCAGACGTGATGTGGAGCTGGAGGTGGGTTTCAGATAGGCACATGTGGCAGTGAAAATAAACAAAGGGACCACAATGAGGTGAGGCAGGCAGGTGGAGAAGGCTTTATGCCGGCCCTGCTCAGAGGGGATTCTCAGCACTGACCTGAAGATCTGAACATATGACACAATTATGAAAACAAAGCAGCTTAAGACTAAGCATGCACTGAAGACAATGACCCCAGTTTCACTGAGGTCTGAGTCCGAACAGGCTAGCTTGAGTACCTGGGGGATGTCACAGAAGAACTGATCCACTCCGTTACCTCCACAGAAGGATATTGAAAATGTGCTCCCAGTGTGCAGGGCAGAGTAAAGAATACCACTGATCCAGGTACTGGCTGCCATTTGCACACAAGCTCTCCTGTTCATCACTCGCTCATAGTGCAGTGGTTGGCAGATGGCAACGTATCGGTCATACGCCATGACAGTCAGGATGCCAATATCAGCTGAGCCAAGGAACATGAAGAGAAAGACTTGGGTGACACATCCAGGATAAGAAATCACCCTGGTGTTCATGAGGGAATTGGCCATGGATTTGGGGATGGTGACAGAGATGAATCCAAGGTCCAAGATGGCCAGATTCACCAGGAAGAAGTACATGGGGGTGTGAAGATGGTGATTGAGGGCTACAGCTGTGATGATGAGAAGATTCCCCATCAGGCCTGTCAGGTAAATCACCAGAAACACCACAAAGTGCAAAATCTGCAGTTCCCGAATGTCAGAGAATCCCAGGAGAAGCAACTCGGTCACGGTAGTTCGGTTGCACATTTTCTTCCTCAGTATGTTGTATGATGGCTGTGGAGGCAAGGAGAAGGGGAATGATCAGTATTAGAGTGTCAGAGGGAATTATCCTTTTTGCCTTCTGAGTAATACCTCATGATCTACTGTTAAATGTGCACAGCACTCCTCCCATCCTTCCATTGATTAGGAGCAGTGTGTGTCCCTCATTGCTGACAATCAGACCATGAGAGCGACAAGTTCAGTGAAGTAATAACAGTAATTGAACCAGCTTCTCTTGGCGAGAGAGACAAGCTTTTGAACCACACCGACTACCTCACCCACCTTGTGTCTTTAATATTCTGGGACCAACATGGCTAAAACTACTGCCTGCAATCAGACCACTGCTCAGACCACTAACATAACTCTCTTACAGTCCACGAGGCAGGATCAGTTTACACTAGGGTGACCCGATGTACTGATTTTATAGGGACAGTCCCAATACTCGGGGTTTTGTATTATACAGGCTCCTATTACCCCCTCCACCATGTGTCCAAGTTTTTCACACTTGCTATCTGGTCACCTTAGTTTACACCGTGTGAGTATCTGGCCCAAGATGTCACTTGAACAAATGCATTAAAGACTGGAACAAATTACAGCCTAAGCCTACTGATGTAGCAAAGATGGTCCCTCAGCTCTGTCAAACAACTGAGGAAAAACTTGGGCATGAAACTAAAGTACTAGAACTCCAAGACCACCTGACTCCCACTAGGGAAATACGACAGACTCGCTGAGCATCCAAAGTGTAAGCTTGTGTGTAATGATTCCTTCCCAAGCTCTGTACATAGATGACCTGATACCTGGTTACAAATTGATTGATGGCCCCAATCCCGGCTCCACTCCTATCCTCGGGTGTTGATGGGCTAGTAGCATCGCTCAGTGACTTTATGTCTGGTCTGAGTGGGGCAGCGACCATCAAGAGACTTGGGTTCTGTTCTTATCTCTGCCAGTGGCTTGCTGTGTGACCGTGGGCCGGTCACTTCTCCTCCCCAAGCCTCTGTTTGGCCTCCATCCCGTTGTCTGCCTGTTCTTTTATGAACTCTGCGGGGGATGGGCTGTGTCTTATCATGTGTATGCTCAGTGCACCCATTTACAGCCTTTGTGCTCAGCTGGCAGCAGTGTTGCACACGGGATATGGTGATAGACCAGGAGGTCTGGATTCCTGTCCCATTGACCTCCTGGGGGTCTGTCTATGCTGCAGCGGGGAGCATCTTCCCAGCTCCAGTGAACAGACATGGGGTAGCTGTGCCGAAGTTACTGCAGAAAACATACCCGTGTAACCAGAGGTAGCCTGGGCACCAGCTCAGGCTCCATTTGACTATGTACCCATGGAATTCAGCCGGGTTTGTACTGAGGTGCTCCCACAAGGGGAGAGTCAACTCTCGATTTAGTCCTGAGTGGAGCGCAGGGTCTGGTCCAAGAGGTAACTATAACAGGACCGCTTGGAAATAGTGACCATAATATAATAACATTAAACATTCCTGTGGTGCGAAGAACACATCAACAGCCCAACTGTGGCATTGAATTTCAGAAAGGGCAACTATGAAAAAATGAGGGGGTTAGTTAAACAGAAATTAAAAGGTAAAGTGACTAAAGTGAAATGCCTGCAGCTGCATGGACACTTTTCAAAGACACCATAATAGAGGCCCAACTTAAATGTATACCCCAAATTAAAAAACACAGTCTAAGAACTAAAAAAGAGCCACCGTGGCTTAACAACCATGTAAAAGAAGCAGTGAGAGATAAAAAGGCATCTTTTAAAAAGTGGAAGTCAAATCCTAGTTAGGTAACTAGAGAGGAGCATAAACACTGCCAAATTAAGTGTAAAAATGTAATAAGAAAAGCCAAAATGGAGTTTGAAGAACAGCTAGCCAAAACCTCAAAAGCTAATAACAAAATATTTTTTAAATACGTCAGAAGCAGGAAGCCTGCTAAACAACCAGTGGGGCCCCTGGACGATAGAGATACAAAAGGAGCACTTAAAGATGGTAAAGTCATTGCAGAGAAACTAAATGAATTCTTTGCTTTGGTCTTCATGGCTGAGGATGTTAGGGAGATTCCCAAACCTGAGCCGTCTTTTGTAAGTGACAAATCTGAGGAATTGTCACAGATTGAAGTGTCACTAGAGGAGGTTTTGGAACTAATTGATAAACTTAACTGTAACAAGTCACCGGGACCAGATGGCATTCACCCAAGAGTTCTGAAAGAACTCAAATGTGAAATTGCAGAACTATTAACTAGGGTTTGTAACCTGGCCTTTAAATTGGCATCTGTACCCAATGACTGGAAGATAGCTAATGTAATGCCAATATTTTAAAAGGGCTCTAGAGGTGATCCCGGCAATTACAGACCGGTAAGTCTAACATCCGTACCAGGCAAATTAGTTGAAACAATAGTAAAAAAATAAAATTGTCAGACACATAGAAGAACATAAATTGTTGGGCAAAAGTCAACATCGTTTCTGTAAAGGGAAGTCATGTCTTACTAATCTATTAGAATTCTTTGAAGGGGTCAACAAACATGTGGACAAGGGAGATCCAGTGGAGATAGTGTACTTAGATTTCCAGAAAGTCTTTGACAAGGTCACTCACCAAAGGCTCTTACGTAAATTAAGTTGCCATGGGATAAGAGGGAAGATCCTTTCATGGATTGAGAACTGGTTAAAGGACAGGGAGAAAAGGGTAGGAATAAATGGTAAATTTTCACAATGGAGAGGGGTAACTAGTGGTGTTCCCAAAGGGTCAGTCCTAGGACCAATCCTATTTAACTTATTCATAAATTAATTGGAAGAAGGGGTAAACAGTGAGGTGGCAAAGTTTGCAGATGATACTAAACTGCTCAAGATAGTTAAGATCAAAGCAGACTGCGAAGAACTTCAAAAAGATCTCACAAACTAAATAATTGGGCAACAAAATGGCAAATGAAATGTAATGTGGATAAATGTAAAGTAATGCACATTGGAAAAAATAACCCCAACTATACAAACAATATGATGGAGGCTAATTTAGCCACAACTAATCAGGAAAAAGATATTGGAGTCATCGTGGATAGTTCTCTGAAGACGTCCATGCAGTGTGCAGCAGCAGTCAAAAAAGCAAACAGGATGTTAGGAATCATTAAAAAAGGGATAGAGCAGACCTGCACAACTCGTAAAGCGACAAGGGCCATATTACTCCAAAGAAAACAGCTGAGTGCCGAAACCCCCCGGTCCCGCGGAATCACCCCCTCCCCAGCGCCGCCCGCCCCGCGGGAAACAACCCCTCCTTCCCAAGCGCTGGGGTGTGGAAGCCTGTAGAGGGGAGAAAGAAACGGCGCGCATAGGGTGACCAGATCACAGCCCCACCATCACACCCTCTTCACCCCCCCAGGGGTCACCATATTACTGCACACAACAGTCACTCAATGCAGTTGTAGATAAATCTCTGCGTTATGCATTTTTGTATAACTGTTATATGACTTTGTATTGAACCTTGGTAATATGTTAAAGTGGGTCCCTAAGGTAGTATAATTAAGGTAAAATAAAAATGTCTTTTTGCTAGAAGTAGAATAAGATCTTCCCCCACTTTGTATTCAATTGCCCTGTTGAATGAATGAGGTGTGAATGAGGAAGGCGTGGAAGGCAGCACCTCCAGACAGCTGCAACTCTTGCCTACTCACCCCCCTGCAGGCCACACAGTGAGCCCACCTACTCACCCACCCGCGGGCCGCACAGTGAGCCCACGCAGGCCGCATGCCCCCGGGCCGCAAGTTTTGCAGGCCTGCGATAGAGAATAAGATGGAGAATATCTTATTGCCCTTATATAAATCCATGGTGCGCCTACATCTTGAATACTGCATACAAATGTAGTCTCCTCATCTCAAAAAGGATATACTGGCATTAGAAAAGGTTCAGAGAAGGGCAACTAAAATGTTTAGGGGTTTGGAATGGGTCCCATATGAGGAGAGATTAAAGAGATTAGGACTTTTTATCTTGGAAAAGAGGAGACTAAGGGGGGATATTATAGAGGTATATAAAATTATGAGTGGTGTGGAGGAAGTGAATAAGGAAAAGTTATTTACTTGTTCCCATAATAGAAGAACTAGGGGCCACCCAATGAAATTAGTGGGCAGCAGGTTTAAAACAAATAAAAGGAAGTTCTTCTTCACACAGCGCACAGTCAACCTGTGGAACTCCTTGCCTGAGGAGGCTGTGAAGTCTAGGACTATAACAGGGTTTAAAAGACAACTGGATAAATTCATGGAGATGAAGTCCATTAATGGCTATTAACCAGGATGTGTAAGGAATGGTGTCCTTAGCCTCTGTTTGTCAGGGGTGTGTGATGGATGGCAGGAGAGAGATCACTTGATCATTACCTGTTAGGTCCACTCACTCCAGGCCACCTGGCATTGGCCACTGTCGGTGGACAGGGTACTGGGCCGGATGCACCTTTGGTCTGACCCAGTACGGCCTTTCTTATGTTCTTATGTTATCTTAGATTCAAAAAGAACTAGATAAATTAATGGAGGATAGGTCCATCAATGGCTTTTAGTCAAGATGGACAAGGATGGTGTCATAAGCCTCTGTTTGCCAGAAGTGGGAATGGGCAACAGGGGAAGGATCACTGGATGGTTACCCATTCTGTTCATTCCCTCTGGGGCACCTGGCATTGGCCATTGTCAGAAGACAGGATACTGGGCTAGTTGGACCTTTGGTCTAAACCAGTATGGCTGCTCTTATGTTCTTATGAGGTGGCTAGACTGAGCCACTCCCGGTGCTGCCGGCATCTATTCCATTATTTTTATCACATAGCTAGTGAAATCTGCCTACCTGAGTTGGGAAGCACATTCCTAGCTCTAGTGTAGATGTGCCCTTAATGTTCTTGGGCAGGGTCCAGACCACCAACTCTGCAACACCAACTCTGAGTTTCCAGGTTCTAGTATGCTTGTTAGGTACAGCCGATATTCCCTGGGCTGTCAGCTTTGCTGTTTACTCAGTTCTGCCATCCTGCTGCTATATATTTGACACAGAAAAAAAATGGATAGGCCAGGATGATGGCATTTGAAATTATGGTATCATTCGACAATATTAGTGCTTCCAACCATGCCTGAAAGATAATTTACAAATACGGCTGGTGAGAAATGTACTTGTTAAACTGTTTTAAAAGAAAAAAAATGGTTTTCAGTTAAAACAATCTATCTATCTATCTATCTATCTATCTATCTATCTATCTATCTATCCAAAGGCCATTTTTTTTCCTTTTGTGGGTGGTGGGGGGATTTTGGTTGGACTTTATCAATTTTCAGCACTTTTTAGCAGAAAATGTTTACTTCTCTGTTGCCAAAGCCCCAAAATTCAGGGGTTTGGGGGACTTGTATGAAAAGACAATATTTACTAATAAAATGGAAAGAAAAAAAATCTGACTGTCCCTACTTGTTTGATTGAATAGATAGCAAAAATTATAAAGAGTTAAAATTGTAAGTCAGATTTAGGTTCCTAAATTTGCCCTGTACATTAATACTCTAACATATTTAGTTGAAATAGCGAACTTACTGTGTTGGGTTTTGGATAATTTTTCCCAATTTGTGATGCATTTGATCCTCCAGTGGTAGAAAATATTGGCCACTCTCTATCCATATATGTCCATGCACAACAGTCTATCACTTTATCTCTCTCATGTAAACATCACTGCATTATCCAGCAGCAGTTTCCATGTCCCACGGATGGATTTCCTGAGTTTCTGGGTCTCTCTGCAGTTCCTAGCAGACAGGGAGCCACTCCACAGATGGGAGCTCCCTGCTCCCCTCCTCGGGCAGGCTTGGCCAAGAGGTGATGGACTAAATGGGATGAGGGACTGAAAACCCCTGAAGATCTAGAACTGCTCCTGGGTTGTGCAGGCGTCAAGCACTGTCACAGCCCAGTATGTCCCTGCTGTGGGGCTAAATAGCTGAATTCAGTCTCCAGGTCTGTGAGCCCAGCTCTGATGTGACCTCAGGAACAAACCACCTGGACAACCTGTCCCAGCCGACCCTAACCACACAGAGGGGGAACAGCACCTGCCCTAGATCGCACACGATGGCAACATCCCTGAAAGGACCCTTGGCTAAAAACAAGGCAGATTTGGCTAAGGTATTTGACAAGTCAAATGTATATTTATAGCACAGGCATGTGACGTACAATAGCTAAGAGACTAGCAGCACCAGAAGCTCAGCTGGCCTGGGATAGCCTGTTCCTTCATTAACTCCACATGATTAGCACTGGGGCAGCAGAGAAGTTTTTCTCCTGCATTGCATCAGCAGCTCTTGGGAGGCAGCCACCAGAGGAACTCACAGCTCAGGCTGCCCTGGGTGTTCAAAGTTGGCCACTAAGAGGTACCCAGAGGCAACCATGAAAAATGAAAGGTCATGTCCTGAGCTGGTGTAAATTGATTCAGTTCCATTGACTTCATAGTAGCTGGGGCTATTTACACCAACTGACGACCTGGCCCTTTGATTTCAATTGAGCTATGGCCAATTTACACCAGCTGAGGGCCTAGCCTGTCAGAGTTTGCTTTGTTTATTTGGGATTGGGGGTATCTCTTGAAAGCCCTTTATGTGTGTGGATGGGGATAGGGTGTTGTCGTAGAATGAAGATCCTACAGTTTCCCCTGAATACCACTGCCCTCTCCTCTAAGGTCTGTCTAGGGCTCATCACCCTGTTTTTCAAGG
This sequence comes from Macrochelys suwanniensis, assembly GCA_033296515.1. Lineage (NCBI taxonomy): Eukaryota > Metazoa > Chordata > Testudines > Chelydridae > Macrochelys > Macrochelys suwanniensis. The sequence continues at coordinate 40,283,736 of CM065786.1, read as the reverse complement.
TGGCCTGTTGGAGAATCCAACTCAAGCATTTGGGAAGCAGCTTCTCCGAAATGGCTTCTCCACTAAGGCTGAGGGGAGTGCGGGGTTGCTCAGCAAAACCCCCTCCAGTGACTCAGGGGGGATATGATAGAGGTTTATAAAATCAGGACACAACAAACCATCCCGATGTGTAGAAAGAAAAGTAAATATGATAGGCGACCAGCTTGGCTTAACAGTGAAATCCTTGCTCGTCTTAAACACAAAAAAGAAGCTTCCAAGAAGTGGAAGATTGGACAAATGACCATGGAGGAGTATAAAAATATTGCTCAGGCATGCAGGAGTGAAATTAGGAAGGCCAAATCACACTTGGGGTTGCAGCTAGCCGGAGATGTTAGGAGTAACAAGAAGGGTTTCTTCAGGTATGTTAGCAACAAGAAGAAGGTCAAGGAAAGTGTGGGCCCCTTGCTGAATGAGGGAGGGAACATAGTGACAGAGGATGTGGAGAAAACTAGTGTACTCAATACTGTTTTTGCCTCTGTCTTCACAGACAAGGTCATCTCCGAGACGGCTGCATGCATGCCGCAGCACGGTATGGGGAGGAGGTGACCAGCCCTCTGTGGAGAAAGAAGTAGTTCGGGACTATTTAGAAAAGCTGGACGAGCACAAGTCCATGGGGCCGGATGCACTGCATCCGAGGGTGCTAAAGGAGTTGGCCGATGTGATTGCAGAGCCATTGGCCATTATCTTTGACAAATCATGGCAATCGGGGGAGGTCCCGAATGACTGGAAAAAAGCTAATGTAGTGCCCATCTTTAAAAAAGGGAAGAAGGAAGATCCGGGGAACTACAGGCCAGTTAGTCTCACCTCAGTCCCTGGAAAAATCATGGAACAGGTCCTCAAGGAATCAATTCTGAACCACTTAAAGGAGAGGAAAGTGATCAGGAACAGTCAGCATGGATTCACCAAGGGCAAGTCTTGCCTGACCTACCTAATTGCCTTCTATGATGAGATAACTGGCTCTGTGGATGAGGGGAAAGCAGTGGATGTGCTATTTCTTGACTTTAGCAAAGCTTTTGATAAATATAAAAAATAAAAAATAAAATGGAGATACGCCAATCTCCTAGAACGACCTTGAAAGGTCATCGAGGCCACTCCCCTGTCTTCACTAGCAGGACCAAGTACTGTCCCCTGACAGATTTTTGCCCCAGATCCCTAAATGGCCCCCTCAAGGATTAAAGTCACAATCCTGGGTTTAGTAGGCCAATGCTCAAACCACTGAGCTATCCCTCCCCCCACAGTATTCTTGCCAGCAAGTTAAAGAAGTAGGGGTTGTATGAATGGACTGTAAGGTGGATAGAAAACTGGCTAGCTGGTCGGGCTCAATGTGTAGTGATCAATGGCTCCATGTGTAGTTGGCAGCTGGTATCAAGTGGAGTGCCCCAAGGGTCGGTGCTGGGGCTGGTTTTGTTCAATATCTTCATTAACGAGCTGGAGAATGGTGTGGACTGCACCCTTAGCAAGTTTGCAGATGACACTAAACTGGGAGAAGTGGTTTTAATTCTGAAGGGTAGGGATAGGATACAGAGGGACCTAGACAAATTAGAGGATTGGGCCAAAAGAAATATGATGAGGTTCAACAAGAACAAGTGCAGAGTCCTGCACTTAGGACGGAAGAATCCCATGCACTGCTACAGATTAATGACCGAATGGCTGGACAGCAGTTCTGCAGAAAAGGACCTAGGGGTTACAGTGGACGAAAAGCTGAAGATGAGTCAACAGTGTGCCCTTGTTGCAAAGAAGGCTAACGGCATTTTGGGTTGTATAAGTAGGGGCATTTCCAGCAGATCGAGGGACGTGATCATCCCCCTCTATTCGGCACTGGTGAGGCCTCATTTGGAGTACTGTGTCCAGTTTTGGGCCCCACACTACAAGAAGGATGTGGATAAATTGGAAAGAGTCCAGCGGAAGGCAACAAAAATTATTACGGGGCTGGATCACATGACTTATGAGGAGAGGAAGAGGGAACTGGGATTGTTTAGTCTGCAGAAGAGAAGAATGAGGGGGGATTTGATAGCTGCTTTCAACTACCTGAAAGGGGGTTCCAAAGAGGATGGATCTAGACTGTTCTCAGTGGTAGAAGACGACAGAACTAGTAGGTTGGTGAAGAACTGGAATGGGTTACCTAGGGAGGTGGTGGAATCTCCTTCCTTAGAGGTTTTTAAGGTCAGGCTTGACAAAGCCCTGGCTGGAATGATTTAGTTGGGGTTGGTCCTGCTTTGAGCAGGGGGTTGGACTAGATGACCACCTGAGGTTCCTTCCAATCCTGAGATTCTATGATTCTATGATTCTATGACTGGTGTGGAGAAAGTAAATAAGTGTGTCATTTACTCCTTCCCATAACACAAGAACTAGGGGTCACCAAATGAAATTAATAGGCAGCAGATTTAAAACAAACGAAAGGAACTATTTTTTCACACAGTGCACAGTGAACCTGTGGAATGCCTTGCCAGAGGATGTTGTGAAGGCCAAGATTATAACAGGGTTCAAAAAAGAACTAGATATATTCATGGAGGATAGGTCCATCAATGACTGTTAGCCAGGATGGGCAGGGATGGTGTCCCTAGCCTCTGTTTGCCAGAAGCTGGGAATGGGTGACAGGATGGATCACGTGATGATTATCTGTACTGTTCATTCCATCTGGTGCACCTGGCATTGATCACTGTTGGAAGACAGGATACTGGGCTAGATGAACCTTTGGTCTGACAGAGAATGGCCGTTCTTATGTACTTATGTTTTTATGTTCAGTGCACAGAGCTCTGCCTAACAAGGCTTTTGTTCTGTCTGCTGACAAAGACCATGTGATCTGGGACACACTGTCCTACACTCCCTTGTGGCCTGAGTCATAGAATCAAGTGACTGCAATATTTGTATTACTTATCCATTTTGACTTAAAAGAGAGCCCAAACTGTAGGTCTGTGCCCAGAATGGTAGGAACACATGTAAAATACATTGACTTTGTCCACCAAATACTCAGTAATTTATCTAGCATAACATACTCCTTCCCTCAGCAAACAATTTTCCCATTAACTAACTTTTAACTAACTTTTAATGAACTGTAATTTTTCCCCATTAAGCAAATGGCAATTTTTTCTCCACCAATGAGATAGAAAACTCTCCTTCTTCAACCATCCATAGTTTTCTCTGCCATTCACTACCCCTACACTTCTACACCTTCCAAAAAGTGCAGACTTTCCCTTCTCCACCTATCTTCCCCCCTCCCATTTACAATCTATACAATTCCCCCAACCAACACTAGCCTTCTTCCCTTTTCAGTGATAATGAAAACATGCCCCATTCACCAACCATAACATTCTCCCTCCTCAACCAACAAAACCTCCATATAATTCTTCCCAGTCGTATCATGTCCTGTATTCATGTCTTCAAGGAAAGCTTTGGAGAATGAGTAGGCCATAGGGCACATCCCGATGTTTAACAGACTTGGGCTGTGGGTTCAGAAGGCATTCCAGTATCAATGAACCAGCATTGGTTTGCTCAGTTGTCTCAGCAGATTATGGTTCTCCTTGTGTATAAATGAAGATAGGAGAGGAGAAGAGAGACGCTGCACTTTCATGTTTCTAACGATTGCAGCTTCTGGAAATGCTAACAGTGTATGGCCAGAAAGTTGCTCTGACAGGTGGTGAATGAACATGAGTATTTACTGATATATATAGCACAACATTACAACAATCAACGCTTGTAAGTAGTGCTGGCCAAAAGGCAGGATTTCTGCTTTGTGGGAAATACTGCTATTTCAAAACTTCCCTCTAACCAGAAACTATGAACAAAAAACCATATACATATATTTTAGAAATATCAACAGACGGTGTCTCAGAAACAAAATTTGCTTCCCAGGACTCAGGCATCTCCTGAGTGAAACTGACAATCTTGTCAGTTTCAGAGCTGCTATTAGCCTATCAGCAACTCTGACTGACAAGATTGTCAGTTTCACTCAGCAGCTTAGGGACTGCCGCTCAGGGACAGGCCAACCATGGAACTGTTCCAGACTAGGGAGTCTGGAAGACCTTAGTTTCCTGGCCCAGGACAGTCTGCATGGCAAGGTTACCCCATGTCTACCTATAGACAGACATGAAGAGGAAATGAGTTACAATAATTGCTGTTATCTATCTATACAATGATCTATTGATCTATCTCTTGAATTACATACTATACTTTTGTCCCTCATATATGAATTGTATATATCCATGCACATAGATGGGTATCCTAATACTAATAATAGGGCTGACTTGTGAAATCCTTTTTTAGCTTGGATGTGACTAGATTTGGAATGAATGATGCATGAAATGCCAGGTCAGTGCATGTGATGGTACTTTTCCACTTGCACCAATATTATAATGATATGACACAAGGCAAATTACTCATACCAGGCTTTATTAGAGAGAGAAGGTGGACCTTATGCAGAGCTCATCTCCAGACCTGAAGAAGAGCTCTGTATACGTTTGAAAGCTTCTCTCTCCCCTGCAGAACTTGGTCAAATAAACTATATTACCTCACTCACCGTGTCTCTTCAATATTCGGTGACCGACATGGCTGCAACAACACTGCATACACCAGTGTTTCTGTCACTATAGAACTTAGCCTTTTGTCTTTGGGCCAGAATCAAGCCAGCGATGTTGATGGAGATACTCTGCATTAGCACAGGATTAGCTGAGATAGGGAAAACACGAGGAGTCCTTGTGGCACCTTAGAGACTAACCAATTTATTTAGGCATAAGCTTTCGTGGGGCTAAAACCCACTTCATCAGACGCATGATGTGAAAAATACAGTAGGCAGGTATAAATATACAGAAGGTATGAATATACAGCCTACTGTATTTTTCACTCCATGCATCTGATGAAGTGGGTTATAGCCCACGAAAGCTTATGCCCAAATAAATTGGTTAGTTTCAAAGGTGCCACAAGGAATCCTCGTTGTTTTCACTGATATAGACTAACATGGCTACCCCTCTCAAACCTGAGATGGGGAATTTACCCAGGCATCCCTGTTGCACTCACTTTTTCCCGGCCACCATTGCCCATTCTTGGACCTTTGTGTGTATTGGCCATTAACCAAATCCTGATGCATTTGAAGTGAGTGGCTAAATCCCAGTGATTTAAAAGGGGTCAAAATTGTACTCATTATCCCGTCTGACTGTCTTCCAGAAATACTCCACAGCTTTCTCTTCATCAAACACAGACAAACAAACAACCCTTTCCCACCATAGCATGAATGACACAGCATTGATTAATTTATTTAGGGATACAATAATGAAAAAATGTCTACCTAAGACTCTTGGTTCCCTAACACATTATTTAAAACAAAATGCTATCACAACCCCATTCATGTAATTATTTCCACAGAAACTCAACCATGCAGACACTTCGTGTGCACACCTTTATCATTGTGGGAAGAAAACTTTCAGCTCGCTCAGAAAACCCCATCAAACAGATGGTATATGGGCACCCCCACTAGGTATCAAAACATCGACAATGCTCTCTGAGTGAACACTTACCATCTGCCCAGTCATTCCCACCTTAAGAACACTTTGAAAAAAGAAAGAAATCAACACACCAAAAATAAACAACAACAACAAAAAACAGAGGCAGAGGCAAAAAACCAACAGCTACTGCACTAATGCTGCAATCCATTTCTAACGCCAAAAAGAAGAGCCAGACACTCCCTAACGTTCACTAAGGACTTTGAAATGGCTAATGATTAAATGTAGAAGGTGCTAACAAAGCATGGTGATTGGTGACAGTACACAATTCTGTGGTAGATAGATAGACAGGCAAACAGATAGATAATGATATTGTTTACATGGGTATGCATTTACATTAGGCCCATTGACTTGAGTGGTGTTTTCATTTTTGCAAGTGCAAATTCCCCTTTTTGCATAAAGAGATGGCAAACCATGTTCTTGTGGAGACAATTATTTCTTAATTTCATTATATTTGCAAGGAAGCACAGGTTGAAATTAAAATCAAAGGAAAAAGATGGACATTTTATTGATGATGAATAACAGCTCAACGATCAGTTTCCTCAGGGCAGTTTTGATCTCCTTGTTCCTCATGCTGTAGATGATCGGATTCATCACTGGAGGCACCACGGAATAGAAAACATCCACCACGAGATCCAGACATGATGTGGAACTGGAGGTGGGCTTCAGGTAGGCAAAGACGCTAGAGAAAACTAACAAAGAGACAACAGTGAGGTGAGGCAGGCAGGTGGAGAAGGCTTTATGCCGGCCTTGCTCAGAGGGGATTCTCAGCACAGTTTTGAAGATCTGAACATATGACACAAATATGAAAACAAAGCAGCTTAAGACTAAGCATGCACCAAAGGCAATAGCCCCTCTTTCACTGAGGTCTGAGTCAGAGCAGGCGAGTTTGAGTAGCTGGGGGATGTCGCAGAAGAACTGATCCACTCTGTTACCTCCACAGAAGGATATTGCTAATGTGCTCCCAGTGTGCAGAGCAGAGTAAAGAATACCACTGACCCAGGCACTGGCTGCCATTTGCACACAAGCTGTCCTGTTCATCACTCTCTCGTAGTGAAGTGGTTGGCAGATGGCGACATATCGGTCATATGCCATGACAGTCAGGATGCCGAGATCAGATGAACCAAGGAACATGAAGAGAAAGACTTGGGTGACACATCCAGGATAAGAAATCACCCTGGTGTTCAGGAGGGAATTGGCCATGGATTTGGGGATGGTGACAGAGATGAATCCAAGGTCCACAATGGACAGATTCATCAGGAAGAAGTACATGGGGGTGTGAAGATGGCGGTTGAGGGATATAGCTGTGAATATGAGAAGGTTCCCGATAAGGCCTGCCAGGTAAAGCACCAGAAACATCACAAAGTGCAAAATCTGCATCTCCCGAACGTCAGAGAATCCCAGCAGAAGGAACTCGGTCACGGTGGTTCGGTTGGACATTTTCTTCCTCAGCATGTTGTGTGATGGCTGTGGAGGGAAGGAGAAGGTCCATAGTCAGGATTCGAGTGTCATAGGGAATGGCCTTGATTCCTTCTGAGTAATGTCCTATGATCTACTGTTAAATGTACACAGCACTCGCTCCATCCTTCTATTGACCAAGAGCAGCGAGTGCTCCTCACTGCTGACAATCAGAGCACTAGAGAGATAAGGTGAGTGAGGAAATAGATGTTATTGGATCAGCTTCCGTGGGTGAGACAAGCTTTAAAACCTCACATACTCCCTCAACAACCTTGTCTATTTAATATTCTGGGACCAACATGTAGTACAAGTACTGCATACAATCAGACCACTACCCAGGTGTGTTATCGCACTAGTGTCAATTAGCACAACTCCCCTAAAATCCATGGGGCTGCATCAGTTTGCACCATCTGGGGATCTGGCCCAAGATGTCACTTGAACAAATCCATTAAAGACTGGAATGAATTCCCAAAAAAGCCCCACAGATCGAGCTTAGACGGCCCCTCAACTGTTTCAAACAACAGAGGAAAAACTTGGGCACGAAACGAAAGTTCTAACTCCAAGACAGCCCAAGTCACACTTTCTAGGGAAATATGACAGACTCGCTGAGTGTCCTAAGTGCTAGCTTATCTGTAAAAATTCCTCCCCAAACCCTCTTCTGTGTGGGTCAGAGGCAGTCAGGAGACTTGGCTTTTCTTCTTGTCTCTGCCAGCGACCTGCTGTGTGACCTTGAGCCAGTCACATCCTCTCCCCATGCCTCTGTTTCCCCTCCGTCCCTTTCTCCGACTTATCTTTTATGAGCTCTGTGGGGGATGGGCTGTGTCTTATCATGTATCTGCACTGTGAACCCATTTACAGACTTTGTGCTCAGCTAGCAGCAGTGTTGTACACTGGAAATGGTGATAGACTGGAAGGTCTGAATTCCTGTCCCATTGACCTCCTGGGGGTCCAGCTACACAACAGAGGGGAACAACTTCCCAGCTCCAGTCGATGGACATGGGCTAGCTCTGCTCAAGGTACTGCACAAAACATACCCATGTAGCCAGAGGTAGCCTGGGCACGAGCTCCGACTCCATCCCACTACGTACCCACAGAGCTCAGGCGTGTTTGTACCGAGGTGGCTAGACTGAGCCACTCCCTGTGCTACCCCATCTACTCCGCCATGAGCTAGGGAAGTCGCCTACATGAGTTGGAAGCATGCTCCCAGCAGTGGTGTAGTTATGCACTTAATGTCCTTGGTCAAGGTCCCAATAGACAGGCTGCCACTGCTTGATTCAACCCAGACTCTGTGTTTCAAGGTTTTAGAATGTCTATTAGGTACAGCCGTATTCCCTGGACTGTCAGCTCTGCTGTTCACTCAGTTCTGACATCCTTCAGGTATGTCTTTGAAAAAGAAATTAAAATGGATTTAACAGAATGGCAGCGTTTGAAATTATGGTATCATTGGGCTATGTTAGTGCTGCAAACCCTGGTCAATAATGTTCTGCTTAAAGTTTTAAAAGAAAATTTGTGTTTTCAGTTAAACACATTTTCATGGAAAGCATCTATCTATCTATCTATCTATCTATCTATCTATCTATCTATCTATCTATCTATCTATCTATCTATCCATCCCCATCCACCACATCTATCTATCTATCTATCTATCTATCTATCTATCTATCTATCTATCAGCTGTTTTTTTTTCTTTGGGGAGGGGGAGATTTTGGTTGGAATTTTTCAGATTTCAGCAGTTTTCAGCAGAGAATGATTGGTTCTCTGTTGCATAAATCCCAACATTCGGAAATTTTGGGAATTTCTATGAAAAGACAACATTTTCTAATAAAGAAAAAAAGTCAATAGCAAACTTACAAAATATTTGATCCTGCAGTGCTAGAAATTTTTGGACATTTTCTGTCGCTATATCTCCATGCAGAACAATCTCTTTATGTCTATCATGAACCATCACTGCATTATCGAGCACCGATTTTCATGATCCGTCACTGGATTTCTGCGTTGCTGGCTCTCTCGGCAGTTCCTAGCAGACTCGGATCCACTCTGCAAATGGGCACTTCCTGCTCCACTCCTGTGGCAGGCTTGGCTGAGAGGGGAAGGATTAAATGGGATCAGGGACTGAAAGCCCCTCCCAGCTCTACAGCTTCACATGGCTTCAGGTCAGTAAGCACCTCCTCTGGGGCTAAATAATTCAATCAGGTCTCCAGTGTTGTGAGCCCAGCAATGATCTCACCTCTGAGCAAACCACCCTGACAATATACTCTAACTGACCCCACGGAGGGAGAACACAACCCAGCCTGGATCTTACACAATGGCAACATCTCTGGAAGGGCGCTTGGCTAAAACCAAGGTGGGGCTGAGGCCCAAAGAGTGTCCCAAGCTATTTGCCAAATCAAATATGTATTTATAACACAGCCATGTGACCTACAATAGCTAAGTGTCCAGTGGCACCAGAAGCTCAGCTGGCCTGGAATAGCCTCTTCTTTCACTCACACCACATAATTACTTCTGGCGGAACAGAGGTTTTTTTTCCTGTGTGTTTCACCAGGAGCTGTTGGGATGCAGTAACCAGAGGAACCCACAGCTCAGGTTGCCCTGGCTTTTTGATGAAGGTCACTTAGCAGTACCCAGAGGCAAACACTAAAATAGAAGGGTCATGTCCTGAGCTGGCGTAAATTAATACAGTTCCATCTAGGGCTGGTTATGCAGACTGATGGCCTCGCCCTTTGATTTCAATTGTGCTATGACTGATTTACATCATCTGAGGGTTTGGCCTGTCAGGGTTTAGTTTGTTTAGTTAGGATCTGGGGTATCTTTTGAAAGACCATTTTGTGAGTAGAAGGGGATAGGGTGGGGTTGGAGACTGAAGTTCCAACAGTTTATCCTGAGGACCGCCCCCTCTCCTCTCCTTCTATGGCCTGTCTAGGGCTCATTATCCATCCTGGAGGTGGACACTGGATGGGAGCTGTTGGATGGCCCTCAGTGTGCCATGTCCTCATGTAGATGATGGAGCTACGTCACAGAGATGGCCAACAGCAAATGCCCCACACAGGGCCAGGAATGGGCTACACATACTATAGGCCAGGGTAAAGAGGAGTCTGATTGCAACTCTGTTCTGGTTCTAAGTCCTTTGTTTGGACCACGCTCCAGTTAAACCTTCCATGAATTACAGCCGAAGCTGAACAACAACCAGCCACAAGTGCCACCTCTTGGCATGGGGCAGGAAACTGAGTATCTCACTGCAGGTTCCTCAGGTCATTGTTCACCAAGGCTGGTGTCCTGTTGGAGAATCCAACTCAAGCATTTGGGAAACAGCTTCTTAGAAATGGCTGCTTCACCTAAGGGCGACGGGGCTTCGGGGGAGGGAGTGTTTCTCAGCAAACCCCCCTGCAGGGCACAGATCTCTGTCTAACATGGCTTGAGTTCTGCCCCTAGAGTCCTGCTGACAAAGATCATGTGATCTGCGACACAGTGTCCTGCACTGAGGACCCAGAGCCCTTTCTCTGCACATTGCAGGGATCTGAAATCGTTTTTCAGCCCCTACTGTCGCTCCATCTTGGAGAAGCTGGGCTTGTTCGGGGCTGAATTTTGGATGCCAGGGTCAGATCCTGCAGCCGTTGCTCAGGATTCTGGCAGCAGTCATTGGCAGTGCTGTCTGAGCAATAGCTGCACGAATGGTCCTAGGGAATGGGCTTAGGGACTGCTGCTCAGGGTCTGTCCAGCCATGCAACTGTCCGAGACTGAGTACCCCAGGGCTTCCAGTCTCTTGGGGCCACTGACTCCCCAGGCTTCCTGTCTCAGTGTTGGGTCCAAGGAGCCAGTTGGCCTGGGAATCTGGAAGCTCTCAGGTTCCTCTGAGGGATTCCAGTTGCATGGCTGGACAGACCCTAAGCAACAGTCCCTAAGCCCATTCCCTCCTAGACCCATTCCTGTAGCCATTGCTCAGACAGCACTGCCAAGGACCGCTGCCAGCACCCTGAGCAATGGCTGCAGGATTTGGCCCTGCCACACGAAATTCAGCCCCGAACAATGATAGGATCATAGAATCATAGAACATCAGGGTTGGAAGGGACCTCAGGAGGTCATCAAGTCAACTCCCTGCTCAAAGCAGGACCAATCTCCAACCAATCATCCCAGCCAGGAACAATCCCCAACTAATGCAGGGGAAAAAAACTCTGTTGCCCCAGAAGGAATTATGTGGCTTGAATGAAAGAGGAGGCTATTCCAGGCCAGCTTCCACTGCCACTAGGCTCTTAGATATTGTAGGTCACATGTCTGTGCTATAAATACATATTTGATTTGGCAAATATCTTGGGACACACTTTGGGCCTCAGCCCTGCCTTGTTTTTAGCCAAGGGCCCTTCCAGAGATGTTGCCATTGTGTAAGATCCAGGCTGGGTTGTGTTCTCCCTCTGTGGGGTCAGTTAGAGTATATTGTCAGGGTGGTTTGTTCAGAGGTGAGATCTTTGCTGGGCTCACAACGCTGGAGACCTGATTGAATTATTTAGCCCCAGAGGAGGTGCTTACTGGGCTGTAGCCACATCAAGCTGTAGAGCTGGCAGGGGCTTTCAGTCCCTGATCCCATTTAATCCTTCCCCGCTCAGCCAAGCCTGCCACAGGAGTGGAGCAGGAAGTGCCCATTTGCGGAGTGGATCTGAGTCTGCTAGGAACTGCCGAGAGAGCTAGCAATGCAGAAATCCAGTGACGGAACATGAAAATCGGTGCTCGATAATGCAGTGATGGCTCATGATAAACATAAAGAGATTGTTCTGCATGGAGATATAGAGACAGAAAATGTCCAAAAATTTCTAGCACTGCAGGATCAAATATTTTGTAAGTTTGCTATTGACTTTTTTTCTTTATTAGAAAATGTTGTCTTTTCATTGAGTGATTAGAGAGGTTGAAGTGTTCACCTACTGGCTTTTGAACGTGATGATTCTTGATGTCAGATTTGTGTCCGTTTATTCTTTTGCGTAGAGACTGTCCGGTTTGGCCAATGTACATGGCAGAGAGCCCCAGAGGGGGTGCTTACTGGGCTGTAGTCACGTCAAGCTGTAGATCTTCACCTCTCAGCCAAGCCTGCCACAGGAGTGGAGCAGGAAGTGCCCATCTGTGCAGTGGATCCGTCTCTGCTTGGAACTGCCGAGAGAGCCAGCAATGGAGAAATGCAGTAACGGAACATAAAAATCGGTGCTCGGTAATGCAGTGATGGGGTCATGAGAGAGATAAAGAGATTCATGTGAATGGAGATATATCTATAGATAATGGCCAAAAATTTCTAGCTCTGCAAGATCAAATGCTTTGTGAGTTTGTTATTGACTTTTTTTCTTTATTAGAAAATGTTGTCTTTTCATAGAAGTCCCCCAAATTTCCAAACGTTGGGATTTTTACAACAGAGAACCAATCATTCTCTGCTGAAAACTTCGGAAAACTGTAAAATTCCAACCAAAATTTCCTCCTCCGCAAGGAAAAAAAATCAGCGTTTAGATAGATAGATAGGTAGATAGATAGATAGATAGAGAGATAGATAGATAAAGACATTCCATGGAAATTTGCTTAACTGAAAACACAAATTTTCTTTTAAAAAAGTTAAAGCAGAACATTATTGTCCAGTGTTTGAAGCACTAATATGGTCCAATGATACCATAATTTCAAACGCTGCCATTCTGTTACATCCATTTTTATTTCTGTTTCAAAGACAGAACAGGAGAATGGCCGAACAGAGTGAACAGCAGAGCTGACAGTCCAGGGAATGCAGCTGTACCTAATAGACATTCTAAAACCTTGAAACTCAGAGTCTGGATTGAATCAAGCAGTGGCAGCCTGTCTATTGGGACCTTGCCCAAGGACATTAAGGGCATAACTACACCACTGCTGGGAGCATGCTTCCAAACTCATGTAGGCGACTTCCCTAGCTCATGGCGGAGTAGATGGGGGCAGCACAGAGAGCAGCTCAGTGTAGCCACCTCAGTACAAATCCGCCTGAGCTCTGTGGGTACGCAGTGAGATGGAGTCGGAGCTCGTGCCCAGACTACCTCTGGCTACATGGTTATGTTTTGTGCAGTAACTTGAGTAGAGTTACCCCATGTCCATCGACTGCAGCAGGGAAGGTGTTCCCCTCTGCTGCGTAGCTGGTCCCCCAGGAGGTCAATGGGACAGGAATCCAGGCCTCCTGGTCTATCACCATGTCCAGTGTACAACACTGAGCACAAAGTCTGTAAATGGGTTCACAGTGCAAATGCATGATAAGACACAGCCCATCCCCCACAGAGCTGATAAATGATAAGTCAGAGAAAGGGATGGAGGGGAAACAGAGGCATGGGAGGAGGAAGTGACTGGCCCAAGGTCACACAGCAGGTCACTGGCAGAGACAAGAAGAAAAGCCAAGTCTCCTGACAGCCTCTGACCCACACAGAACAGAGTTTGGGTAGGAATTGTTACAGACAAGATAGCACTTAGCACACTCAGCGAGTCTGTCATATTTCCCTAGAAAGTGGGAATTGGGCTGTCTTGGATTCCTAGTACTTAGTTTCGTGACCAAGTTTTTCCTCTGTTATTTGACACAGTTGAGGGGCCGTCTAAGCTCGATCTGTGGGGGGTTTTTTTTGCAATTCGTTCCAGTCTTTATTGCATTTGTTCGATGACATCTTGGGCCAGATCCCCAGATGGTGCAAACTGATGCAGACCCATGGATTTTAGGGGAGTTGTGCTAATTGACACTAGTGCGATAACACACCTGAGTAGTGAACTGATTGTATGTAGTACTTGTACTACATGTTGGTCTCAGAATATTAAATAGACAAGGTTGTTGAGGGAGTATGTGAGGTTTTAAAGCTTGTCTCTCTCGCCCACGGAAGCTGATCCAATAGCAGCTCTTACTTCACTCACCTTATCTCTCTAGTGCTCTGATTGTCAGCAGTGAGGAGCACTCTCTGCTCTTGGTCAATAGAAGGATGGAACGAGTGCTGTGTACATTTAACAGTAGATCATGGGACATTACTCAGAAGGAATCAAGGCCATTCCCTATGACACTCGAATCCTGACTATGAACCTTCTCCTTCCCTCCACAGCCATCACACAACATGCTGAGGAAGAAAATGTCCAACCGAACCACCGTGACCGAGTTCCTTCTGCTGGGATTCTCTGATGTTCGTGAGCTGCAGATTTTGCACTTTGTGATGTTTCTGCTGCTTTACCTGGCAGGCCTTATCGGGAACCTTCTCATATTCACAGCTATATCCCTCGACCGCCATCTTCACACCCCCATGTACTTCTTCCTGATGAATCTGTCCATTGTGGACCTTGGATTCATCTCTGTCACCATCCCCAAATCCATGGCCAATTCCCTCATGAATACCAGGGTGATTTCTTATCCTGGATGTGTCACCCAAGTCCTTCTCTTCATGTTCCTTGGTTCATCTGATCTCGGCATCCTGACTGTCATGGCGTATGACCGATATGTCGCCATCTGCCAACCACTTCACTACGAGAGAGTGATGAACAGGACAGCTTGTGTGCAAATGGCAGCCAGTGCCTGGGTCAGTGGTATTCTTTACTCAGCACTACACACTGGGAGCACATTTTCAATATCCTTCTGTGGAGGTAACAGAGTGGATCAGTTCTTCTGCGACATCCCCCAGCTACTCAAACTCTCCTGCTCTGACTCAGACCTCAGTGAAAGAGGGGTTATTGCATTTTGTACGTGCTTAGTCTTAAGCTGCTTTGTTTTAATAATTGTGTCATATGTTCAGATCTTCAAAACTGTTCTTAGAATCCCCTCTGAGCAGGGCCGGCATAAAGCCTTCTCCACCTGCCTGCCTCACCTCACTGTTGTCTGCTTGTTTGTTTTCGCTGGCGTCTTTGCCTACCTGAAACCCACCTCCAGTACCACATCACGTCTGGATCTCGTGGTGGATGTTTTCTATTCAGTGATGCCTCCAGTGATGAATCCGATCATCTACAGCATGAGGAACAAGGAGATCAAAGCTGCCCTGAGGAAACTGATCGTTGAGTTGTTATTCATCATCAATAAAATGTCCATCTTTCTCCTTTGATTTTAATTTCCTTCTGTGCTTCCTTGCAAATATAATCAAATTATGAAACAATTGTCTCCACGAGAACATGGTTTTTTTAAAAAAAGTTTGCCATCTCTTTATACTAAAAGGGGAATTTGCACTGGCAAAAATGAAAACACCACTCAAGTCAATAGACCTAATGTAAATGTATACCAATGTAAATAATATCGTTATCTATCTTTGCCTGTCTATATATCTATCACAGAATTGTGTACTGCCACCCATCGCCATGCTATGTTAGCATTGTCTACTTAAAATCATTAGCCATTTCAAAGTCCTTAGTGAACCTCAGGGAGTGTATGACTCTTCTTTTTTGGAGTAAAGATTGGATTTCAGTATCAGTGCAGTAGCTGTTTGGTTTTTCCCTCTGCCTGTGTTTTTTTAGTTTATTTTGATAGGTTGATTTCTTCCTTTTTTCAAAGTGTGTTTAAGGTGGGAATGACTGGGTAGATGGTAAGTGTTCACTTAGAGAGCATTGTCGATGTTTTGATATCTAGTGGGGGTGCCCATATATTATCTGTTGGATGGGGTTTTCTGAGCGAGCTGAAAGTTTTCTTCCCACAATGATAAAGGTGTGCACAAAAGTGTCTGCATTGTTGAGTTTCTGTTAAAGTAATTACATGAATAGGGCTAAGATAGCATTGTGCTTTTAATGATGTGTTAGGGAACCAAGAGCCTTAGGTAGATGTCTTTTCATTATTGTATGCCTAAATAAATCAATGCTGTGTCATTCATGCTACGGTGGGAAAGGGTTGTTTGTGTTTGCAGAAGAGAAAACTGTGGAGTATTTCTTAAAGACAGTCAGACAGAATAATGAGGCCAATTTTGACCTCCCTTTAAATCACTGGGATTTAGCCACTAACTTGAAATGTATTACGATTTGGCTAATGGCCAAAACACATAAAGATACAAGAATGGGCAATGGTAGCCAGGAGAAAGTGAGTGCAACAGAGATGAATGGGTACATTTCCCATCTCAGGTTTCAGACGAGTAGCCGGGTTAGTCTGTATCAGCAAAAAAAAAAAGAGGATTCCTTGTGGCACCTTAGAGACTTACCAACCTTGCCATGCAGACTGTCCAGAGCCAGGTACCTGAGAGCTTCCAGATTCCAAGGCCAACTGACTCCTTGGAACCAACACTGAGACGGGAAGCCTTGGGAGCCAGTGGTCCCAAGAGACTGGAATCCCTGGGGTACCCAGTCTGGGACAGTTGCATGGCTGGACAGACCCTGAGCAGCAGTCCCTAAGCCCATTCCCTAGGACCATTCATGCAGCCATTGCTCAGACAGCACTGCCAATAACTGCTGCCAGAATCCTGAGCAACGGCTGGAGGATCTGACCCTGGCATCTAAAATTCAGCCCCCCACAAGCCCAGCTTCTCCAAGATGGAGCAACAGTAGGGGCTGAAAAACGGTTTCAGCTTCGGCTGTAATATATGGAAAGTTTAACTGGAGCGTGGTCCAAACACATGACTTAGAAACAGACTAGAATTGCAACAAGCCTCCTCTTTACCCTGGCCTATAGGCTGTTTAGCTCATTCCTGGCCATGAGTGGTGCATTTGCTGTTGGCCATCTCTGTGGCGTAGCTCCATCACCTACATGAGGACATGGCACACTGAGGACCATCCAACAGCTCCCATCCAGTGTCCACCTCCAGGATGGATGATGAGCCCTAGACAGGCCATAGAAGGAGAGGAGAGGGGGGTGGTCCCCAGGAGAAACAGCTGGAATTTCAGTCTCCAACCCCACCCTTTCCCTCTCTACACACAAAAGGGTCTTTCAAAAGACACCCCAGATCCTAACTAAACAAACGAAACTCTGACAGGCCAAACCCTCAGATGATGTAAATCAGCCATAGCACAATTGAAATCAAAGGGCCAGGCCATCAGTTAGCATAACCAGCCCTAGATGGAACTGTATTAATTTACACCAGCTCAGGACATGACCCTTCTTTTTTAGTGTTTGCCTCTGGGTACCGCTAAGTGACCTTCATCAAACAGCCAGGGCAACCTGAGCTGTGGGTTCCTCTGGTGGCTGCATCCCAAGAGCTCCTGGTGAAACACACGGGGGAAAAAAACCTCTGTTCCCCCAGAAGTAATTATGTGGTGTGAGTGAAAGAGGAGGCTATCCCAGGCCAGCTGAGCTTCTGGTGCCACTAGGCTCCCAGCTATTGTAAGTCACGTCTGTGATATAAATACATATTTGATTTGGCAAATATCTTGGGACACTCTTTGGGCCTCAGCCCCACCTTGGTTTTAGCCAAGCGCCCTTCCAGAGATGTTGCCATTGTGTAAGATCCAGGCTGGGTTGTGTTCTCCCTCCGTGGGGTCAGTTAGAGTATATTGTCAGGCTGGTTTGTTCAGAGGTGAGATCATTGCTGGGCTCACAACGCTGGAGATCTGATTGAATTATTTAGCCCCAGAGGAGGTGCTTACTGGGCTGTAGCCATGTGAATCTATAGAGCTGGGAGGGGCTTTCAGTGCCTGATCCCATTTAATCCTTCCCCTCTCAGACAAGCCTGCCCCAGGAGTGGAGCAGGAAGTGCCCATTTGCGGAGTGGATCCGTGTCTGCTTGGAACTGCCGAGAGAATCAGCAACGCAGAAATCCAGTGACGGAACATGAAAATCGGTGCTGGATAATGCAGTGATGGGTTCATGAGAGAGATAAAGAGATTGTTGTGCATGGAGATATATCGATAGATAGTGGCCATTAATTTCTAGCACTGTAGGATCAAATGCTTTGCAAGTTGGGAAAAGCCTTCCAAAGATTAACACAGTAAGTTTGCTATTGACTTTTTTTCTTTATTAGACAATGTTGTCTTTTCATAGAAGTCCCCCAAATTTCCAAACGTTGGGATTTTTGCAACAGAGAACCAATCGTTCTCTGCTGAAACTGCTGCAAACTGAAAAATTCCATGCAAAAACTCCCCCTCCCCAAAGAAAAAAAAACAGCTTTTCAGAGTCTGGGTTGAATCAAGCAGTGGCAGCCTGTCTGTCTAGACCTTGCTCAAGGATATTAAGGGCACATCTACACCACTGCTGGGAGCATGCTTCCAAACTCATGTAGGCAACTTCAATAGCTCATAGCAGAGTAGATTGGGGCAGCACAGAGAGCGGCTCGGTCTAGCCACCTCAGTACAAACCTGCCTGAGCTCTGTGGGTACATAGTGGGATGGAGCCAGAGCTGGTGCGCAGGCTACCTCTGGATACATGGGTATGTTTGTGCAGTAACGTGAACAGAGCTACCCCATGTCCATCGATTGGAGCTCGGAAGGTGTTCCCCTCTGCTGCGTAGACGAACCCCTGGGAGGTCAATGGGACAGTAATCTAGACATCCCCGTCTATCACCATATCCAGTGTACAACACTGAGCACAAAGTCTGTAAATGGGTTCACAGTGCAGATACATAATAAGACACAGCCCATTCCCCACAGAGCTCATAAAATAAAAGTCAGAGGAAGGAATGAAGGGGAAACAGAGGCTTGGGGAGAGAAATTGACTGGCCCAAGGTGACACAGCAGGTCACTGGCAAAGACAAGAACAAAATCCAAGTGTCCTGACTGCCTCTGACCTGCACAGACCAGAGATATAAATTCAGAGAGGAAAACAACTCAACCTAGCAGTAATTGTGCAACGCTTCTAGCCCATCTTTAATCAGAGATGAGAGTGTTGCTGGGATTGGTGCCATCAATCAATTTGTAACCAAGCGGCAGGTCATCTATAAACAGAGTTTGGGGAGGAATTGTTACAGACAAGCTAGCACTTAGGACGCTCAGCGAGTCTGTCATATTTCCCTAGAAAGTGGGAATTGGGCTGTCTTGGATTCCTAGTACTTTAGTTTCGTGACCAACTTTTTTCTCTGTTCTTTGACAGAGTTGAGGGGCCATCTATGCTCGATCTGTGGGATTTTTTTTGGAATTTGTTCCAGTCTTTAATGCATTTGTTCAAGTGACATCTTGGACCAGATCCCCAGATGGTGCAAACTGATGCAGTCCCATGGATTTGATGGGAGTTGTGCTAATTGACAGTAGTGCGATAACACACCTGAGTAGTGGTCTGATTGTATGCAGTACTTGTATCCATGTTGGTCCCAGAATATTAAATAGACAAGGTTGGTGAGGGAGTATGTGAGGTTTTAAAGCTTGTCTCACCCACGGAAGCTGATCTAATAACATCTATTACCTCACTCACCTTATCTCTCTAGTGCTCTGACTGTCAGAGGAAAGATGGGAGGAGTGCTGTGTACAATTAACAGTAGATCATCGGACATTACTCAGAAGGAATCAAGGCCATTCCCTATTACACTCAAATCCTGACTATAGACCTTCTCCTTCCCTCCACAGCCATCACACAACGTGCTGAGGAAGAAAATGTCCAACCGAACCACCGTGACCGAGTTCCTACTCCTGGCATTCTCTGACGTTAGGGAGCTGCAGATTTTGCACTTTGTGATGTTTCTGCTGCTTTATCTGGCAGGCCTTATCGGGAACCTTCTCATAATCACAGCTATATCCCTTGACCACCATCTTCATACTCCCATGTACTTCTTCCTGGTCAATCTGTCCATTCTGGACCTTGGATTCATCTCTGTCACCATCCCCAAATCCATGGCCAATTCCCTCCTGAACACCAGGGTGATTTCTTATCCTGGATGTGTCGCCCAAGTCTTTCTCTTCATGTTCCTTGGTTCATCTGATCTCGGCATCCTGACTGTCATGGCGTACGACCGATACGTCGCCATCTGCCAACCACTTCACTACGAGAGAGTGATGAACAGGACAGCTTGTGTGCAAATGGCAGCCAGTGCCTGGGTCAGTGGTATTCTTTACTCAGCACTACACACTGGGAGCACATTTTCAATATTCTTCTGTGGAGGTAACAGTGTGGATCAGTTCTTCTGCGACATCCCGCAGCTACTCAAACTTGCCTGTTCTGACTCAGACCTCAGTGAAAGAGGGGTTATTGCCTTTGGTACTTTCTTAGTCTTAAGCTGCTTTGTTTTAATAATTGTGTCATATGTTCAGATCTTCAAAACTGTGCTGAGAATCCCCTCTGAGCAGGGCCGGCATAAAGCCTTCTCCACCTGCCTGCCTCACCTCACTGTTGTCTGCTTGTTTGTTTTCGCTGGCGTCTTTGCCTACCTGAAGCCCACCTCCAGCTCCATATTACGTCTGGATCTCATGGTGGATGTTTTCTATTCCGTGGTGCCTCCAGTGATGAATCCGATCATCTACAGCATGAGGAACAAGGAGATCAAAGCTGCCTTGAGGAAATTGATCAGAGAGCTGTTATTCATCATCAATAAAATCCATCTTTCTCCTTTGATTTTAATTTCCTTCTGTGCTTCCTTGCAAATATAATCAAATTATGAAATAATTGTCTCCACGAGAACATTGTTTGCCATCTCTTTATGCAAAAAGGGGAATTTGCCCTGGCAAAAATGAAAACACCACTCAAGTCAATGGACCTAATGTAAATGCATACCAATGTAAATAATATCATTATCTGCCTGTTTGCCTGTCTCCCTATCTATCACAGAATTGTGTACTGTCACCCATCACCATGCTATGTTAGCACCTTCTACATAAAATCATTAGCCATATCAAAGTCCTTAGTGAACTTCACGGAGTGTCCGGCTCTTCTTTTTTGGCGTAAGAATTGGATTGCAGTAACAGTGAAGTAGTTGTTTGGTTTTTGCCTCTGCCTCTGTTTTTTTGTTGTTGTTTATTTTTGGTGGGTTGATTTCTTTCTTTTTTTCTTCATCCGATGAAGTGGGTTCTTAACCCACGAAAGCTTATGCTGAAATAAATTTGTTAGTCTCTAAGGTGCCACAGGTATTTTTCTTGTTTTCTTTCTGTTTTCAGTGTTTTTAAGGTGGGAATGACTGGGCAGATGGTAAGTGTTCACTTAGAGAGCATTGTCGATGTTTTGATACCTATTGGGGATGCCCATATATCATCTGTTTGATGAGGTTTTCTGAGCGAGCTAAAAGTTTTCTTCCCACAATGATAAAGGTGTGCACAAGAAGTGTCTGCATGGTTGAGTTTCTCTTGAAATAATTATAATAGGGCTGGGATAGCATTATGCGTTTAATGAATTGTTAGGAAACCAATAGCATTCGGTAGACATCTTTTCATTATGTATCCCTAAATAAATAAATCAATGCTGTGTCATTCGTGCTATGGTGGGAAAGGGTTGTTTGTTTGTTTGTGTTTTTTGAAGAGAATGTTGTGGAGTATTTCTTAAAGACAGTCAGACAGGATAATGAGGCCAGTTTTGACCCCCTTTAAATCACTGGGATTTAGCCACTCACATCAAATGGATCATGATTTGGCTAATGGCCAATACACACAAAGGTCCAAGAATGGGCAATGGTGCCCAGTAGATAGTGAGTGCAACAGAGATGCCTGGGTAAATTCCCCATCTCAGGTTTGAGAGGAGTAGCCGTGTTAGTCTGTATCAGCAAAAGCAATGAGTATTCCTTATGGCACCTTAGAGACTAAACAATTTCTTTGGGCATAAGCTTTCATGGGCTATAACCGAATTCATCAGATGCATGGAGTGAAAAATACAGTAGGCTGTATATTTATACCTTCTGTATATTTATATCTTCTGTATATTTATACCTGTCTACTGTATTTTTCACATCATGCATCAGATGAAGTGGTTTTTAGCCCACGAAAGCTTTTGCCCAAATACATTTGTTAGTCTCTAAGGTGCCACAAGGACTCCTCGGTGTTTTCCCCATCTCAGCTAATCCTGTGCTAATGCAGAGTAACTCCATCAACATCGCTGGTTTGATACTGTCCCAAAGACAAGAGGCTAAGTTCAATAGTGACAGAAACACTGGTGGATGCAGTGTTGTTGCAGCCATGTCGGTCACCGAATATTGGAGAGACACGGTGGGTGAGATAATATAGTTTATTTGACCAAGTTCTGCAGGGGAGAGAGACAAGCTTTCAAACGTATACAGAGCTCTTCTTCAGGTCTGGAGATGAGCTCTGCATAAGGTCCACCTTCTCTCGCTAATAAATACAGGTATCAGTAATTTGCCTGGTGTCATATCATTATAATATTAGTGTAAGTGGAAAACTGCCATCACATGCACTGACCTTGCATTTCATTCATCATTCATTGTAAAACTAGTAACATCCAAGCTAAGAAAGGATCTCACAAAGCAGGCCTATTATTAGTATCAGGATACCCATTTTTGTGCATGGATATATACAATTCATATATGAGGGACGAAAGCACAGCATGTGATTCGAGAGATAGATTGATAGATCGATCAATAGATAGATCGATAATGCCAATTATTGTGACTCATTTCCTCTTCATGATTGTCCATAAGTATACACGGTTAAACATTATTTACTAAAGAATATCTATGACTATCTAACTCCGCAGATCATTTACAAAAAGCTTATCATAAGTAACTGGTGTTGGAGCCATTTTCACTGGCAACCTTTTTAACATGCTCTGTTTCTCTTCCCTGAGTGGATAACTTGAACTATCACACCAGGGTTCATTAAATATGAAGGTGCTGCCAGTCTGCAACTGGTTTAAGTTGCCATGACTCCACTGACATCCGTTTAGCTTAAGAATTTACACCAGGTGAGAATTGGCTCTCAACGCTCATGATTATTAATCCATAGCTCACTTCCTTTTAGTGTTTTGCACTAAGGACCTGATGCAGCAAACCCCTTTAGAAAGTGCTTAACTTTAAACATGTGAGTAGTTCCACTGACGATTTACAGTTACAAACTCATCCTTTATTGGATTAGGGTTAGGGCTAGGTCTAAACTGGTGTCAGACCTGTCACCGCCTGAATATTTATCCTTCCCCTGTTAATCCATCTCCTACAATTGATGCATTTGAATTACTCACCCCTTCTGGGGCCTGGTTTATTAACAGAGAATAGGCGTTGTCTCAAAGCTAGAATCTCTGGGTTGGCTTGGCCCAGACTCACCAGGCTCTTATGCCCCTGCACCGCTCCTAACTCCCTCTGATGGGATCTGTTCCTGCTCTGCAGTGCAGGTCCCTCCAGGAAGGACTCCCCTCTGGCTGCTCTGGAGACCTTCTTCCCCTATATGCATCTCCTGCAGGAGGCTCCCTTCTCCCTGAAATTCTTCTACTCTTTATCTCTGGATCAGAGATCTCAGCTGGGGGTCCCTGTCTTGAATGGGAGCTCAGCTCTCCGCTCTGCAGCCTGGAAGCCCCAATAACCCTGGCTCAAGACAGGGCTCTGAGGGCTTCCAGATTCCATGCCTCGGAGCTTAGAGCCTGGAATCCCAGGGTCCATGGCTCTGGGGTAACCTTGCCATGCAGACTGTCTTGGGCCAGGAACCTGAGGGCTTCCAGATTCCCAGGCCAACTAACTCTTTGGAACCAACACTGAGACGGGAAGCCTGGGGACCCAGTGGCCCCAAGAGACTGGAATCCCTGGGGTACCCAGTCTGAGACACTTGCATGGCTGGACAGACCCTGAGCAGCAGTCCCTAAGCCCATTCCCTAGGACCATTCATGCAGCCATTGCTCAGACAGCACTGCCAATGACTGCTGCCAGAATCCTGAGCAACGGCTGCAGGATCTGGCCTGGCATCCAAAATTCAGCCCTGAACAAGCCCAGCTTCTCCAAGATGGAACAGCAGTAGAGGCTGAACAATGATTTCCGATCCCTGCAAGGTGCAGAGAAAGGGCTCTGGGTCCTCAGTGCAGGACACTGTGTCACAGATCACATGGTCTTTGTCAGCAGGACTCTAGGGGCACAATACAATCCATGTTAGACAGAGATCTGTGCCCTGCAGGGGGGTTTGCTAAGCAACACTCCCTCTCCCTAGCCCCGCCGCCCTTAGGTGTAGCAGCCATTTCTAAGAAGCTGCTTCCCAAATGCTTGAGTTGGATTCTCCAACAGGACACCAGCCTTGGTGGACACTGACCTGAGGATCCTCCAGTGAGATACTCAGTTTCCTGCCCCATGCCAGGAGGTGGCAGTTGTGGCTGGTTGTTGTTCAGCTTCGGCTGTAATTTATGGAAGGTTTAACTGGAGCGTGGTCCAAACACAGGACTTAGAACCAGAACAGAGTTGCAATCAGACTCCTCTTTACCCTGGCCTATAGTCTGTGTAGCCCATTCCTGGCCATGTGTGGGGCATTTGCTATTGGCCATCTCTGTGACGTAGCTCCATCATCTACATGAGGACATGGCACACTGAGGACCATCCAACAGCTCCCATCCAGTGTCCACCTCCAGGATGGATGATGAGCCCTAGACAGGCCATAGAAGGACAGGAGAGGGTGGTGGTCCTCAGGATAAACTGTTGGAACTTCAGTCTCCAACCCCACCCTATCCCCTTCTACTCACAAAATGGTCTTTCAAAAGACACCCCAGATCCTAACTCAACAAACTAAACCCTGACAGGCCAAACCTCAGATGATGTAAATCAGTCATAGCACAATT
Source organism: Macrochelys suwanniensis (assembly GCA_033296515.1). Classification (NCBI taxonomy): domain Eukaryota; kingdom Metazoa; phylum Chordata; order Testudines; family Chelydridae; genus Macrochelys; species Macrochelys suwanniensis. The sequence goes on along the minus strand of CM065786.1, from coordinate 40,259,217 downwards.
GAAATCAAAGGGCCAGGCCATCAGTCGGCATAACCAGCCCTAGATGGAACTGTATTAATTTACACCAGCTCAGGACATGACCCTTCTTTTTTAGTGTTTGCCTCTGGGTACCGCTAAGTGACCCTCTTCAAACAGCCAGGGCAGCCTGAGATGTGGGTTCCTCTGGTTACTGCATCCCAAGAGCTGCTGGTGAAATCACACGGGGGAAAAAAAACTCTGTTCCCCCAGAAGGAATTATGTGGTGTGAGTGAAAGAAGAGGCTATTCCAGGCCAACTGAGTTTCTGGTGCCACTGGGCTCTTAGCTATTGTAGGTCACATGGCTGTGTTATAAATACATATTTGATTTGGCAAATAGCTTGGGACACTCTTTGGGCCTCAGCCCCACCTTGTTTTTAGCCATGGACCCTTCCAGAGATGTTGTCATTGTGTAAGATCCAGGCTGGGTTGTGTTCTGCCTCTGTGGGGTCAATTAGAGTATATTGTCAGGGTGGTTTGTTCAGAGGTGAGATCATTGCTGGGCTCACAACACTGGAGACCTGATTGAATTATTTAGCCCCAGAGGATAGCATGTGCTTTCAATGATGTGTTATGGAACCAAGAACCTTAGGTAGATGTCTTTTCAATAACCATAAAGTATTAAGGTTACTGTATATGAGAGATGCATCGTGGTGTGAAGAATTAGCGGCCTTAGTGTGTGTGTGTGTGTGTGTGTGTGTGTGTCAGTGTGAGGGCCACTGAAAGACGCCAAGAGAGCCCTGAGAAGTGGTCAGCTCTTGACCAGGGATTTCTCTAATGCAAGATCAGTGGCTGCATCGTAGTGGATCGGTAAAAGATCCGACCCAAGGCTGATGTCTCTGCATTGCATGCCCAGGGTTCTGCCTGGGTCTAGGATTGTGAGACCCCATCTTTCTTCCCTTTTCTTCTCCCTGTCTGAACCACTGACTAGTGTAATCACCTCACTGGCGTCAATTAGAGTATGCGGCTTCGTCTTTCTGAGGCTAGCCGACGCTCTTTGCTCTTTTCTGAAGGGGGTGTAGGAGGGTTGTGGACATCCTATAGATCTTTCCTGTGTGAGTGCCTGAGGAGACAGAGTGAGAATTTCCTTAGCTCATGAGCTGCTGAGGAGACAGGGCAGCTCCCCCGGTGTGTGTGGTTGGAAAATGGGTGGGGGACAGTCTAAGAATTCCCCCTCACCCTCAAAGGGTACCCCTTCATACCACTTGTATGTGTATTATGGTCCTAGAACTTGCAGGTATTTAGAAAATTGGAATTTTTACATGCGTGATAATCCATCTAAACAATTCCCACTAGAAGGTACCTTCGATTTAGAAAAAATTATGTACCTTAGAGGAACCCTTACATTACCAAAACGTCTCTGATACACAATGGGAGCAATTTGTCTATAGCATCCGGATGTCTCCCTGCCCAAACCACTTCGTTAGCGCCCTCTGCTCCTTTATATTCCCAATTAGTTAAGGAGGGAAAGGAACGGGTTAATTTGACAATTCTGCTTGGCCCAGAGATAAAGAGAAAGCTGCTTTGCATTCAAGGTCAAGAATCGACACAGACCATGACAAGTACAAAGACAAACTGCTTTCAGCCCCAGCTGGCTGTGAAAAAATATAGACAGAGGTAAACCAAAGGCAATACAAGTTACAGGACTGAGATTACATTTGTAAAGCTTGGCTGCCCACTGAGACCCAACAGTCTGCCTTTGCGGCCCTGGAGCCGGTGTGGTTTGGTGACGCTGAAGAAGACATAGGCAGCCGGCCTGGACTGGAATACTGAGCAAAAGTCTCTGAAAGGGATGCCCCAAGAGACCCCAAGGGAAAACACTCAAGAGCGGAAGCAATTTGGAGATTTTTGCTGCGTACCTCTGGACAACCTGTGCACAGGATAACCTCCATCCACCTCTCTCTCTCTGTCTCTCCTATCCTGGGTCTGGCCAGCCCGGGACAACGTGTTTGTGAGTATGAAAGAAAAAGGTTGCAGGTGGGTCTGCCCCTGGTCGTAGCAAGACTGGGCAATGAGAGGAGTTAGAAAAAGGGAAGAGATGTGTACCTGACAGCTAGAGAGAAAAATTAAACAGTTGAATGCCAATTGGTTAGGCGTTCTGTCCAGGTGGCAAGCCTTACGGGGGATAATTCGGGTGACCCTTGTGAGTGATATTGTTAAGAAAAGAAACCAGAAGAAGGGAAAGGATTTGAGTTTGTTTTAGTAACAGATAGCAGATAAAGGCTCTGGTAAAGAGGAAGAACGACAGTGCCCCACGCTGAGCCTTAGGGTACATCCACACTACCCGCCCGATTCGTTGGGTAGTGATCGATGTTCTGGGATCGATTTATCGCGTCTCGTCTAGACGTGATAAATCGATCCCAGAAGCGCTCCCCGTCGACTCCAGAACTCCAGCTCCGCGCAAGGAGTAAGCGGAGTCGACGGGGGAGCCTGCCTGCGCCATGTGGACCCGCGGTAAGTACTTTTAAAATCGATCTAAGGTACTTCGACTTCAGCTACGGTATTCAGGTAGCTGAAGTTGCGTATCTTAAATCGATTCCCCCCCCCTCTAGTGTGGACCAGGCTTTAGGGTGGCTCTGTGTGGTCGAGCTGTCACTTTGCTGGGGGGTGCACAAAAGAAACAGTTACACCTTGTGTAGAAATTGATGTGGCTAGTGTGGTGGAAATTGAATTGTGGAGGGAATGTGCATTTTTCCCCAGACCATGTGCAGTGTGTTTTGAAAGCAGGAGTTAAAAGTTAAAAGTTGATTGTGTCCTTTTGAGATAGAGTCTCTAAGCGGCTAATAACTTTGAATTCAAAAGCAAGCCGAGAACGTCTGTGTTAATGCAAATCACCTAAAAGATAGAAGCCCTTGAAATTTGATCTGCCTATGAGAAACACAGAAAAGATATGGGGGTAATTTTTCTGTTTGCCTGAAATTAGCAAGGGTATTTATATAAGAAATAAATGTTTTAAATAATGACCGACTGCCCAGTAAGGGTAGACCTATGTTCTTTCTGTCTTTCAAAAAATCAGAGAAAACTGATGCCAGCTGAAAAGCAATCAACATACCCTGCATTTACTGGCACAATAGGAATTATGTTCTGTGTTTTATGTCCTGTCTTGTGATGTTTGTCTTGTGGCCCGAATTGTTGTGTTTAATATTTTTATAGGATAGTCTAGTTCAAAATCAAATAGAAGGGTTAAATCAAAATGCAGATACTTGCTTTATCCAATTTGGAATACCAAGTGTTTTGGATACCATTAGGAAATATTAAGGTTTTAATATATGTGAGCAAAAGGGGACTGCTGCAGTTAATGAAACAGTGGATGTTTTTTTCCCTGTTTGTAGTCTTAGATCTGTTGTGTTCCTTCCTGCTGGCTTTGCTATTTTTGCAGGCCTGTACAGTTTTGGGGCATATTTGAGCCCCGCTCTTTCTTGTCTGTCAGCCAAGTTTCGGCTGTGAACAGTGTACTTGGGCAGAAGCCAAGTTTCGGCATCTTCGAATTGAGCTTTTTCACTGCAGAGTTGAATTTATTCATTCTCTGCTCCTTTCGTCTTCTTTATTTCCTCCCTCGACCTCTTGAAGCTGTAAAGGAATTTTCCACTTTCCACTTACACACCTTTGCCTGTCTTCAAAATGCTTTGTGATGTTTGGAGTAATATTGGTCATAAACAGTGCTGATCTGCCTTTCCTGAAGATTCACTGAGGGAGGAGGGTCAGCAATATAATATTGGAATAATATTGCCAGCAATATAATATTTGAAAAGTAGTTGAAGTTAGAAAAGCAACATACCCTCTGGGACCATTTGTAAATATTCAGATTGATTTTATTCAAATGTTTCAATGTTGTAATTATGAATATGTGTTAGTTTTAGTTGATGTATTTTCAAACTGGGTTGAGGCCTTTCCCTGTAGAAAGGCAGATGCCAAGACCATTGTGAAGCTTCGGCTTAAGAACTTTGTACCACGATTTGGCATCCCGGTGAGTATCAACAGTGATCGTGGAACTTATTTTACTGGACAGATTGTAAAGGAGTTATGTGCAACCTTGCAGATCCAACACAACCTCTTCTGTCCCCACCACCCGCAGTCTGCTGGGACAGTGGAACGTCAAAGTGGGATTTTGAAAAATAAACTGGCCAAGATCTGTGCTAAACCAAACGTAAAATGGCCACATGTCCTGCCATTAGCATTGATAAGCATGAGGGCCACTCCCAACCTCAAGACTGGAATTAGCCCATATCAGATCCTGACAGGGCGCCCGATGTGACTACCAGCTGCGCCCCACTGATCCTTCCCCAGATGGACATTCATTTGATGGATAATATAATGCTTAATTATTGCCAGGCACTAATTAAATGTGTTAGGTCTCTTTATACACAGGTGAAAGAAGCACTACCAAAGGATCCTGAGCAACCCTGCCACGCGCTGGAACCAGGAGACTGGGTCTTCATAAAGGTCCATCAGCGAAAGACCACCCTGACCCCATGATGGAAAGGCCCTTACCAAGTCCTGTTGACCACTAACACCACTGTGAGGTGCCAAGAACGGACTGCCTGGACCCATGCTTCTCACTGCAAAAAAGACCCCTTCACCTCGAGATGATCCTCTGACTACTCATCAGCCTGTCTCTCCTTCTGGCACTACTTTTCCTCCTTTTGGATAACAGGAGAAAAGGACACGGTGAAGTGCTAGTAACCTCTCCCTTGTCCATTGACAGAACCACCATACATTCACCATCTGCTGGAGGAACCCAGCTAGTACAGGGTGACGTGCTGGTAGCCTCTCCTCTGTGTGATGCTGAACCACAATTGTTCCAGGAGAGAAGAAAACAGTACATTTGCTCCGCTGAAATTTCCAAAGCCCAGGACTTTTGACTACAAAGGACATTAAGAATTGGCCCTGGTGGAAGAGAAGGAGTATCGTAAGCTGACAGGGAGGAACTTGTGGGGACCGTGCTTGGGAATGTGGAATTGAGTGGTGGTTATTCCGGGGACTGGGCTTTGTGCTTACAAATAAGTACCATGAAAATGTACTGCCCTCCCTAATTGGCTTCCCGATGATGAGTACCAAAGACACCTTGCTGCCACGAACATTACTCCCACCAGCCCCTCCACCTTTGGTGGTTCCTGGAGTTTGTAAATTGTTAATGAAAGAGGCCCTTATTGCTATTTGATCACCCAGTTAGTGAATAATTAAACATATACCCAAAGAGTTTGTTCTGCCACCGGAAAGTTTACCTGTACTGAAATTGTTCCAATAACTAATAATTTAACCTGTACCATATTACAATATACCCCTTCTTATGCCATTAATGTTAATGCCTCTCAGAAGTATATGAAAGTGGTTATCCAACAGATGTGGTATAGTACTGTACCAAAAAAGAGATGTATTAGGATATTGATGGACTGAAATTAATGCTATATTAGGAACTGTAAAATTCACACTGCCCTTATCCAGTTTCCAGATCACCTCTACATATCCAAATTGCTCAAGAGGGGCTGCCATTAGGTTAGCAGTACAAGGGGCCTGGGTTTCCTCTAGGAAGAAGAGGGACTTAGCTGGATCCCTATGGGATGGGGCCAAGAGTGCAGCAACCATTTGGAATATTTTTTAAAAAACAAGAACACGACGAGAAATTAGGACAACTGGAAAGAACCACAGGCCTTATTTCTGGAGCACAGCTGACCCAAGTACAGGCTGGAGTTGGTGAGTTACATGTTATTTCCACCCTGAGTTCAATGACCCAGAAGCTGTTGACAGAGATGGTACTGAATATCACTGAGGCTGGGAAGGCATTGCAGTGGGATCTGGCTTGCTCAGGAATTCAGGATTTCCTGAATGACCAGCTGATGGCCATTCGGAGTAAACTAGAGCATCAGGCCTGGCCTACTGCCCTTACAGACACTTCAGGAGTATCATCTGATCTGTGGCCATGGAGACACACTGGGAGATTCTCTGGGTGGAAGTGCGAACGTTCGCAGTGTACCTTTAAAGCATATGGACCGGTTGGAGGGGTGTGGGCTCCCACATACCAAATCCTGCCGGGTCCGTGGGGAGGATGTATGTGGGACTGGGTAATTCACCGAGACATTTGGGAACTTAGACTACCTGGTATGCCTAATCGATTTTTAGTCAGTGCCCCTAGAATAATACCCGACATTTAGATAGGAATAGAGAGTCAATGGACCAAGCTAATGACAGCTGTGTGCATGTTGAGGCCACCAGCTTACAAGATATACATTTTGATCTCACCATTGCCACAGGCAATCATGTTATTTATTGGCCTGCAGATAGAATTTTACAATCAGCCCTTAGGTTTCAGATACCCTTTAATTGGACCACCCTAGTACCTGATCGATTCCACAATTTACTTTCACTCCTACCAGAGATTCAGAAAATTTCTAAATTACAAGGGCAAATTCATATGCTTCAATATATATATTATGTTGAAAAGTTTGTTTCATACAGCTTAAAGAGTATCTACTTTATGTACTAAGTATGATGCTTTGTGACTAAAACTGTCTAACAACCCCATCATATTGTCACTGTGGGAATGCTATTGCTTGTATTGTTGTTTATTTTAGGATTATGTTATTGTAATGGACGCAATAATAATAATACTTTCCATGTCCATGCTAACCATGCACTGTCACTGCATCCAATTAAAACCCCTAAGGTTGAAGTGTTTGATGTAGAGTCTGAAATACAAGATCTAATGAGAATGGAAGTCTAACATTGATAGTTGTGCTAGAATCACAAAACGGGTGAGTGTGGAAGTCGGTAGAGGGAATTTGGATGCAGGCCTCTATATGAGCAAAAGTCAGGCTAACTCTAGCTGTAATAACACAAGATTTGTAGAAGCAGGGCTCACGTCAGAAGCAGGTGGGAAGACAGCAGAGTAGAGTCAGCATGACCCAGCCTTGAGATAGCTATGTTTTGAGAACAGAAGTGAGAAAATACAGGAATGGGCAAGACATAATATAAACAAACTGTTGATCATTAATGTATGTAACAAAAGGTATAAATGCTTGCCTTAATTGTTTATCTTTGGAGACACCTGCCTAGGAGGGGGAAACCCTGTGTCCTAGTGCACTCTCTCCCTCATGTGCAATTGCTTGAGTTAATAAAATGTATCTGCCTTGCTGCACCCAAAGAAGAGTGAGAACTCTGATTTTCTCCGACAACACACAAACATACAACAATGGGCAATGGTGGCAGGGAGAAAGTGAGTGCAACAGAGATGCATGGGTAAATTTCCCATTTCAGGTTTTAGAGGGGTAGCCGTGTTAGTCAGTATCAGCGAAAACAATGAGGATTCCTGGCGACACCTTAGGGCTCGTCTACACTAACCCCCCAGTTCGAACTAAGATACGCAACTTCAGCTACGTGAATAACGTAGCTGAAGTCGAAGTATCTTAGTTTGAACTAAAAGGTACTTACCGCGGGTCCAGATGCAGCAGGCAGGCTCGCCCGTCAACTCCGCCTACTCCTCTCACAGAGCAGGATTACCAGCGTCGACGGCGAGCACTTCCGGGTTCGATTTATCGTGTCTAGACAAGACGCGATAAATCGATCCCAGAAGATCGATTGCTTGCCGCCAAACCAGCCGGTAAGTATAGCCGTACCCTTAGAGACTAACCAATTTATTTCGGCATAAGCTTTTGTGGGCTATAATCCACTTCATCAAATGCATGGAGTGAAAAATACAATAGGCTGTATATTTATATCTTCTGTATATTTATACCTGCCTACTGTATTTTTCACATCATGCATCAGATGAAGTGGGGTTTAGCCCACGAAAGCTTATGCCCAAATAAATTGGTTAGTCTCTAAGGTGCCACAAGGACTCCTCGGTGTTTTCCCCTTCTCAGCTAATCCTGTGCTAATGCAGATTAGCTCCATCAACGTCGCTGGTTTGATACTGGCCCAAAGACAAAAGGCTAAGTTCAATAGTGACAGAAACACTGGTGTACGCAGTGTTGTTGCAGCCATGTTGGTCACCGAATATTGGAGAGACACGGTGGGTGAGGTAATATAGTTTATTTGACCAAGTTCTGCAGGGGAGAGAAATGAGCTTTCAAATGTATACAGAGCTCTTCTTCAGGTCTGGAGATGAGCTCTGCATAAGGTCCACCTTCTCTCTCTAATAAAGCCTGGTATGAGTAATTTGCCTGGTGTCATATCATTACAATATTGGTGTAAGTGGAAAAGAGCCATCACATGCACTGACCTGGCATTTCATGCATCATCCATTGTAAAACTAGTCACATCCAAGCTAAGAAAGGATCTCACAAAGCAGGCCTAGTATTAGGATACCCATCTTTGTGCATGGATATATAAAATGCATATATGAGGGACAAAGGTACAGTATGTGATTCAAGAGATTGATCAATAGATTGATCAATAGATAGATCGATAATGACAATTATCGTGACTCATTTCCTCTTCATGATTGTCCATAAGTATTCATGGTTAAACATTATTTACCGAAGAATATCTATGACTATCATACTCTGCAGATCATTTACAAACAGCTCATCATAAGTAACTGGTGTTGGAGCCATTTTCACTGGCAACATTTTTAACATGCCCTGTTCCTCTTCCCTGAGTGGATAACTTGAACTATCACACCACGGTTCCTTGAATATGAAGGTGCCAGGACTCAACTGGTTTAAATTGCCATTGCTCCACTGACATTAGTTGAACTTGAGAATTTACGCCAGCTGACAATCTGCTCTCAACGCTCATGATTATTAATCCATAGCTCACTTCCTTTGAGTGTTTTGCTTTAAGGCCCTGATACAGCAAACCCCTCTAGAAAGTGCTTAACTTTAAACACGTGAGTAGTTTCACTCACGATTTACAGTTAAAAGCTCACCCTTTTTGGATTATGGTTAGGGCTAGGTGTATACTGGTGTCAGACCTGTCACTGTCGGAAAATTTGTCCCTCCACTGTTAATCCATATCCTACAATTGATGCATTTGAATTACTCACCCCTTCTGGGAACTGGTTTATTAACAGAGAAGAGGAGTTGTCTCAAAGCTAGAATCTCTGGGTTGGCTTGGCCCAGACTCACCAGGCTCTTATGCCCCTGCTCCGCTCCTAACTCCTCCTGATGGGGTCTCTTCCTGCTCTGCAATGCAGGGTGCTCCAGCAAGGACTCCCCTCTGGCTCCTCTAGAGACCTTCTTGCCCTCTATGCATCTCCTGCAGCAGGCTCCCTTCTCCCTGAAGTTCTTCTACTCTTTAACTCCGGATCAGAGATCACAGTGGGGCCCCGGTCTGGAATGGGTGCTCAGCTCTCCGATCTGCAGCCTGGAAGCCCCAATAACCCTGGCTCAAGACAGGGCTCTGAGGGCTTCCAGATTCCATGCCATGGAGCTGAGAGCCTGGAATCCCAGGGCCCATGGCTCTGGGGTAACCTTGCGATGCAGACTGCCCTGGGCCAACTGACTCCTTGGAACCAACACGGAGATGGGAATCCTGGGGAGTCAGTGGTCCCAAGAGACTTGAAGCCCTGGGATCCCCAGTCTGGGACAGTTGCAAGGCTGGACAGACCCTTAGCAGCAGTCTCTTAGCCCATTCCCTAGGACCGTTCCTGAAGCCATTGCTCAGACAGCACTGCCAATGACTGCTACCAGAATCCTGAGCAACGGCTGCAGAATCTGACTCTGGAATCCGGAATTCAGCCCCGAACAAGCCCAGCTTCTCCAAGATGGAGCAACAGTAGGTGCTGAAAAACGGTTTCAGCTTTGGCCATAATTTATGGCAGGTTTAACTGGAGCGTGGTCCAAACACAGGACTTAGAACCAGAACAAAGTTGCAATGAGACTCCTCTTTATCCAGGGCTATAGGCAGTTTAGCCCATTCCTGGCCATGTGTGGTGCATTTGCTGTTGGCCATCTCTGTGATGTAGCTCCATCACCTACATGAGGACATGGCACACTGAGGACCATCCAACAGCTCCCATCCTGTGTCCACCTCCAGGATGGATGATGAGCCCAACACAGGCCATAGAAGGACAGGAGAGGGTGGTGGTCCTCAGGATAAACTGTTGGAACTTCAGTCTCCAACCCCACCCTATCCCCTTTTACTCACAAAATGGTCTTTCAAAAGACACCCCAGATCCTAACTCAACAAACTAAACCCTGACAGGCCAAACCCTCAGATGATGTAAATCAGTCATAGCACAATTGAAATCGAAGGGCCAGGCGATCAATCTGCATAACCAGCCCTAGATGGAACAGTATTAATTTACACCAGCTCAGGACATGACCCTTCTTTTTTAGTGTTTGCCTCTGGGTACCGCTAAGTGACCCTCTTCAAACAGCCAGGGCAGCCTGAAATGTGGGTTCCTCTGGTTACTGCATCCCAAGAGCTGCTGGTTAAATCACAAGGGAAAAAAAACTCTGTTCCCACAGAAGGAATTATGTGGTGTGAGTGAAAGAAGAGGCTATTCCAGGCCAACTGAGTTTCTGGTGCCACTGGGCTCTTAGCTATTGTAGGTCACATGGCTGTGTTATAATAACATATTTGAATGGGCAAATATCTTGGGAAATCCTTTGGACCTCAGCCCCACCTTGTTTTTAGCCAAGGGCTCTTCCAGAGATGTTGCCATTGTGTAAGATCCAAGTTGGGTTGTTTTCTCTCTCTGTGGGGTCAGTTAACGAGTATTGTCAGGGTGGTTTGTTCAGAGGTGAGATCATTGCTGGGCTCACAACACTGGAGACCTGACTGAATTATTTAGCCCCAGAGGAGGTGCTTACTGGGCTGTAGTCATGTCATGCTGTAGAGCTGGGAGGAGCTTTCAGTGCCTGATCCCATTTAATCCTTCACCTCTCAGCCAAGCCTGCCCCAGGAGTGGAGCAGGAAGTGCCCATCTGCGGAGTGGATCCGTGTCTGCTTGGAACTGCCGAGAGAGCCAGCAATGGAGAAATCCAGTGACGGAACATGAAAATTGGTGCTGGATAATGCATTGAAGGGTTCATGAGAGAGATAAAGAGATTGTTGTGCATGGTGATATATAGATAGATACTGGCCAATAATTTCTAGCACTGCAGGATCAAATTCTTTGCAAGTTGGGAAAAACTATCCAAAGACCAACACAGTAAGTTTGCTATTGACTTTTTTTCTTTATTAGAAAATGTTGTCTTTTCATAGAAGTCCCCCAAATTTCCAAACGTTGGGATTTTTGCAACAGAGAACCAATCATTCTCTGCTGAAAACAAAAATTCCAACCGAAATCTGCCCCTCCCCAACGAAAAAAAAACAGCTTATAGATAGATAGATAGATAGATAGATAGATAGATAGATAGATAGATAGATAGATAGATAGATGTTTTCCATGAAAATTTGTTTAACAGAAAACACAAATTTTCTTTGAAATGAGTAAAAGCAGAACATTATTGACCAGGGTTTGCAGCACTAATATGGTCCGATGATACCATAATTTCAGACGCTACCATTCTGTTACATCCATTTTTATTTCTATTTCAAAGACATAACTGCAGGATAGTAGAACTGAATAAACAGCAGAGCTGACAGTCCAGGGAATATGAGCTATACCTAACAGACATGCTAGAACCTTGAAACTCAGAGTCTAGCTTGAATCAAGCAGTGGCTGCCTGTCTATCTGGACCTTGCCCAAGGACACTAAGGGCATATCTACACCACTGCTGGGAGAATGCTTCCAAACTCATGTAGGCAACTTCCCTAGCACATAGCGGAGTAGATGGGGGAAGCACAGGGAGCGGCTCAGTCTAGCCACCCCAGTACAAACCTGCCTCAGCTCTGTGGGGACGTAGTGGGAAGCAGCCGGAGCTGGTGCCCAGGCTAACTCTGGCTACATGGGTATGTTTTGTGCAGTACCTTGAGCAGAGCTAGCCCATGTCCATCGACTGGAGCTGGGAAGGTGTTCCCCTCTGCTGTGTAGCTGGACGCCCAGAAGGTCAATGGGACAGGAATTCAGACCTCCTGGTCTATCACCATATCCAGTGTACAACACTGAGCACAAGTTCTGTAAATGGGTTCACAGTGCAGATGCATGATAAGACACAGCCCATCCCCCACAGAGCTGATAAACGATAAGTCAGAGAAAGGGATGGAGGGGAAACAGAGGCATGGGGAGAGGAAGTGACTGGCCCAAGGTCACACAGCGGGTCACTGGCAGAGACAAGAACAAAAGCCAAGTCTCCTGACTGCCTCTGACCAGCACAGAAGAGAGCTTGGGGAGGAATTGTTACAGACAAGCTAACACTTAGGACGCTCAGCGAGTCTGTCATATTTCCCTAGAAAGTGGGAATTGGGCTGTCTTGGATTCCTAGTACTTAGTTTCGTATCCAAGTTTTTCCTCTATTGTTTGACAGAATTGAGGGGCCATCTATGCTCGATCTGTGGGTTGCTTTTGTTTTGCAATTTGTTCCAGTCTTTACTGCATTTGTTCAAGTGACATCTTGGGCCAGATCCCCAGATGGTGCAAACTGATGCAGCCCCGTGGATTTGATGGGAGTTGTGCTAATTGACACTAGTGCGATAACACACCTGAGTAGTGGTCTGATTGTATGCAGTACTTGTATCCATGTTGGTCCCAGAATATTAAATAGACAAGGTTGGTGAGGGAGTATGTGAGGTTTTAAACCTTGTCTCTCTCACCCACAGAACCTGATCCAATAACAGCTCTTACTTCACTCACCTTATCTCTCTAGTGCTCTGATTGTCAGCAGTGAGGAGCACTCGCTGCTCTTGGTCCATAGAAGGATGGAAGGAGTGCTGTGCACATTTAACAGTAGATCATGGGACATTACTCAGAAGGGAATCAAGGCCATTCCCTATGACACTCGAATCCTGACTATGGACCTTCTCCTTCCCTCCACAGCCATCACACAACGTGCTGAGGAAGAAAATGTCCAACCGAACCACTGTGACCGAGTTCCTTCTCGTGGGATTGTCTGACGTTCGTGAGCTGCAGATTTTGCACTTTGTGATGTTTCTGCTGCTTTACCTGGCAGGCCTTATCGGGAACCTTCTCATATTCACAGCTATATCCCTCGACCACCGTCTTCACACTCCCATGTACTTCTTCCTGATGAATCTGTCCATTGTGGACCTTGGATTCATCTCTGTCACCGTCCCCAAATCCATGGCCAATTCCCTCATGAACACCAGGGTGATTTCTTATCCTGGATGTGCCACCCAAGTCTTTCTATTCGTGTTCCTTGGCTCAGCTGATCTCGGCATCCTGACTGTCATGGCGTACGACCGATACGTCGCCATCTGTCAACCACTTCACTACGAGAGAGTGATGAACAGGACAGCTTGTGTGCAAATGGCAGCCAGTGCCTGGATCAGTGGTATTCTTTACTCTGCCCTGCACACTGGGAGCATATTTTCAATATCCTTCTGTGGAGGTAACAGACTGGATCAGTTCTTCTGCAACATCCCCCAGCTAGTCAAACTTGCCTGCTCTGACTCAGCCCTCAATGAAAATGGGGTTATTGTCTTCAGTGCATGCTTAGTCTTAAGCTGCTTAGTTTTCATAATTGTGTCATATGTTCATATCTTCAAAACTGTGCTGAGAATCCCCTCTGAGCAGGGTCAGCATAAAGCCTTCTCCACCTGCCTGCCTCACCTCACTGTTGTCTCTTTGTTAGTTTTCACTAGCGTCTTTGCCTTCCTGAAGTCCACCTTCACTTCCACATCACATCTGGATCTCGTGCTGGATATTTTCTATTCCGTGGTGCCTCCAGTGATGAATCCGATCATCTACAGCATGAGGAACAAGGAGATCAAAGCTGCCCTGAGGAAATTGGCCGGAGAGCTATTATTCATCTAGGGTGACCAGACAGTAAGTGTGAAAAATCGGGACATAGGGTGGGAGTAATAGGAGCCTCTAGAAGAAAAAGACCCAAAAATCGGGACTGTCCCTATAGAATCAGGCCAGTGGTCACCCTATATTCATCATCATTAAAATGTCCATCTTTCTCCTTTGATTTTAATTTCCTTCTGTGCTTCCTTTCAAATACGATTAAATTATGACACAATGGTCTCCACCAGAACACGGTTTGCCATCTCTTTATGCAAATGGAGAATTTACACTGGTAAAAATGAAAACACTTCTCAAGTCAATAGCCCTAAAGTAAATGCATACCAATGTAAATAATATCATTATCTATATTTATAGACTCATAGACTTTCAGGTCAGAAGGGACCATTATGATCATCTAGTCTGACCTCCTGCACAATGCAGGCCACAGAATCTCACCCACCCACTCCTGGAATAATCCTCTCACCTATGTCTCAGCTATTGAAGTCCTCAAATCATGGTTTAAAGACTTCAAGATGCAGATAATCCTCCGGTAAGTGACCCGTGCCCCATGCTGCAGAGGAAGGCAAAAAACCTCCAGGGCCTCTGCCAATCTACCCTGGAGGAAAATTCCTTCCCGACCCCAAATATGGCGATCAGCTGAACCCCGAGCATGTGGGCAAGACTCACCAGCCAGACACCCAGGAAAAAGTTCTCTGTAGTAACTTCTAACATCCCATCATTGACCATTAGTCCTATTTACCACTGATGGCAATTAATTGACCCTTGACTAAGATCATGTTATCCCATCAAACCATCCCCTCCATAAACGTATCTAGCTTAATCTTGAAGCCAGTTAGGTCTTTTGCCCGCACTGCTTCCCTTGGAAGGCTGTTCCAGAACTTCACTCCTCTGATGGTTAGAAACCTTCATCTAATTTCAAGTCTAAACTTCCTGATGGCCAGTTTATATCCATTTGTTCTTGTGTCCACATTGGTACTGAGCTGAAATAATTCCTCTCCCTCCCTGGTATTTATCCCTCTGATATATTTAAAGAGAGCAATCATATCTCCCCTCAGCCTTCTTTTGGTTAGGGTAAACAAACCAAGCTCCTTGAGTCTCCTTTCATACGACAGGTTTTCCATTCCTCGGATCATCCTAGTGGCCCTTCTTTGTACCTGTTCCAGTTTGAATTCATCCTTCTTAAACATGGGAGACCAGAACTGCACACAGTATTCCAAATGAGGTCTTACCAATGCCTTGTATAACGGTACTAACACCTCCTTATCTCTACTAGAAATACCTCGCCTAATGCATCCCAAGACCGCATTAGCTTTTTTCACGGCCACATCACATTGGCGACTCATAGTCATCCTGTGATCAACCAGGACTCCGAGGTCCTTCTCCTCTTCCGTTACTTCCAACTGATGCGTCCCCAGCTTATAACTAAAATTCTTGTTATTAATCCCTAAATGCATAACCTTACACTTCTCACTATTAAATGTCATCCTATTACTATTACTCCAGTTTACAAGGTCATCCAGATCTTCCTGTAGGATATCCCGATCCTTTTCTGAATTGGCAATACCTCCCAACTTTGTGTCATCTGCAAACTTTATTAGCACACTCCCTCTTTTGGTGCCGAGGTCAGTAATAAAAAGATTAAATAAAATTGGTCCCAAAACTGAACCTTGAGGAACTCCACTAGTAACCTCCCTCCAACCTGACAGTTCACCTTTCAGTATGACCCAGATTTGCCTATCTATCTGTCACAGAATTGTGTACTGCCACCCATCACCACACTATGTTAGCATCTTCCACATGAAATCATTGGCCATATCAAAGTCCTTAGTGAACCGTGAGTTCCGTCTCAGAACAGGGAGTGTCCGTCTCTTCTTTTTTGGCATAAGAATTGGATTGCAGTATCAATGCAGTAGCTGTTTGGTTTTTGCCTCTGCCTCTCTTTTTTTAGTTTATTTTTGGTGGGTTGATTTCTTTCTTTTTTCAAAGTGTTTTTAAGGTGGAAATGACTGGGCAGGGTTCACGGAGACAGCAT